>JAOQML010000007.1:18810464-18821836 GCA_027568935.1 Erythroxylum urbanii | reverse complement strand
TCGACTACGACTAGTATTTATAGCCTTCGTCTCTAACTGCTTCTTGATCTTTGATAACCGCTTCTTGATTCTTGATACCCATCATTTAGTTGAGTTCTGTAACTAACTCTAACTGAATAACTGTTCTGACGTGCTAATGTATTTTCGTGGTATCGTCTATGTCTTCTTTGCGTCTGTGTTGCCTTTGCGTCTATGTTGACTTTGCATTTGCGTCTACGTCTATATTGTCTTTACGTCTGCATCTATATTGTCTTTGCGTCTGCGTCTATATCTGCATCTGCGTCTATATTGTCTTTGCGTCTGCGTCTACATCTGCGTCTGCGTCTATATTGTCTTTACGTTTGCGTCTATATTTTCTTTGCGTCTGTGTTCTGTACATTGTCTGCACACTTAACACACTTGTCAAAAATGTTCATTTTTTTCTAAAATTATTATTATTTGATTGTCATCAAAATTAATCATCGTAAAGTCCTCTTGAATTAACAATTATCATCATCAGATTAACAATTTAACATTAAAATTAAACAAGATAATCTTAAAAAAATGAAAAAAAGATTGATGAAGGGTTACGGGTGCCTTGAGAGAGACAAAAAGAGAATGAATTGTCGGCGCCTAGAGCGAAACGACGGTAGAGAGGAGCAACAGGGGTGAGCCGGTGATATTGGGTTATGGGAATGAGAAAAATCTGGTTACAAGAATTGCTCCTCAATCATTAGGAATTGTGGGGCCTAGTTTATATTGCTCAAGATGTAAACAAAAAAAAGGTAATATTTAACTACCGTAATACATATCGTTTTTTTGGGTAAGTTACTGTAGAAGTCAATTACTGGGTATATAGACCAGGCTTAACAACATCTAAGCGAGGTCATATGAGCTTTTTGTGCAAAAAGAAAAATCATTGGTTTGGTGTGGTGGTAGGGTGCTTCTGCTCACAATCTTTGCAGGGAAAACCTATTCAGTTGAAGGGTTTGAAATGGTGTTTGGTCACATAAAGCACTATTGAGAGCAAAGTCAAGGCTTGCCTAAAAGCTTTATCGCTTTTTGCTATAGACTGTAGTTGAAAGGGACATATTGTTTGGTGGGATTTGAATAGAGGTTCTATTGTTGTTATTCTAGGCCACAAATACAGCACGAAGTTGCCTCTTCCTGCAGGTTTTTCTTTTTTTATTATACTATTAATCTATTATCCTTTTTTATTCTAAGGGCCCTGGGCACAGGCCCAGCTCTCCCCTGCCCAGGCCGGGCCTGAGGTGTACAAATCAAATTAAGAGAAAAGACAAGGTGAGCTGCAAAAGTCAAGTGAGGGGAGAGAAGAAAAAGAAGCACTAGTTGAGTGAAAGAGTGAAAAGTGAAAAGTGAAAAGCTCGTGAGAAAAAAGATAAATTTTATGTAAGTGTGAAAGATGTAGATAGGCGTATGGGCTATTTCTTCTCATACGCCTTTTTTCCTTATGATTTATAGAAAAAATTGCTTTGCTACTAACGAACTACCTAGTGATTTACCCACTGAGGTTAAAAATATTTTGCAAGATTACGAGGACATCATCCATAAGGAGATAAGAGTCAAACACTAAATCAATTTCCTACCTGGTTTGAGCATTCCCAACCGACCAACATATTGAGCCAACCTTGGGGAGACAAAAGAGCTGCAATGTCAAGTTGATGAACTCCTTGACAAAGGTTTGGCTAGAGAGTCGTTAAGTCTATGTGTCGTGCCTATCATACTTATACCTAAAAAAGATGGAACTTGGCAAATGTGTATTGATTGTTGTGTTGTTAACAAAATAACTTTTAAATATCGACCACCCATTCCTAGGCTTAATGATATGCCAGAAGACTTGTATGGTGCATGCATATTTTTAAAAGTTGATTTAACAAGTGGTTATCTCAAATTCATATGAAAGATGGTAATGACTGGAAAACAACATTTAAAACCAAATTTGGACTTTATGAATGGATGGTTATGCCTTTTGATTTGACTAATGCTCCTTTGACTTTCATGAGATTAATGAACCATATGCTTAGAACTTTTATAGGCAAATTTGTATTAGTTTATTTCGATGATATTTTGGTGTATGGTAGAGATGTAGGTTTGCATGTTAAACATCTTGAGCAAGTACTTTCCACTATACATGCAGAAAAACTTTATGCCAAATTGAAGAAATGTACGTTCTATGTTCCTAAAGTTATATTTCTTAGGTTTGTTGTGAGTAAAGATGGCATCAAAGTTGATAAGGCTAAGGTTAAAGCCATTGTTGAATGGCTTACACCTAAGCCTGTTACTGAAGTGAGATCCTTTCATAGTTTGGCTAGTTTTTATTGCAGGTTTGTGAATGATCCCCTAAATGCATTAGTAAAGAAGAGCATGAGTTTGAATAGGGAAAAGCACGATAACTTACATTTAAGTCCTTAAAAAATGATTTAACATCTGCACCGGTATTATCTTTACCTAACTTTGAGCAAACTTTTGAAATTGAATGTGATGCGTCTGGCATAGTTATTGGTGTTGTGTTAAAATAAGGAGGTAAGCCTATAACGTATTTTTCTGAAAAGTTGAATAGTGCATGTTTAAACTATCTAACTTATGATAAAGAACTTTATACTATCATTAGGGCTTTGGAAACTTGGCAACATTACTTGATGCTTAAAGAGTTTGTCATCTATACTAATCATGATTCTCTTAAATATTTACATGGTCAAAACAAACTCAATAAACAGTGAAGTGTTTTTCTTGAATCTTTTCCTTATTTTATTAAGTACAAAAGGGGTAAAGAAAATGTTGTTGCAGAAGCATTATCTCGTAGGCATGGGTTGCTTGCTACTTTGGACACTAAGTTATTACGATTTGAATATGTGAAATATTTGTATGAACATGATTCCGATTTCTCAAGTGTCTATGCTGCATGTGAGTCTGGTGCATTTAATAAGTTCTATAGACATAATGGCTTTTTGTTTAAAAAGAATAAATTTTATGTGTCTAATTGCTCCATACGTGAACTGTAGGTAGGTGAAGCTCATAGTGGTGATCTTATGGGTCATTTTGGTATTCTTAAAACTCTTAATATGTTGCAAGAACATTTTCATTGGCCTACTATGAAAAAGGATGTTGAAAGAATTTATGAAAGGTGGATTGAGTGCAAAATGACTAAATCAACATCTAAACCACATGGGCTATACACGCCACTTCCCACTCCCTCATCCCTTTAAGTTGATATGTTTATAGATTTTATATTGAGATTATCAAGATCTCAATGAGGGAATGATTCTGTATTTGTTGTAGTTGATTGTTTTTCCAAAATGGCACATTTCATTCCTGTAGGAAAACTAATACTGTGCATGTGGCTAATTTATTCTTTCAAGAAATTGTTAGGTTGCATGGTATTCCTCGAAGCATTGTGTCTGATAGAAATGTAAAATTCTTAAGCTACTTTTGAAAAACTCTATGGGAAAAATTGGGAACTAAATTATTATTTTCTGCTACTGCTCATTCCTAAAGTGATGGTCAAACTAAAGTCATAAATAAGACGCTTGGTACCCTATTACGTGCCATAATCAAACGAAATTTG
This sequence comes from Erythroxylum urbanii, assembly GCA_027568935.1. Taxonomy (NCBI): domain Eukaryota; kingdom Viridiplantae; phylum Streptophyta; class Magnoliopsida; order Malpighiales; family Erythroxylaceae; genus Erythroxylum; species Erythroxylum urbanii. The sequence goes on along the minus strand of JAOQML010000007.1, from coordinate 18,818,271 downwards.
AAAAGTTGGGAGGCTTGTTTACCTATAGCTGAATTTGCTTATAATCGTATAATTCACACCACTACCAACTATTTTCCGTTCGAAGTTGTTTGTAGTTCTAATCCACCAACCCTTTTAGATTTGTCTCCATTACCTGTTTTTGAGTTCTTAAGAGTAGATGGAGCTAAGAAAGCTAAATTTGTCCAAAAGTTGCATGTCAAAGTGCATGAATCCATAGAACATAAAACTGACCACTATGTATGAAACACCAACAAAGGAAGAAAAAAGGTCATTTTTTAGCCTAGCGATTGGGTTTGGGTTCATATGTGCAAAGAGAGATTTCCTACTTCTTGAAGATCAAAGCTCCATCGTAGGGGTGATGGCCCTTTCCAAGTTATGGCTAGGCTAAACAATAACACCTACAAACTTGCTCTTCTAGGTGACTATAATGTTAGTGCAACTTTTAACATATTTGATCTTTCTCTCTTTGAATTTGATGTAGATATATTGGATTTGAGGATGAATCCTTCTAAGGAAGGGGGGAATGATATAGATTAAGGGGCTAGTGATGTGGCATCTTAAGTTAGGGTTAATGGTTCGAGATAAGAGTTTGTGATCTTCAACTCAAATTCCATTGTCAACTTTCAACAGAGATCCACTTGTGGACATTGTTTGGTTTATGACAAAGGCTAGGACCAAAAAGGTGTAAGGGGCTTTGACTAATTTAATTAAAGAAACTCCTTCTCAAGCTCAAGTCCAAGTTGCTTCAATTAAAGAGTCCAAGCAATTCCACTTAATAAGTCTTGAAGAAGTTAGGTCAACCCAACTTGAAAAATAAGGCCCATGGTTGAATTTACTATTAGTAGTTTTCCTTCTTTGTAAGGGACAATTGACCAAATCCTATAAGGTCTTTTGTTTCTTAAAAGTTAGTTTCCCAGTAGGTCTTGCTTCCTAAAAGTTAGTTTCCTTGTAGATCTTGTTTCCTAAAAGGTTGTTTCCTAGTAGGTTAAGTAATTATAGGATTAAGGTAATTCCTTTTCCTTAAATTTTGGTCAACCCCTCTCTTATATATAGGGAGGTTTGGCTATCACTAGGGGATACAATTTTATGACATTGTTTTGTGAGGTTTATCCTGATTATTATTCTTGTTGAATAATTAGAATGAATTACACGATTTTCATGCTTTGTGTGTGTCTTATTTAATCGATTTTGTTTCATTAATTAGTAGCGTCTTTATTTGTTGTTCTTCTTTCAATCTTGTGTCATTCAATTCATAATTTTCCTGAATTGAGTTATACATCTTCTCTTCTTGTTCAAATCTTCTTTTTAGTTGAAGATTTAGTGGTGAATCAAGAAAAGTCTTAGGTAAGCTCTTTTTATATTCCACAATTTCAATTACAATTATTTTCTGTATGAGAAAGAAGAGCTGGTTTTATTATTCCATCAATATCCTATCTTAATGAAACTACAACTAGGAACAATTTAAGAATAATATATAAATGCAAGGTGAGTTTCATAATTACAATTTCATCATTTTTTAATTGCAAAATAATTATTTTAAAGATTTTACCATTAATATTAAACAACCAAATATAATTAACAAAAAATACATAAAGATAAACTATGTCTTTAATTAATTATGTCATAAAAGCGACAACTAATCAATTGGTTGTAAGATATATACTAATAATTTCTCACTTACAGTAAGTCAATCATTTAAGTATATATAATGATCATGATACTGTTGGAACAATGGTTTAGTGAGAAAATTTTACAAGATTCTCTATAGTGAGAACTTAGTTAAATCTTATTTTTCTCATCTTATTTGTCATTATTATTAAAATAAATTACCTAAATACATTATTGATTTATGATTAAACTTAGCTCTTTTCACAAGCACAAAAGCTCTAGTTTTCTACAGTGCATTATTGCTTCAATAATGCAAGGAAATATATCAAGTTTATTAAAGAACTTATTGTTCCAAATAATCATTTTTACTAAATAAAAAACATATTATAAATTAATTAGCAATTAATGCTTTACAGGAACTTTTTCAATCTACATAATATTGTTATAAGTAAATCATACCTTAACTAAAACTTACTTCTAAAGTTAATATCAATATAACCTTGAACTCAAATATCAACTTCTATATAGATAACAAATATCTTTAATACTTTATAATTATTAGATGTCTCAAACACTACATACCTTTAGTATATTATATATGTACTTGGAATAGAACATGTAAACAACTTTCATATATATGTACTTGGAATAGAATATGTAAACAACTTTCATATCTATCTCTATAGATCTAATTTTCATAATTAAGTTATTACCCTTTCATATCTAACAAGAGTTGTTATTGGATTATCATATTTTAAACAATTAAAAATATGAAATTTATTCTCTATAAGAAGTATGTCAGTATACTCTCGTTAAAGAGTACAAATACATTCTCTTTAACTTTATTATAAAAATGATAAATCCACAATCATCTATAAAATAAACTCTTTGAATTCATTATGAAAGTGAATATTTCATCAAAATCATAACCTTTCAACTATATATCAAATATATTAATAAAGGCACTAGATTTAATTAGATGTATTATCATAAGATTTAAGAACTTCATCTTACTCCCACTGCTTATCTTAAGAACCATTCTCTTATAAGATTTCATTAAAAGTAAATATTTTGTCCAATATGGTTTGTAAGATTATATTTAATCTTTAGATATCTTATAATCTTTTATTATCCAATTTAGTTATAAATTTATTAGAAAATATATGCTTCAACTAATTAAGCGTCATATCTATAAATCTTTAATTTTGACTCTTTCAAAATCTTACCTTTCCATATCTAATATGAAATCTTGTTATTTGATATACCTAAAAATTATGAAGGCAAGTTATTGTACTAGATATAATTATAAAAGAAATACATTTACATCATATAATATCTTATATGATATTTTTCTTAATAAAAGGTCTAATTTGCACCCCAGTTTCACAAAATATCTGAGTTAGTCCATGGCTTTAACTATGGTACTAATTCATCCATTATGTTGATAAAATATACCAAATTGAACCAAAAAGAGTCCCTCAATTAGCTTTCTGTTAGCTGGTTATAATGCCCCTATTATTTGAAAACATGTAACTTGTCATATCAGTGAATGTGCCAACCTAAAAATCGATACGTCATTTATTATTTAATTTAGAAAATTTTTATTTTTAACTTTTAAAAAGTAAAACTACTATTTATTTTTTTAAAAAAGTGAAAATGTATCTTCTTCTTTCTCTACAATCTCTACGAAGCCATCTAGGGAAGAAACATAAACTCATGAAGCCCTTCAATAAACTTATGAACATTTTTCCCTCTATGTCCTTATCTCTCTAACGCTCTTCGATTTTACTTTTTCCCTTCAACAATTGACCTCTTCCATTAATCGATTCTCTCTCAATATTGGATATGTTAAGTAACTTAAAAATTGATCTATTGATAGAACGAGAAGATATTCCCCATCTGTGTGTGCAATGGGTTGTTTCTTTGTATGTTTTAGTTCTTTCAAAGACAGAGGCTTCAAACACCATCTCAAGGTTCAAACTCGATACCAAATGAGGCCTTTTTGAATCTTGGTTCAATTCACTCTCCTTCTTTCCTCATGGGATTTTTCTATTTTTGGTTGTATATGTTTCTTTGGGTATAAATTCAAATATTTAAAGTCTTAATTATGTTACCACTTGATTATAGCTTAAACTAATTATTCCTTAGAGAGAAACTCAGGTGAAGTTATAGTGGAATCTACAGTTTCTTTGATACATGGCTAATATGATAAATCCATTAGTCCTGCTTTTAAAGTTAAGTAATTAGCTATAAACTTCCTTTTGGTCCTCATTATGCTTTTCTTTTCTCCTTTTTATGTTATTTTTGTCATTTGTTTCTGGTGGCTTAAAATTATATAGGTAAGTCGAATGCTCAGTCAGCTTCAAGCCCTTAAAGAAAGTAACATTTTGGTTTGAAAATACAGTCAATTAGTTAATAAATATCAAAGATATATAGAGAAAGAAAAAAAGGTTTTGTAGAGAATGGGAAAGAAAGAAGAAGATAAGTATTGAGGTTAGGAATTTATAAGTATGAATGTCGATTATTTTGAGTTTAATCAGATTATTGATAGTTTTTTTAAAAAATAAAAAATAAAAAATGATAAAGAGCGTGTCAGTTACCAGGTTAGCACATTAGTTGATCTAGCTAGCCATGTGTTCTCAAATAATGGAGACGTCAAGCCCAATTAATGGAAAACTAATAAAGTTACTCTTTTTGGAAAAAATTGACCAATTTTATAAATGTTAGGGGGTAAATTGGTACCATAGATAATGACAAGGGTTAACTTAGATATTTTGCATAATTTTAGGGCAAATTGTACTTTTTTGCCTATTTTTGTCCTTAAAAAAATCTATACTATTATGAAATTTAGTTGTGGAGGTCTATACTATGAATCTTATTTCTTATAGATAATCCAAAATTCTAAGTCTTATGATATTGATCTCATCGAAGTGGTTCAACATTCTTAGTGCTTAATTTAATCAAAAATTTCAAATCTTACCATATTGATCTATCAAAGTGTTTCAACATTCTCAATGCTTAATTTATACTCAGATTTAAACATTTTGAACTTTTTAAAATTTTAAACCAATACTTCATTTAATATGCATTATTCTATCATATAAAGTCACTAGAAAATTTAATGAAATATAAGTATTCATTCTTTTATGAATTGTTATTACATCCAACATGACATGTATGAAGAATTTAATAATTTAATACCATAATTATTCTTACACTAAAGGTTGATTTGGTTGCCTTTCAAGCAATAAGTTTCATAAGTTTTATATGAATCACAATTAAAAGGATACATATATCTTTGTACATAATTTTACGATTCTCATTACATTTAGTGGACATGGAATAAAAGGATAGTCTTAACTATTTAACTTTTTATTCTTATCACTTATGTTAAGTACAGGTGTTCTTTTAATCCAACATATACAAACTATCTGTATAAACTTGGATCGATTACTTTTACTCAACAAACTATTTTGCTTATCATATCTTAAACATTATAATAATGTTGAATCCAAATTCAGTATAAAATACTCAAAAGCATGAATTAAAGATATATATGATATCATTTATTAACAAGAAAATTATGCAATAATCTTCTTTTAATGATAACTAGTATCATACTATAACAAATGTCTTCAATTATAGTCGATATTTATGATTTTAATAGGTTAATTAAATAAATAATTTTATCAAGGTATTAAACCTTTTAGCTCTATTATATATAAATTTTTGCATTGTGCTATCATGGTATTGACATCTGTCTTATATATTGTTATTAAAGTTTATACGGCATTAGTCAACTTAAAATGTCATCATATTTCTTCTAAATGAAAATTGACATATCTTTTAAACTTTGTCACCAAATTTTTTTCAAGGATTTATAGCAAATTCACATAATGGATATACAACTTCAGTGACTTTAAGAACCCTTCTCAAACCTAACATGTGTCTAAGGATTTTATCTTTAGTATTAAAACGTCAATATAATTAACCCAAAATATGTAAGATAAATAGTATTTTAATTAATTATGTCACAAATTTTATAATCTATCAATTAACTGTAGAGTATGCAAGAACAATGATGATCTCATACTGATCAAATGATGACAAACAAATCACTTCCAAATATTAAGTTTCAATTTTTATTTTCGAAATCAGTTTGATAAGTTTTTTTTAATAATATCAAAATTTATTTTCTTAAATTTATTAAGATTTAATTCAGTCTTTTCAACAATTATATCTTCTCAATTTTAGAAATTTTCTATATATTAAAAAGAAGAAGAGTTTGGTTGAATGTAACGTTCTTACAACAATTATATGTCGGGTGGGTGTTAATAGATTTTTTGAGTTATAAGATCTTCAGTACATTGGTAACAAAATATCATCATCTTGTTTTTCTAATTAAATCTTGTACTGCTTACACTAATGTTATGGTCTAATAACATTTTATAGCCGTCTTCTCGTGATATAAACTCTCTTGGATGATGTTTGTGGTACGTAGGATTGAAATCAACAACACGGCAAATGGGTAGTAATATCGTATACGGCAAAATCCTCTACGTTCCAAAAAAGCTTTCTCTATCTTTGTCTCGGTCAAGATTTATAAACTCAGCTAGTCTTTCGTAGGTCCCAACCGCAAAAGTGGAAGCTCCGGCTTTAAATGGTCTCGTAGAACATCATAAGCAAGCTTCACGACAAAGGGTCCTCCACATCAAATGGCTTTAAATGGCTTGTTTCGCATTTGCTGCCTTTATCCCTCTTCGAGTGGCTTGCAGGTAATAACAAGGAAACGTGGACAAAGCTCAACGCTTTATTATGGACTGCTATTGGCTTGAGATCAATCAGACTCTTTTTTAGCCGTTAATAAGGTGAATGACGACCTTTGTTCTATAGATAAATTCTATCAAATTATTCATGCTTACGAGAAACTGTTTAGTCGTACTTGGCAGTGTCGTATTTTGCATACTTATCATGAAGCAAATATGTATGCTTACTACTTAACTACTTGGGTTTATAGAGATAGTTTTGCTGTTACTTATCTTGAGAACCCCCTGGACAGCTCCATCATTTTTTTCAGGAGGATCTCTCGGGTGTTGTTCGACTTAAGGCCGTCCCTGTTAGAACCTAGCAAACTTTGATTGTTCCCTTGTATCGAAAAAAAAAAGTTAGTCACTTTTGAATTTACTACTTATTTGATATGATAATAATTCATATTATTTTTTAAACATCAATAATTAGTTAAATTTGAGATATTTCTTTAATTACATTCATTTTTTTATCAACCAAAACTATTTTTGACTAAATTTTCTCAATATTCTTAAATAATTTTATCTTTTAAAATAATTATAATTATAATTCTCCTGTTTATTTTATTAAACAAATTTTCTAGTTTCCCTATTTAACAATTTTTTAATTTTAATATAAACATTACATACATCTTGAATGTTGGTAATTCCTTATTGTATGTGCATTCTTAAGGTTTAGTGGTTTTATATCATTGGTCCCTGGGCGGACAAATTGCGTCTTTTAAATAGAAAGCGAAAGGCTTCGCTCTAAAACTTCACGAGAAAAGGAAGTTGTAAACATCTATCTACTCCTCTTGTTGATTACAAGGTTAAGTATTCACGATTCAAGTAAATATCAGCTGTTGGCAAATTTATAATAGAATATAATGGATAACTCTTAAATTATTTTATTTATATAAACCACGTGAAGGGTGAAATATTTAGATGAATATTCCTTCTTCATCAATAATTTGGATATTATTTTAGGTTTAATACTTTTCTTAAATATTTGAAAGACTTTCACCAACTGAACTTCAGAGGATTGTTTGATTTGAAAAATGAAATTTTATGTCAAAACCAAAATGGTCAGACCATATAGGTAGGGGAAAGGGACATTACAACAAATATCACTTTTGGTTATGTCTTTATTTTGCTATGATTTTAAATTTATAACTAAAAGTAACTTTTTGAAAAAAAAATCGTAGCTAAAATTAACTTTTTAGTCACGAAATTTGAAATTTGTAGCTTATTATAGTCAATGTTATGAATATTATATTGGTACTGTTACCAGATTTGATTATGATATAGTACTGTACTGATATCGGTTAATATCAGGTACTGTTTAAGGTATTTTTAAAAATTTATAAAATAGTCCTTTAATTTTTTTAAAATTACAAGATAGTCCTTAAATATAT
>JAOQML010000007.1:18703785-18736477 GCA_027568935.1 Erythroxylum urbanii | reverse complement strand
ACAATTATTCACACTTAAACCGGGATATGTCATGAATGCATGTACAAGCATTTACATGTGCAAAAATTCACTATTTGTTACTTATGTGCATATATGCATGCATGAATATAGTAAAAACACTTTAAACAATCCTAACCCATTCCAAATTACCAAAATACCCTTCCCATAGGTGAGGGGATGTTACAAAGCTCTTCCAAAACCTCGAAGTAAATATGGGATCTCTATCCGATACTATGGACACTGGAACCCTATATAGTCTCACCATCTTATTCACATACCTTCGTTCCAACTATTCTAATGAACTATTTTCTCTCACTGGTAAGAAATGGGCCGAGTTAGTTAATCGATCCATTACAACCTATATAGCATCATTTTGCCTCTAAGTCTTAGGTAGTCCCATAATGAAATCCATTATGATTCATTCCTATTTCCACTCCGGAATAGGTAACGAATGAAGCTTCCCAACTAGAGCTTGATGTTCAACTGTAATATACTGACAAGTTAAACACTTAGCTATATAATCTGCTACTTGTTTCTTCATCCCCAGCCACCAGAAATATTGCTTAAGCAAATTATACATCATTGTAGTAGCAGGATGCATAGCATAAACTGCTTCATACACTTCCTCTAGAATTTCCTTTCTCAGTTCATCTACATTAGACACACACAATCTCTATTTTAATTATAATGTTTTAGCTCTCAATTCAAGTTCAGAATTTGCATTCATCTTAATCTTCTCCATTAATTTCACTATTTCAAGATCTTTACTTTGAGCTTTTTTAATTCTATCATACAACATTGATCTTATCTTTAGCATAGCAATCAAGGCTTCATTCTATTTGAAATTTAACTTTACATTCAGAGCTCTTATTTGAATCAAGCTTGGTAACCTCAATAACTAAATCTAAGCTACATTGTTATTTGACTTCCTACTCATTGCATCAGCCACTATATTAGGTTTTCCTAGATCATACTCAATCGTATAATTACAATCCTTTAACAACTCAATCCATCTTCTCTGCCTCATGTTCAACTCCTTTTGACTCAGTAGATACCTCAAGCTCTTATGATCAGTGTATATCTGGAATGTCTCTCTATATGAATAATGTCTCCATATCTTTAGAGCAAAGACTACTGCTACAAGCTCTAAATCATGTACTGTATAGTTCATCTCGTGACGCCTTAATTTTATCGATGCATAGACTATCACCTTACCATACTGCATCAATACACATCCCAATCATTGATGTGAAGCATTACTGTATACTACATAACCACCAGTTCCCAATAGAATAGTCAACACTGGTGCTATAGTCTACCGATGTTTTAGTTTCTCAAAACCCTTTTGACACTCATCACTCTATCTGAAGACCACATTCTTCCGTAAAATTTTAGTCAGAGGGCTTGAGATTAAAGAAAACCTCTCGATAAATCTCTGGTAATATCTGACTAATCCTAAAAAACTTTAGATTTCAGACACATTCTTCGGAGCCTCCTATTTCATTGCTGCCTCTATCTTCTTTGTATCTACTTTAATACTTTGCCTACTTACTAGATGACCCATAAACACTACTTGATCCAACCAAAACTCACATTTACTGAATTTGGTATATTGTTGTTTCTCCCTCATAATCTGTAGTATCACTCTCAAGTGCTTAGCATGTTCTTTTATGGTCTTTGAATACACCAAAATGCCATCGATAAGCGCTATCATGGAGTGATCCAAGTAGGGTTAAAACACTATATTAATCAATGCCATACATGCAGCTGGGGTATTAGTCAACCCAAACGGCATTACTAAAAACTCATAATGTCTATACCTGCTCCTGAAAGCACTTTTTGGTACATCAGCCTTCGCTATCTTTAGCTACTTAGTAAACACCTGAGCTCTCTACAACTGATCAAAGAAATCATCGATTCTAGGCAACAGGTACTTATTCTTCACTGTGACCAAATTCAATTGCCTATAATCAATGCACTGTCTCAATATTCCATCCTTCTTTTTCATAAATAAAACTTGAGCTCCCCAAGGTGAAATAGTAGGTCTAATAAATCTCTTATCCAGCAACTCTTATAACTGAGTCTTCAACATCTTTAATTCCATAGGTGCCATTCTATATAGGGGTCTAGATATAGGAGTAGCACCTGGAACTAGATCAATTGTGAATTATGTTTCCTAATCTAGAGGTGAACCAGGTAATTCCATGGAAAACACATCCAGGAATTCCCTAACCATAGGATTGTCCTGCATATCCTGTTCAGTCTGGGTATCAATGACATGGGCCAAATGAGCCTCACATCCCCCTGCATCAACCTCAAAGCACTTAGAAATGAAATCAGCCTGGCTAGCACTACTTGGCTAATACCCCTGAACATTGCTCTCAGCTGATTAGGAGATTTAAATATTACCTCCTTAGTGTAACAATTCATGATGGCCCTATGAGCAGTGAGCCAATCTGTGCCTAAGATAACATCCATTTCCTTTAGTAATAAAACATTCAAGTATGCCTCTAACTTTGCCTAATCAATTCGATTCAAACACCTTTTGCAGATTTCCCCTATCATGGTGGTACTACCTATCGATGTACTGATCTCTAATCCATATCTTAATAACTCTCTATCATAATGCAACCTAGATGCCATATACAGTGTAATAAAAGAATGCATAGATCTAGGATCTAGCAATGCATAAGCCTCAAATGTAAATATAGGTAGCACACCTGCAACGACATTTAGAGACTCTTAAGCCCCTTATTTCGTCACAACATAGACTCGGGCTTGAGACTACAATTGGTTACTCCGTACCTCACTCCTACTAGTAGCACTTCCAGAACTCATTATGCCTCTGCCACGGTCTCGCTATCCATACTTACTGGCTCAGCTCTGTTGAACTGTAGTTTTTGTCACCACACTTCCTCTCCTACTAGACAGTGTTCTAAATACAACAGAACAATCCCTAGCTTGATGACCAAATGAGCCGCACCAAAGGTAGGTTTCTGTTAAAATCCAGCATGCACCACTGTGTTTCTTCCCACAATGCTCACAAGTCAGCAACTAACCCGATATTACACCTCTGCTATTTCCAAATTGAAAAAACTATCCCTATGTCTGAACCTCGACTGCCTTGATCTAGTCGGTGGTCTAAAACTTGGTTCTGATGCTTGCTAAACCTTCTACCAGAACTGTCCTACGATTCACTTGGCCTCTTCTGTCTAGAATCTGATCTATACTCAGACTGACTATCTTTCAACAATTGCCTAATGCAGATTGAGGCAACTTGTAGTTTCGTAAAATTACCCAAGTTAGAAATAGCTAACCTCGTTTGAATTTCCATGTTTAGTCCATTTTTAATTCTCCTACACTTGTCATCCTCAGTAGGAATCAAGGTAGTAGGATATCCCATTAACTAATCGAGCTTAACCTCATACTCTGTCTTAGACAAACTGACCTACTTCAGATCTAAAATTTCCTTCATCTTTTTGTCCATGTAGATCTTGGGCATGTAATTTTCCTTGAAGACTCTCAAAAAGTCTTCCCATCTCAAACTATAAAGCCTAATGGTACTGCTTGGAATAGTTTTCCACCACTGATAAACTAGGCCTTGCAGTAAAGAAATAGCATAGTCGAACCTCTCGTCTGACTCATAATCTATCTGGTCATAGATTCTCTCTGTTCTCTCTAGCCATCCCTCAGCCTCTGTAGGGTCTCTATTTCCGTAGAAGTCCATAACCCCTTGCTTTCACAGTTTATTGTACCTCCTTTCCCTTCTCTTAGGAATTCTTGTAGGCATTCCCTCAAGTTAAGACACAGACGGCTCTTTACTGAGTCTTTCTGACCTTAGGTCAGCTAATTATTCCACTTGATCACCTATGGTGGATAACCTATAATAAATAATAACTTTGATTACCATATGAAATTCTCATACTATTTTATACTTAACATTCCTTCATCTCCCAATGGATGCCAAGCATGCTCTGATAGCACCAATTGTAACATCCCACCCCATTTGACATGTACATGTACACCCTTCAGATGTACGTCCACATGCCCGACATAAATGGCATGCTAATTTATATCACTTTCACCGTATTGCATGGCATCATAATTAAAATCATAAATAAAACAATGTCTAAAATCTAAAATTTCTTGATTTCATTTCATAACTATAATTTTACAATGTCGCAATATATCCATCATCCAAGTTTATACAATATCAGCCTATCAAAGTCACAACTCCGTTTACAAACTATGCTATATACATGAGGAATTAAAAAAATTAAAACTAATTTTTCAATCCTAGCTGACCGACATTTGAGCCATATCCTCTATCCAAAAGTTGTACGAAATCTCTTATAAGTAGTCTTGGAAGCTAAGTCATCGCTCTCTCGAACCTAAAAATGTCAATGTTACAATTTGATTAAGTTTTGTAAACTCAGTTGAGTAACCATCTTTGATGGTTAACTCTTGTCATGTAACATAACAATTCATGTTATCATATAATTCACATTATCTCATTTATCATCATATGATATCATGAAACACTTTACTTACAAATGTCACATTCCAAAAGCCATACAATTCATCATTTCATCATGATCATGCCAAACTTGTTCTTCGATAAGTATTCACAAATTTCATACAATAAAAAGCCTCAAAACATTGCAATTGTTCAATTTATTCATATTAAATATGTATACAATGTTTATGAGACTCGAACTTGTTTATTACATTGTGGTGACTGAGTGCCTTTTTATTTGTCACGTATCTATTATGGATACCGGGCTCTAACATACTACCTATTATCCATTAGGGATAAAGAGCTCTTTATACATTGAGCCTTAGGCTCTTACCACAAATTTATGAGCTTTAAGCTCCTTTTCACTAGCAACTCTGGTCACAACAACCTTTATATTTCATGCATTCATGGAATGAATGCATTTCATATATTTAGTAATCATGTTCAGTCCAATGCATTCGCATTCACTTTGTCATTCACATTGGTCACTGGACTTAGTCCGACACATATTTATTCAATCACATTCACAATCAAAGAGCACTTCCATTGTATTATTCATGCATCAAACACTTCGGGCATTTTATGTCCGAAAATCAGTGCACATACATCATATGTCAATTCAATATAGAATTAAACAAACAATCAAGGTGAGGTCATCTTAAGTTACTCACAATTAATCCCTTTAGCTTATTGCCTAGAAGTCCCGACAATGTCTAGAAATGGTCACTCAACATGCTCCTCTATATGCAATCACATACATTTATATGTCACTCATGTGCATTTTCATATGAATAATCAGTCATAAGTACATTTATTTATGTGTTATGTATTATGTATGTTCAATGATAAATTCTCAGGTATATTTCTTTAGTATACTTTATAGAAAATTTACAACACCTTCCAAACATTTTTTACTCTAAAGTAAACTTTACTCACTTAATCCTTTCATTCAACAATAACTAAATTCATTTAAGAACTCATTTAAACATTAATACCTCATATGGAAACATCCAAGCATTGTTTGGTTGAAACTTCACTCAAAAGACAAATCCTTCTCTCCATAGGTCTGGCCACGATCGTGGTGTTTGTTCGCAAGGTTACATATGCTAAGTTTTACTATTTATAGCCTTGGCAAATTCCACAAGTTCACGGCTTGTTCATGCAGTACTTAAGCTATCGATCCCACGAGGAAGCCTAATCTAGTCCTACAATCTAAGGTCCTACTAAAATTGCAATGATTCGAATCAAATCAAAATAAACTAACACAGAAATATATTAATCAACAATTAATTCAAGAATTCAGTTGCAGAAATCTAATTAAGAAAACAAATCACATAAACCAATCCAAACCCTACCAAGAAACTACTAAGTGAGAGAAAGGGGTTTTTTGTTGGCCCCGAATTTTTTATATTTATTTGAGCATGATTTGAGTGAATTATGAGGTTTTAATAAATTAAGTTTTTAGAGTTAATTATTATGTTAATGTGAATTATGAGGTTTAATAAATTAAGTTTTTGGAGTTAATTATTATGATAATGTTAGTAGGATTTTTATTATATGGCTTAGTTGTATTAAAGTAATAAGAAGGTTGAAGGGCAATATTGGAAGATCACTTAAGCTTAAAAGAGAATAAGCTTATAAGGAAGGGTAAAATGGACTTTTTGGGCTCATTAGGAGTAAAAAGGGGAAGAATAATAGTTTTCTTGCAATTGAAGAAGAAGGAAACAAAAATTAAAGAGAGGAAGAGAGAGTGTTGTGGGAGAAGAAGAAAATAAGACAAAGCTAAACTAGGTTTCCAATTTTCTTAGTTTTAAAGAGTGATTTTGAAGTTGGTCAAGAAGGGAAAAAGAGAGAGGAAGATTAGAGCTTCCATTTGATCCAAGAGACTCAATAATTGGTGAAGATTCAAGGTAAGTTTATGTTTAAACTTTTGGATTTTTGGAAGGGTTTTGGTTCTTGAAGCTTAAGAAATTCATGGGTTTAAATATTCTAGGATCAATTTTGGTGAATATATTTCTTTGAGTTCTAAATTTGAAGTCTTATTGAATTTGGATCTGTTTTGCCAATATTGAAAGAAATCAAGAGGAGAGGCAAGAGGAGTAAGAAGAAAGGCATCTTTGAGCAACTGTTAAGCAAGGAATTCAAGGTGGGTTACATTTATTGAATAATAAGCCATTAATGTTTCATCCAAATCAATAAAGTAAATGTTTTTCAATTGTATTACAAATGTGCATTTATTGCTCTTTGAATGCTTTGGGAAAGTGTTATATGTTTGGCATGTGAATATTGTGTGGATGATTTATGAAAAGAATGTGAAAATGAATCTTTTTTTAAATAAATAGATTACTATATTTATGAAGTCACTTTTCGAAAAAAGTGCCATTTTGGGCAACAAGTTTACAAGTTATGAAATATATATTATGTGTGTTTGGTTTGGTCCACTCTGTGTGTCATGTTCACTTGGACTAAAGGGTTCTCCTGCCTGCCTGCAAGTGGCATAGAGCTCCTTCAGGGACTCCCTCATGTTTACGATTATGCAAAAACCACTATATAGGATTGTGTTAGTTCGTTCTATTCACGACTACATAGGACCATTTCATCAGAGTGTGTTAGCTTGTTCTATTTATAGACCTCCCAAACCATTTTAATGTGCTTATGTGTTGAAAAGGTTATTGAATGCATGAATTGGATTACGTATAATGTGTTTGATAAAATAAGAATTTGGAAATATGTGTTTCATGATGCATTGTAAATTTTACAATGGTTTAGCCTGTTACCGGTTAAAAAATTGTTACCCATGAGCTTTAAGCTCACCCCCCTATTCCATCCCATCTTCAGGCCATGAGCAAGAGATCGAGTAATCGAGCATAAGGGCATTACTCTGGATTATGTTTATTTTGTATTTTAAGTTAGTTTTTGAAAAAACAAGGCATTAGTTACATTTTGAGCAATTCTACTTTGTGTAAATTATGTATTTTTGGACTATGACATATTATAGCTTAGAATTCTCATTAAAGATTTGTAAAACTTTAATCTTTTGATGATAATGAAATACGATTGTTTTTTGCTCATGACTCTTAAAGTTTGTAGATTGCATTTTCAAGCATTTATAAGGGTAAAATTTTGTGTTATAACTTGTAGGCAAAATCTATATTGATCTATACTAAATTAGACAGAGTTGTATTCTTAGAAGTTGTATATATTTTTTCTTATCTTTCCAATGATATAAAGTTTGAAATTTTTGTGGATGCAAAAGACGAAGCATAGGTACCAAACGAGGCACCAGATGAAGCGCTAGGTGAAGTGCCAGATGAAGCGATTTTGACCCTCTAGATGACAGAAGTTTTTCTTCAAGGTCTTCACCAAAGTTGTAGATCTCGAAGTCCTATTCAAAACTGTTCTAAAACGACCACAATCCTATATCTCCAATGAAAGTTATGCCAATTGTCCCAAGATAGGTACAATATGTTTGAGAACATAATCATGGTTGACTCTTTTAGCCATAACTTCATTGTCCGACCTCCAAATGAAGTGATTATTGAACCAATAGATTCCTAACCCATTTTTATACCCCTCAAAAAAATTGGTAGCCTTTAGGTTTGATTTGAAAAAGATTAATGGAAAGAAAGTGAGGGAATTGATTGGAGGAGCATGAATTAGTTATGAGCATACTTTGGCTTTTAAGCATATCTTGATTTGTATAATAGGAAACTTTTAGGATGTAATAAGAATAAAGATAAACTGATGATAGATAATGAGAGTTTATGGAAATAACCCTACAAGGTAATACGCACGCTCGCACGTTTATGACATTCAGATAGTTGGTCTCTGAAAACGAGGTCCAGCATCTTATGGTATCAAAGCGACTAGGTTTAGGTCTAGGATGGGGACTAGGTTTAGGAATATCCTAGGCTTTGAATTTGTAGTTTTTAAAATATGAAATGAACATACATTGTTTTTAAATGAACCTCATGCATTGTTTTGTATTGTTTTACATGATTTGAAATTGTTTTTTTTTGAAGCATGAACTAAAAGTTTTTTTTAATGTTTTCAATCAAAGGAGTGAATATGCCACCTCAAAAAAGAACTCGAAGAGCTCTGACTCAATCTGGATCTCACCGAGGAAGTACGAATGAATCGTATGTCCGGTAAGATGCGGGGACACACTCTACTCCTAATTTCGAGGCACCTAGTGTGTAACATGAAATGCCACCACTTCTTCCTCCTATGCCTAATATGGATCCGCAGTCTTTCAAGCCTTTGCTCAGGCTTTCACATATGCCATGGGCTAAGGGTCACAAGCTCCAATGCCAACTTCGGTGGAGAGGAGTGGGCAGTATGATAATCTCTACAAGTATGGAACTGTAGATTTTAATGGTACTACCAATCCAGAAGAGGCTGAAACATGGTTGAAGAGGATCGAGAGAGTCCTGCTTCAGATGAAGTGCTCTGATAAAGAGAAATTAGATTACGCAGGGAACTTGCTGTAAGGGGACGTACTGCATTGGTGGGAATCAGTGCCCCACAGTCAAGTTATGCCTCCGATGTTATCATAGAGAGATTTTGTGGAAGCGTTTAGGAAGACGTACCTCTCTAGGGTTTATGTATAAGAGAAGGCTAGAAAGCTTCTGAATCTCACACAGAGGGACATGAGTGTGAGTGAGTATAAGCTAAAGTTCACTTAGTTTTCCCAATATACAACCAACATTGTGGCTAATAAGGAGGAAAAATGTCACAAGTTTGAGGGAGGATTTTATTTAAGGGTCAAAGAGAAGGTGCTGATCCATAACTTCTGTGACTACCAGCAGTTGGTAGATGCTGCACTTCAGGTCGAGAAATTGGAGAATATCAAGTATGAAGTGAATAAGAAGAGGAAGAATCAGAAGCAGTTTTCCAAAAAGGGAACGAGTGCTCTAATGGCTGTGAGGAGTACAAGGAGTTTCCACACTCAGAGTGATGTGGGGAGTAGCGCCTATACTAGGAACAAGAAATTAAGGGCAGTTTCAGCGTAAACCTCAACTGTGGGAGGCAATAGCAAGGTGTAGAGGAGCAAGTACACAAACCCTTAATGGGAAGTTTCACAAAGGACAGTGCTTCAAGTTACTTAGAGCATGTTTTTAATGTGGGGAGAAGGGACACAAGACCAAGGAATGTCCCCAGATGGCAAGGTAAGAGGGGTTACAGTTGCAAGCCCCAAAGAGAGAAAAAACAGTGGGAACTAGGCTAGTCACTAAGGTGGGCAGTTCTGGGGTTGCAAGGAAGGCTATCCCTCTAGGAAGGCCAATGGGTTAGCCACAGGCCAGGCCATGACAAGAGAGAAGATCGCAGTCATGCCTGAAGTTGTCACAGGTATGACTCAGGTATTTAATTCTGAAGTATATGTCTTAATTGATTCTGGCTCCATGTATTCATTTGTTTTTACAAGCATGACATTATGTGGTATGAATTTGGTGCCATTCGAAGATCCATTGATTGTTAGCACTCCTTTAGGGAGGAAGGTGATAATAAGTCAAGTGTATAGAGATTATGAACTAGTTATTGAGCGTGCTAGACTAGTAGTAGACTTATTGCAGCTAAAGCTAAAAGGTCTAGATGTTATACTAGGTATGGATGCATAGAGAAATATTGTGGAAAATTAGACTGTAGTCTCAAAGAGGTAGAGTTTGAATTTGGCAACAGAGAGAAGGTGTCTTTTAGAGAAGACAGAAGAATGCCGTCACCTAGAATGATTTCAGCTTTGTTAGCTTACAGGATGATGAAAAAGGGATATGAAGCCTTCGTGAAACACGTCATGGATACTGATCTGAATGAAAGGAAGTTAGAAGATTTTTTGATTATGAGGCAGTTTCACGACTTATTTCCAAAAGACTTACCTGGTTTGCCGCCAGTGAGGGAAATTGAGTTTGCCATCGACTTGATTCCCAGTACTGCACCTATTTCTGTGCCACCATATAGAATGGCTCTCGCTGAATTGAATGAGCTCAACGAACAGTTGGAAGAGCTGTTAGAGATGGGGTATATAAGGCCAAGTTCGTCAGCAAAGGTAGCACCTATTTTATTTGTTAAGAAGAAGGATGAGACATGGCGTATGTGTATTAATTATCGAAGACTCAATAAGGTGACCATTAAGAATAAGTATCCTTTACCATGAATCGATGATCTGTTTGACCAGTTGCAAGGAGCAAAGGTCTTCTCCAAAATTGATCTCAGGACAGGCTATCATCTGCTCAAAATCAAAGAGTCTGAGGTGAACATGACAGCTTTTAGGACCCATTATAGGCATTATGAGTTCCTAGTTATGCCATTTGGATTTACTAATGCTCCCACTACATTCATGGATCTTATGAATAGGGTCTTCAAGGAGTATTTGGATCAGTTTGTCATAGTGTTTATCAATGACATTCTGGTTTATTCTAAGAATGAAGAGTAACATGGAAAACATCTCTGGATAGTGTTGCAAACACTGAGGGAGAGGGAACTTTATGCTAAATTCAACAAATGTGAATTTCGACTTTATGAGTTGATCTTTTCTAGATATGTGATCTTGAAGGATAGAGTACATATTGATCCGAGGAAAATTGTAGCAGTGGTGAAGTCAGTAAAGACAGTTGCAAAAGTCAAGAGCTTTCTGGGTGTGGCAGGATATTATAGGAGGTTTGTTGAAGGATTCTCCTCCAATGACCAAGTTATTAAGGAAAAATCAGAGGTTTATCTAGAATGATGAATGTCAGAAAAGATTTGAGGAGCTTAAGCACAGATTGATAGGTGCTCCAATTCTGACTTTGCCTATGGGAGATGATGGTTATACAATTTACACTGATGCTTTAAGGAAGGGTTTAGGTTGTGTGTTGATGCAGGGAGACAAAGTAATAGCTTATGCCTCGTGGCAATTGAAGCCATATAAGTTGAATTATTCGACCCATGATCTGGAATTAGCAACAGTAATTTTTACTTTGAAGATTATTTGTAGAGTTTAAACGAGGGTTTTTATAGATCATAAAAGTCTCAAGTACTTATTGAGCCAGAAAGAGTTAAATTTGAGATAGAGAAGGTGGTTAGAGTTGTTTAAGGATTATGACTTGTTGATTGAATACTACCCAAGAAAGGTGAATGTGGTGGTAGATGCCTTGAGTAGGAAATCCTCCATAGCCTATGTTCAGACAATTTATTTTCCGTTATTGACAGAGATGGCTAAGTTGAAGATAAGTTTGACACAGGAGGAGTTTGATTGCATTATGGTAAATTTCAGAGTGAGACCGATACTCAGGGAGAAAGTCAAGAAGTTGCAAGCACAGGATATAGAATTAAACAAACTCCGAGAAGAAATTCAAAATGGTAAGAAATCTAAAGTGGTAATGAGGAATGATGGACTGATGGATATAGGCAACTGACTCTGCATTATAAATGTCCCAGAGGTAAAGGATGAGATACTCGACGAGTCATATAATGCACCTTATGCTATGCACCCAGGTAGCACTATAATGTACTAAGATTTGAAAGAGCATTTCTGGTGGAATGGTATGAAGAAGGATGTAGGAAAATATGCAAGTAAGTGTCTAGTGTGTCAGCAAGTCAAGGTTGAACATCAGGCACCTTTAGGCAAGTTAAGGCTATTGTCCATTCCTAAATGTAAGTGACAAAGGGTGACTATAGATTTTCTGATCGGTTTGCCTAAGACCAGTAGGAAACATGATGCTATATGGGTTATTGTTGATCGTTTGACAAAGTCATCCCATTTTCTGGCAATTAAACAGGCTAATTCTTTGCATGTACTAGCAAAGAGGTATTTGATGAGATAGTGAGACTGTATGGGATTCTAGATTCTATAGTGTCTGACAGAGATCCTCGATTTACTTTGAGATTCTGGGGAAGCTTACAGGAGGCTCTAAAAACCAAGTTGAATTTTAGCACTACTTTCGCCTCCAAACAGATGGTCAATATTAGAGGACAATTCAGACCCCTGAGGGAATGCTCAGGGCATGTGTGATGGATTTCAAAGGAGCTTTGGATGAGCATTTGCCATTGGTCGAATTTGCTGACAATAATTCGTACCATTTGAGCATTTATATGGCTCCTTATGAAGCACTATATAGGAGGAAATGTAGAAGTCCTATATGTTGGATGAAGAAGGAGAAAGGAGTTGGGCTAGAGTTACTTCAAATGACAGTTGACAAGGTCAATTTAATTAAGCGGAGGCTTCAAGTAGCACAAGATAAAATGAAAAGCTATATTGATTCACACTTGAAGGAAATGGAGTACAAAGTGGATGAGAAAGTTTTCCTTAAGACATCTCCTTAGAAAGGAGTCATGAGTTTGGTAAGAAGGATAAGTTGAGTCCAAGATACGTGGGTCCTTACAAGATTCTTGAAAGAATTAGACCGCTAGCCTATAGGTTAGCACTGTCGTTGAAATTGTCACGTATACATGATGTCTTCCATGTTTCCATATTCAGGAGGTATAGATCGGATCCCTCTCACATCATTTAGACTACTGAGGTCCAGTTGAGAGATGATCTGACTTATGAGGAGACTCCAGTGGAGAATTTGGATGCTAAGGAAAAGGTCTTTAGGAACAAGACAGTTCAGCTACTGATTCGTAAATATGTAAGGCTGGTCGTGGTGGCTGTTTCGGTTCAAAAGGTACATATTTTTTACCTCATATTCTCAGATAAGGCAACTATTTTCTGACCTGGTAAAAGACTTGCAGCTTTTCCAATCTCCTGTTTTGTACGTAACTCTTTATTATTTCAATTTATTAAATCTACCGATTTACAAAAAAAAAGCCCAGACAGTTCAGCTAGTCAAAGTCACGTGGGAGCCCTTGGAAGCCTTGAAGGAGAAGTATCCACAGCTCTTCGATGACACTGGTAACAATTTTGAGGACGAAATTCTTTTAAAAGGGGGAGAAATGTTGGCCCCGAATTTTATTTATTTATTTAAGCATGATTTTAGTAAATTATAAGGTTTAGATAAATTCACTTTTTGGAGTTAATTATTATTTTAATTTTAGTAGGATTTTTATTATATGGCTTAGTTGTATTAAAGTAATAAGAAGGTTAAAGGGCATTTTTGGAAGATCACTTAAGGTTAAAAGAGCATAAGCTTATAAGGAAGGGTTAAGTGGACTTTTTGGGCTCATTAGGAGTAAAAAGGGGAAGAAGAATAGTTGTCTTGCAATTGAAGAAGAAGGAAACAAAAATTGAAGAGAGGAAGAGAGAGTGTCGTGGGAGAAGAAGAAAATAAGACAAAGCTAAACTAGGTTTCCAATTTTTTTAGTTTTAAAGAGTGATTTTGAAGTTGGTCAAGAAGGGAAAAAGAAAGAGGAAGATTAGAGCTTCCATCTGAGCCAAGAGAGTCAATAATTGGTAAAGATTCAAAGTAAGTTTATGTTTAAACTTTTGGAATTTTTGTTTTTGAAGCTTAAAAAATTCATGGGTTTAAATATTCTAAGATCAATTTTAGTGCATATATTTCTTTGAGTTCTGAATTGGAAGTCCTATTGAATTGGGATTTTTTTGGCCAATACTAAAGGAAATCAAGAGGAGAGGCAAGAGGAGCAAGAAGAGGGGCATCTTTGAGCAACTATTAAGCAAGGAATTCAAGGTGGGTTACATTTTTATAATTGAATAATAAGCCATTAATGTTTCTTCCAAATTAAGAAAGTAAATGTTTTTCAATTGTATTATAAATGTGCATTTATTGCTCTTTGAATGCTTTAGGAAAGTGCTATGTGTTTAGTATGTGAATATTGTGAGGATGATTTATGAAAAGAATGTGAAAATGAATCTTTTTTTTAAATAAATAGATTACTATGTTTATGAAATCATTTTTTTAAAAAAGTGCCATTTTGGGAAACAAGTTTACAACTTATGAAATACATGTTATGTAGGTTTGGTTTGGTCCAGTCTGTATGTCAAGTGCACTTGGACTAAAGACTTTTCCCGCCTGCCTACAAGTGGCATGGAGCTCCTTCAGGGACTCTCTCATGTTTACGACTACGTAAAAACTACTATGAGTGATTGTGTTAGTTCATTCTGTTCACGACTACACAGGATCATTTAATGGGAATGTGTTAGCTTGTTCTATTAGTTAAGAATTTGGAAATATGTGTTTCATGATGCATTGTAAATTTTACAATAGTTTTGCTTGTTACTAGTTATAAAATTGTTACCCACGAGCTTTAATTGCACCCACCCCATTCCGTCCCATCTTCAGGCCATGAGCAAGAGATCGAGTGATCGAGCATAAGGGCATTACTCCAAATAATGCTTATTTTGTATTTTAAGTTAATTTTTGAAAAATAAGGCTTTAGTTACATTTTGAGCAATTCTAATTTGTGTAAATTATGAATTTTTAGACTATGAGGTATTGTGGCTTGAAATGCCCATTAAAGCTTTGTAAAACTCTTATCTTTTGATGATAATGAAATATGATTGTGTTTTTGCTCATGACTCTCAAAGTTTGTAGATTGCATTTTCAAGCATTCATAAGGGTAAAATTTTATATTCTAATTTCTAGGGCAAATATGTATTGATCTAGGCTGAATTAGATAGAGTCATCTGCTTATAAGTTGTAGATATTTTTCTTAGTTTTCCAATGATATAAAGTTTGGAATTTTTGGACTTCTGACGCAAAAGATATGGCCTTTAGACGAAGCATAGATACTAGACAAGGCATCAGACGAAGCGTCAGGCGAAGCACCATACAAAGCGATTTTGACCCTCTAGATGACAACAATTTTTCTTCAAAGTCTGTATGAAAGTTGTAGATCTCGAAGTTCTTTTCGAAACCATCATAAAATGACCGCAATCCGATAACTCTAGTGAAAGTTATGCTAATTGTCCCAAGATAGGTACAATATGATTGAGAACATAATTGTGGTTGACTCTTTTTGCTATAACTTCATCGTCCGACCTCCAAATGAAATGATTATTAAACCAACAGATTCATAATCCATTTTGATATCCCTCCAAAAACAATTGGTAGCCTTTGGTTTTGATTTCAAAAAGACTAATGGAAAGAAAGTGAGGGAATCGATTGGAGGAGCATGACATAGTTATGAGCATACTTTGGCTTTTAAGCATATCTTGATCTATATAATAGGAAACTTTTCGGATGTAATAAGAATGAAGATGAATCATGAAAATAACCTTATAGGGTAATAGACACGCTCACGCTTTTATGACATTTGAATAGTTGGGCTTCGGAAATGGGGTCCAGCAATTTTGATATGAAATTAACAAAAATTGAATTAATTGTGAAATTATCATCTTAATGGGTCTAAACGGTCCTAGGGTGAATTACTCTCTCTCGAGTTATAATGCTTAATCCTAATTGATAATCCTTAATTTCAATTATGGAATTGCAATCTCTCGACTCACAATTGACCCAAAACCTAAATTAGTTCAAAAATTATTTAATAACCTACTGGGAATCTATGCTCGATCTCTCATTACACGACTCTACTGGTTTGATTTAATCCTTTACCTATCAATTCACCTAACTCTTGTTAGCCCAAATTGATTATTTTCACTTAGCTCACCGTCTTATCTATTGCCAAGTTATTAAGAATAGGAACTCAATCACAAGTAAATCTATAAAAACCCAATCAATCCAAATTTTATTATTCTTAAAAATCAAGATCCAAATGTGAGTATAAGCACAAACTCAACATTCAACACAATATATTCTCAACACCTATTTCAATTCTATACACGAATAAAACTAAAATAAAGGGAAAATAATTTAGGAACGAAGTCAGGGAGACAGTGACAGTGGGAAACCACCTGTTTTGGGAAGCACGTCGTGTTAAGCTCTTCTTCGTGTCTCTCTTCCTTTGTCTCCTTCCTCAATTGCTTGATTTCTCTCTAAGTTTTTTAGGATTAGATCACGTGAATGCTCTCTTTTCTAGACTCTCCAGCTCTCTCCATGCTGCTACCTCTAACTTGTAATGTTCTATTTATACCTTTGAGGCTCTAGGTTAAAGTCGTGGTCGAAACGGTCCAAAAAGTTCTTGCAAAAATTGAGTTTTTCTATCAACCCGACGCAGGCCACGATTATGGCCCTACTTACCACTATCATGGCCAGCGCCTTAACCTTTCTGTCATAATCGTGGCCCAATGTGCATGATCATGTCCTAACTTGGAGACTTTCAGTCATAATTGTGTGGCCTGGCTACTACTGGTTCGTCCTTTTCTCTCACAATCGTAGCCTGTTGTGCCACAATCGTAGGCTATGTCTTTGGCCCAAAACTCTTTGAATCTTCTTTGTTTACCTTGAAACACTAACAAACGCATCACAATACCTAAAAAATACAACATTTAAGCTCAAAGACTTAATTTAACCTATAAAAACATTCAAACTAACATAATTAAACCCTAAATGCATATTGAAGACTCAAATTCCCACTAAATACATAATAAATTAAACCCTAAAACATCATACAATTAATAACTATCAACATCCCCACACTTAAACGTTTGCTTGCCTTCAAACAAATAAAACAATAGCTCAAAACAAACACAAAACATGCAATGCAATAATGAGGCAATGACTTTCATCTTCATGAAATGAATTTAATCTTGAACATAATCATTCAATTATGTCAAATCATTAGTATGCAAAATATGTGTCTAGGAGCTTTAAACTAAATATACAACTTAATCGAGACCTAATTGTTAACTTATTTACCCTTTTCAATTGTACACACACATTAATAATTTTTTAGTCCCTCAGACTTTGTAACTGTTCTTAAGTACATTTTCATGAAAATTCAAGCTTATTATAAGTCCAGTAGGTTTTTATTAAGAAAACACACTTTTTTTCATTTATTTATTTAAACCTGGACTTAGTCTTTTACTTAGAGGAAAACATTTGTGATGAATGTCGATTCGGTTACTAAACTAAGTCATTTTACTAAACAGCTTGGTTGAAACATCATTATAACCTTTTTACGCGAAGGCACACATTTGTAATGCATGTCGATCTGGTTAGTCAGCTACATCATATTTTCAACTGGCTACTAGCTCTATTCACAACCCGAAGGTCAGCAGAATAGTGATTTATTAAATAAAACTCTTTTATTGTAGTTTTAAGCCATTGACACATTCACACACTTCACATAATGCAACCTAATAACTATTATACAATATACAAAAATCACATACAAAAGCAAAACACACAATCCCTCCCCATACTTAAATAACACATTGTCCTCAATGTGAGAAAGAAGCAGACAACCACAGAAAACAAAAGAGTAAAGACAAGAATTAAATTAATAAAGAACAGATAAATTAACAATAAAAATAAAAATAAACATAAAAATAAAATAGAACTGAAGGCTAATATAGAAAAGAAAAATTGGGTTAGACAGAAATCCTAAAGAGATGGAGGTGATGATGGTGCCGGAGGTGGTAATCGAACGCTCTAAGACTCAAAATACCGATGTATTCATCTGATATCTCTACTCTGGCGTTGTTGTGTGCACGCCATGTTTCGGTGATTACATCCAGAACTTCCTTCTAGCCATATTCTTCTTCTTTGATCAATCATCCACTTTATCCTGAAATCTTATTCCTTCTTGATTTTATTTGGAAACAAAAATAATCCTAATTACGAAATTCAAACATTCTAAAACAAATAATCAAAGAAAGAAATTTTCCATAGGTGGCCTCCCATGTAACACTTCTTTGAACATCGATAGCTCAAATTGTTCTTTTTTGGAAACTTAGCCAGGATTAATTATGAGTAGCTTACTTCCACCCCTTTCATTCAGTATCCGTTTTGTAGCGTATAAGTAAGCTACAAATTGCAAAATGAGTAGAAGGACAATATTAATAAAGTTGAGAAAACCAATTATTTTTATCAATGTCCTTCTCATTAACAAACTGTCAATAAAATAGGAAATAATGAAACTCCCTAAATGTTCCATCGAATCCAAAAGTTTGTCCTATATAAAGCTGAATTGCTCTCTTTCTTCTTTAATCACCTTCGTTTCCTCTGCTTCTTTTGCTTCCCAAATAGAGACTTCCATGCTTTCTTCAAACTCGATGTTTATTGTCATCTGTTCTTCGTCCTCTTGTTCTTCAAAAGATTCGAACACATCAATTATCCTGAATAAACTACTAACCTTCATATTCATAAATACATCGTTCATGTTGAATTTCTCATCATCATCATCAATCCAAAGAGAAGGTTTCTTTACATGGACAACCACCTGAGATTTTTTGATTTTCACATGTGATATATCTAGGACTGGTGAATTGAAGGGAGGTTTGGTATTCTTTTCTTTATACACTTTCATTATCTCTTGATTGTCAATGATTGGGGTTTGGTATGGTCTTCCTCTGGTTCTACTAGCTCTTCCCCATTCCTAAGTGTGATAGCCCCATATTGCTCTCGTTGATGTAATTCCATATTTCTTAAAGAGTCATCAACACTTCTCTTACAAAATTTATGGGAAAGCTGTCTTAATTGAATCTCTAGGTCATAAATAAAAGCAACATGAATTTCTGTCACTTAATCAATTTGCTCGTCCAGTCTCTTCTTCCCTTCTTCCATATCTGTGAGCTTATCCAAGATCTTGTCCAATTTAGAATCCCATGAATTGGATTCGTCATGTTGAGCTTCAAATATACCTTGGTGTCCTATGTATGTACTTCCATTATTTGACCAATAGAAATCTGGGTGGTTCTACCACCCCTAAAGGTACATGATCAAATAAAGGTCGTTATTTCTCCAACCATACTGCGACTCATTGTATTTCTCAAAATTTACTTACTCCCTATAATATCTATTTTCCATCATTGTTCTTTCCATTTCTCCTTAGCATCTAGCTCTTCAAATGTCTCAATTCTCACTCTACGATATCTTAGTGTGTCTCTACGTTATGCCCCAAACTTCTTATTTAAAAAAAACGAACGAAAGTGAAAGCCTTGGACTAAAGAACTAAACTAATCGCCTCTCTAACAACAACGTCAAAAACTTGTTCGCAAGGTTACAAGCGCTAAGTTTTACTATTTATAACCTTGGTAAATTCCACAAGTGCACGGGTCATTCATATAGTACCTAAGGTATCGATCTCACGAGGAAGCCTAATCTAATCCTAAAATCTAAGGTTGTACTAAAATTTCAATGATTCAAATAAAAATAAACTAACATAGAAATAAATTAATCAAAAATTAATTCAAGAATTGAGTTGCATAATTCAAATTAAGAAAACAAATCACATAAACCAATCCAAACCCTACCTAGAAACTACCGAGTGAGAGAAAAGGTATTTTGATATGAAATTAATGAAAACTGAATTAATTGTGAAATTATCGATGTAATAAGTCTAGACAGTCTTACACTGAATTACTCTCTCTTGAGTTACAATTCTTAACCCTAATTGACTATCCCTAATTTAAATTATGGAATTGTGATCTCTCGATTCACAATTGACCCAAAACTTAAATTAGTTCTAAAATTGTCTACTAACCTACTGGGAATCTATGCTCGATCTCTTGTTACACGACTCTATCGATTTGATTTAATCCTTTGCCTATCAATTCACCTAACTCTTCTTAGCCCAAATTGATTATTTTCACTTAGCTCACCTTCTTAGTCTATTGCCAAGTTATTAAGAACAGGAATCAAATCACATGTAAATCAATAAAAACCTAATCAACCCAAATTTTATTAATCTCAAAAATCAAGATCCAGAGGTGAGTATAAACACAAACTCAACATTCAACACAATATCTTCTCAACACCTATTTCAATTCTATGCACGAATAAAAGTGAAATAAATGGAAAATACATCAAGAACAAAGTCATGGAGGCGGCGACAATGGGAAACTACCAGTTTCTGGAAGTACGTCACGTCAAGCTCTTCTCCTTGTCTCTCTTTCTTTGTCTCCTTCCTTAATTGCTTGATTTCTCTGCAGGTTTTTCAGGATTCAATCACATGAGTGCTCTCTTTTTTTAGACTCTCCAACTCTCTCCAGACTGCTACCTCAAACTTGTAATGTTCTATTTATACTTTCGAGGCTCTAGGTCAAAGTTGGGGTCAAAATGATCAAAAAATTCTTGCTAAACTTGAGTTTTTCTATTAGCCTAACATGGGCTATGATCATGGCCAGCACCTTACTTTTCTATCAGGATCGTGGCCTGATGTGCACGATCGTTGCCTAACTTGGAGGCTTTCTATCACGATCGAGTCCCATGTGCACGATTGTGGCTTGGCTACTACTAGTTTGCCTTCTTTGTCACAATTGTGGCCCGTTGTCTACGGTCGTGGGCTATGTCTTTGGCCCAAAACTCTTCGAATCTCTCCGTTCTTCACCATTTACCCTGAAACACTAACAAATGCATCACTGTACCTCAAAAATATAACATTTAAGCTCAAAGAATTAGTCTAACCTATACAAACAATCAAACTAACATGATTAAACCCTAAATGCATACTCAACACTCAAATTCCCACTAAATACATATCAAATTAAACCCTAAAACATCATGCAATTGACAACTATCAGTGCCCTTGCCATGATCCTAACAAAAACATTTCCTAATAGATCATGATTGTGGGGTGAGGGCCACAATCGTGCCCTATAATTTTGCTCCTCATTCATCCGAATCCAACACATATCATAATACCAATTTCATATCAATCTTCCCATAATTCACTACCTTATCATTACACACTAATTCAAATACCAATTTGAATGCATCCCCTTATCAAACTCTATTGAATTGATTAAGAATCTTCAATTATACATTCTCATTCATGAAATCCATAACATCATGTTCATAGCATCAAGTAATTTATCAACTAAGTTATCTCATCATTTTAAGCCCAAATTAATTCCAAACATATCATAATTATATACTTCATCCTTAATTGGTTCAACTCTTGCATAATCAAAAATTTTCCATGAAAAATCACTGCCCACAGAAACAAATCTCCCACTTATCCTGCAATTTTCTAGTTTTTATCAGGACAAATTTTTAGGTTCGTTTAGTATGACCATTATGGCCTACAAAATGAGGTTTTTAGGTAACACCTTCTTCTAATAAAATGTTCCTTTATGTCTTAAGTTTCTAATGACATCAAATTCATGCATTTTGGTTTAGTATCATACATGTTATAATAAAAATACTACAGACTATTCTCATACCTTGACAAAACACAATTCTCAACTTTAAGCCAAATTTCAAGATTCTTAAGGACATATTTCAAATCCAATTTGAAAAATGTAGCCATATGTCTCTAGTTTACTCTAGATCAAAATTCATCTGATTTGGATATTAACAGGTCAAGTTATAGCCAAAATACAGATGTATGTTCAATAAAACACTGCATATT
Source organism: Erythroxylum urbanii (assembly GCA_027568935.1). Taxonomy (NCBI): domain Eukaryota; kingdom Viridiplantae; phylum Streptophyta; class Magnoliopsida; order Malpighiales; family Erythroxylaceae; genus Erythroxylum; species Erythroxylum urbanii. The sequence goes on along the minus strand of JAOQML010000007.1, from coordinate 18,714,615 downwards.
ACTTCAACACATTTCATTGCCCAAATTCCATCATTTCAACTTGATGATTCAATTAAACTTAAATTTCCATATCAGAATTCTCTAGTCACAATTCATAAATTCATGAATGACCACCACCCAAAACCATAATCTAATTCCATATTTTTCTGCTCTTTTATCTACTTCACTCATCTTTATTGTAAGATATCATTCTGTTTCTCACAATCTTTCATCTTTTTATTTGTATCGCACAACTTGCTTCTTCCAACATCACTCACACATGTATCAACATCCCTCATGCATGCATCAATCCACAAGCATGAAAACATACACCACTCATGCATCCATCCATTTAAAAACATTAAAACCTCATCAAAATGTCACTTACAGTACCATAAAACTTGAAACATAACTTACTTTTTTTAACCTTCAAATCCTTTAACAAAATTCCAAAAATGGGGAGAGCAAATAAGAGATTTCGGTGGATGGAGAAACACAAGAATTTCGAACAATCAAAAACTTCAAATGGCTGAAGACTTTGTAAGTGTAATGTCGATAAGCCAATAACACAAAAATATACAGCTAGGTGTTTCGGTGATGGATGAGTAAGAAGAGAGGTTTAGTGATGGGAGATTTTGGTTAAGACACAAGAGAGTTGCAGAAACTTCCTTGCCCAAAAAGGTGACTAGGTGTCTTCATCCATCATTGACACATGCCATTTGGCATGTCTTACACTTGTCACCCATTTAATTAGTCCATATGCCACTTACTAATTGCTCCGCTTGTCACACTTTCATGGGGTTCCATTTTTCACTCCATAATTAGTTCATTTGTCCTTCATCTAAGCTACCAAATGCCACACTTCCATTTGTCTCTTATTCTACATTTTTTCTATTCCAAAATACACCAAATTTTCAGAAATTTCTAAAATGTCACCGAAAATGTGAAATTAATTCTAATACTCACCAATTTAATTTTCAAGACAAATAATTCATAATTCACATTTTGATAGCATTAAAATCACTTATACTCAAAAAATGTCAATGAAGTGCATGTACAATTATTTTAATGAATGTCAACATTATTTGTAAGAGTATGCCATATGATGCATGAAATCTATTTTTAAATTCTCGATAATCTCTCGTGTATGGTATCCTAAGATTCTAACCCTGATCATGGAACAATGGGATTTTACACAAACATATTTTATAGATTTGTTGTTCTTAACCTCTCCTAGTAAGTATTAATTATAGGTTAATTATTAACCTAATTTTTTGTTTAAGTAATTTTTAATCAGGATACGATCGTTAATTAAGCATAACCATCAAATAACCTAGGATACGAACTCTAGATTTAATTAGGAAGTAGCATTACAGATTAGGAAAATTGATTAATCAAGGCAATAATCATATACGATGTGTCATTTAGCTAGGTTATGTTATCCCTAATGATTACAAATCATTAGTCACCACATACAAATTTCAACATAACAATTACAAATTATATTGAAATTCTAACAGTAGGTTTACAAATAAACAATTTAATGAATGTATTCTTTTCACAATACCTAATGGATTCATACACAAATAACCGAGCAATAATGAATCTATGATTATCCATACACAAAACCCAAATCAATTAACGTAGGATAACACAATCAATTTCTAATGAGAGAAAGAAACAACAAAAACGGTGAAATACAATTAACTTGGATCGTCGGCATCGAGATGTCTAACCTGTCATGGGTATCTCAAGAAAATGCTTCAGCCCCCTAAAAAATTTTCCCCAACTGAAACCCCCTGTAGCGCCTCCACTCTTTTGTTTTCTCTCTAACCTCATTGTTGTTCACTAATGTATCTAATAAACTTTTTTTGGCCACACTACTATTCACACTTCTTTTTAACCCCTCGTTGTTTCCTTTAAACATAGTCCCTATTTACTTTTAACTTAGTTGTATGCATTTACACAGGATGTCTGCGTAAAATGCAAATTGCATTTTCCTTACACTTCCCAGCTGCTGCTTTGTCATTTCATGTTGCTGCGATTCATACTCCATTGCATCGTCATTTCTACTTCTTTTTATGCTACTGTGTTTTCTTCATAGACTGCTACCATTTTACTGTCCATTAAATTGATTTTTTGCATGATAAAAACATGCACGTTACATGCTTTCTATTATTCTTCTTCCTTTTTTTTCCATTTTCTTGTCTTCCTCTTGTCTTCTAATTTTCTTCTTCTTACTACATAAAGACATGTGACTATTAATCTTTAAAAATGGCCTAAATATCGTACTTTTGACTCATTTTAACTTCTTTACTTCTAAATTATGCCTAAAATCACATATGAGTCAAATTGAGTATCTTAAGCAATTCAGATATCAATGATTATAAGAATATATCAATTTTATGCATTGAATTTGTAGGCCCTGGCATAATCACTATTAAGAAACATATGCCTCATTTATACATATCCATAAAGGTGAATTATAAGGATCAACTTTCAGTTGCAAACTCATAATAGGTGTTATTGAAATATTTCCATGCTAGTGCATCTGATGGATGACTCATTATTCCATCTTCCTGTTCTTGTTCACTATGCCATCTCATGTGAGACGCAGTAACATTTAAAGCATATAGTTTTTTAAGTCTTGAAGTTAGTGGGAAATAATACATCCATTTCTAGGGTACTAATTTGTATTTCATAGAACGCTTTCTAGGTTTGAACCTAGATTGACCACAAAATTTGCACTCTTGTAATTTCACATCATCTCCCAATCCAACATACATCTTAATTTTCATTAGTCAAAATTTTTAACAGGAAAACCAAGACCCTTAGTAAGTTTCTACATATTGTAACAACTATCAACCATTGTATGATCAGGAGGCAATGATTCATTGTACCATTAAAAAATTTTATTAAAACTACAATAAAAAATATACCCTTCATGCTTTATGTTCATATCTGAGCAATTGAAGAAAATAAAGTCATTGTCTCACAATTTGGCCATAATTCTTGGTCAGCTGAGTAGTAAGTCAAAAAATTGTTTTACATATGGTTTTGTTCTTCTTCAAGATTTTCTATATTTTCCTGAAAGGTATAACCGGCTGCATCATAAATCATTTGCATGTAAGGATTTTCAGTTGCACCCACATTATTTGCTCTAAATTCAATCCCTCTTTAAACTCATCCATATTTACTGACGAGTTTACTTCATTACCCTTTGAGATGCTACAAATCAATGGCTATCTATATCATATCCACTTAAAATAATCAGGAACAAACCATTTTCTTAGTGAATGGCCATTTACTTCATCAATATGAAGGAAACAAATATGTTTGCACATTTTACATAGACATCTGATCTTTGGGCCGTCCATATATGTAGGTTGAGAAAATGCATAATGAATAGAAGCTTCAACTCTCTCAACAAACTTAGGATTAATGAAACCATCAGGCATCAATCATCTATACAACTAAGATCTGTCAAGATTACTAATTACTACAAAACTATTAATTAAAAAAAGTGATTCCATAGTTAGTATCCTTCATGTCCCCTAAGTTTATAGAACATTTAAACTTTACACAACATCCCTTCAGTATTAATCAATTGAATTAATCACCTACAATTGATTTTAATACTATAGTACATGGCATTGTTTGCACCTGTGAATCAAGAAAGCAATTTCTCACTGTGACTCCTAGGCTTATAAATTTTTTTACCGATAAGCCTTGAGGGAGCTGCATCACGGGTTTCTAGCCTATATACTATACTAAGGGTTTATCATACAAAGAACAGTCATGTCTATTAAAACTATTAATTTTTTATGTCAATACTAAGTTTCAACTAATCACATTGAAGTTAAAGTATTTATGTTTGAATTTATCACCTACAATTAATTTCAATACTATGGTACGTGCCAATGTTTATGCCTGTGAATCCAGAAAGCAGGTTCTAGTTATAACTCTTAGGCTCGTGGAATTTTTCACCGATAAGCCTCATAGGAGTTACATCCTGAGTTTCCAGCTAATATACCATCCTAGCAGTTTACTATAAAAAGAAATGTCACCTCTATTAAACCTATGAATTTCTTGTGTTAATACTAAGTTTGAATTAATCATATTGAAGTTGAAGTATTTATGTTTAAATTAATCACTCAAAATTGATTTCAATATTATGGTACGTGGCAATGTTTATACCTGTGAATCAAGAAAGCAAGTTCTTGCTATGACTCTTAGGCTTGTGGAATTTTCACTGATAAGCCTTACGGGAGGTACATCATGAGTTTCTAGCCTATATACTGTCTTAGGGGTTTATTATGCCTCAAATCATCCTTAAGATCTCAAACTCATTCCATATACAGTAAATATTTAGACTATTAAAGAAGAACATAAAAAATAATCAATGATTATAAAAATATTATAAACAGCAATACAAAATCAAAACCTCCTTTGCATTTACACAAACCTAAATGCATCGTAATCATATTATTAAAGCAATACATATGGTAGACATTAGTTGGACGACTTATCTGGAAGGACAAACAACTACAGACTAAAAAGAAGAAGGAGGAACGACATTCTTGAACATAATATAGGGCCTGTGAAAAAGAATATTTTATATTTAATATAATACGCTTGTTTAATAGTTTTGTTATATTTTTAATATGCTTAAGCAAGCAAATCAGAAAATAAGGCAATTTGAGTTTTGATATATAATGCAATATAGAGAAAATTTATTATTTAAGCTAAAACATAAACATATGATGCTAATTAGTTAATTGGTCGGAATAAATCACTGTTTGAAAAGGAATGCAAGAGTATGCAAGATAAAACAAGGACATTGTGAACATCAATTTAAGAATTTTAAAGTTCAAATCCATCAAGCTCCTTAGACAAATATAAAAAATTCGTTAAAAATAACATCATTACTAATCATAAATCTTAAAGCTCTACCCTTTTTATACACCGTAGTCTATACCTTTTAATCCAACAATATACCTAAAAAGTATGCATTTTTAAATTATTCATTTTCATTCTATTCTAATAAAATAGAGAAATTAGAATCAAATTTATAATAAAAACTAAACAAATGTTCAACTTTATAAATAACTAGAATTCTTATACTCTATAGTCTAACAATTATAGTAAACAATTATAGTATAAATCTCACTAGAATGTTAATGTTAACTTATTAGAATGAATTTCGATTTATTTATAATTTCAAATTGAGTAGAATTTAAAATTCAATTTAAATTTTTATGGAATGAATATTAATTTAATTTAATTAATATTAATTAAAGTACAATCAATTATAGATTTTCTTACCTTTTTTTATTACAAATATCAACAAAATTTCTATTCTTCCTTGGTTGTGAATGACCGATTTTTCTCAATCTTTTCGACCTTTTGGTCCTATAGGAGCAAGTTATAAAGATTAAGAAATAGAACCATCTAATTTGATTCATTCTCAATAGCCATGAGATGATCATCTTAAGGTGATCCTTTTGTCGATCTATGCTCCTATTACACTCGTAATCTCTGAAGGATGAGAACCAACTATGTAGCATCTACATCGAGAATTTAAGTATTGTATATGTCATTAGTCTGATCTTTTGTAGGAGCTACCCGTAATAACGAACTTTCAAAATGAATCTATTTATCATAAAGAGATTCATTGTTCCTGACCCTGCTTTGCTTCACCTTAATTTTTATTTGAATAAGTAAAAGTAATGTCTTGGTCCGAGTGGGGATAACATTTCTCTTATGCATGTCCTTAGAGTTTTGAAAAATCCAAGCATCTTAGAGATAGATAGAGAGGTAGGAAATTTTCAAACAAATCGCACTCCTTCATATACGTTAGGAGTCCATTGATGAGAAGGGGCTAGGGAAAACTTGAACCCAATTCCTACAGTGATGAATATAAGCTCAATTGAAATTCCTGGGGAGTTATACGTTTATGTATTGATAAGACCATTCACTATTTTTTTAAGCTCGATCTCCCCCCTCGGACGAACCATATAGCTAAGAGAAACTACGAATCAGAATAGAAGAGCTTGCCCCACCCATGAGTAAATATTTCATAGTAGCTTCATTTGACCATACATCTTTCTTGGTATATCTAGACAATAGGTAAAAGCATAAACTGAAACATTCTGGAGCTACAAAGATAGTTATTAAATCATTAGTGCCGCATAAAAACATTCCTCCTAGAGTAGTTGTTAATACGAATAAGAGAAACTCTGTTATAGCCATTTTTGTACATACCCCCTAGAACAATGTTTTCTTTCAGGCCTTTCAACCAATCAATATGACCGTGGAGAGCAGCTTTTGCTAAAACGCGAGTAGTTTCTTGAAAACTCACTTTAGATATGAAACTTTGAGTACTTAAAGATGCTCTCATTATTCCTAATAATATAGTTCGGTAAGAAATCGCTTCTTCTAAAGCTCTAAAATTATAGCTTCAATCACCTCTAGAAATTAGTTAACTAACTTTAGCATATAAGGAATCCTCATATCGAATGCATTTAGGTCATGCCTCAAATACAAAGGCCAAGATTGCACCAGTTAACTATCCACAATCATGTTTGCCTGCCATTGCCTATTAAGCTCTTAAAAGATGAGTGTAGTTAGCCCTTTAACCTCAACATTTAGATCAAGCACTAAGAGTGATCTCTACTCATTTTCAGTTGCCAAAAGCTAGACTTAGAAAAGTATTTCTTATGGATCCACTAAAAACAAAGAGCTTCATTGTCATTGAAAAGCCTCCAAATCCTTTTAGCTAGAAGAGTTGAGTTCATGGCTTATAACGGAATAAACCTTAGATGTCCTTCCTATTTAGAGAGTTATAGTTCCTTCTACTTGACCTTAACTCCTTTGGAGTTCTCGACTTTACTTAACCGTAAGAAATAAGAAAATTTTAATAATCTTCTAAAACTCCTTTGTAACTCTTCTTAGAAGAATCAAGTGGGTACTCCAATGAACATGGATATTTCTCATGATTGCAGAAATCAGTTATAACCTGCCTGTATGAGACAAAAATCTATTATACTAACTGTTGGTTTTACTTCTCATAATCTCCAACAAAGGAATACATTTTTTGTACCTTGGTTTACTTGTATCAATAAGACCACTAAGGTATTTGAAAGGACCATAAAAGACACTGATTGCAGGTTTACGTATGCTAAGTTTTACTATTTTAACCTCAATAATAACACAAGAGCACGGGTCGTTCGCGTAATACCTAAGGTATCGATCCTATAAGGAGGGTTAATCTAGTCCTAAAATCTAAGTTCGAACTAAATCGCAACAATCTAAAATAAACAATAAATGCAAAAAATTAATCAATCAACATTCAATTATGAGAATTAAATTTCGAAAATAATAACAAAATAGAAAATCACACATCCAAATGAAGAATTAACCTAAGAACTACCAATTGAGAGAAAGGGGGTTTTAGTCCAAAATTAATGAAAATCTAATCAATTATGCAATTACCGAATTATTGGGTCTAGACGATCCTAAGATGGATTACTCTCTTTCAAGTTATAATCTTTAAAGTTAATAATCCCTAATTTAAATTATGAAATTGTGATCTCTCGACTCACAATTGACCCAAAACCTAAATTAGTTCTAAAATTGTCTAATAGCCTACCGAAACCTATGCTCGATCTCTCGTTACATAATTTCACCGGTTTGATTCAATTATTATCTATCAAATTACCTATCTCTCATTAGCCCAATTTGATGATATTTACTCAACTCAACCTCTCAGTTTATTGTCAAATTATTATGAACAGATATTGAATCATAAATAACTCAAATAAAAATGCAATAAATCAGATTTCTTTAAAATCAAAGACAAAATCTCAAAGATGAGTTTAGATAATAATCAACATTCAACATAACCTATTCTCAACAATGATCTCAATTTAATACATCACTAAAACTGAAACAAATTGGAAAATGTGCTTGGAACGGATCAATGGAGGCAGCCTCGGCAGGAAACCACCTATTCCGGGAAGTATTTCGCATTAAGCTTTGTTTTTGTGTCTCTCTTCCTTCGTCTCCGTCCATAGGGTTTCTGAATTTTGGCTGATGTGAAAGCTTTGAAAAAGTTGCCTCCTTTATTATTTAATGTTCTATTTATATCTTGGAAGCCCTAAGGTTGATTTGGGGTCGAAATGGTCTGAAAAGTCTAGCAAAACTTAACATTTTAAGTTATTTTTGTGACTACCTGACGCAGGCCATGATCGTGGCCCTGCCTGCCACGATCGTGGCCAACACCTAACCCTCTCTATCACAATCGTGGCCCAAAGTACATGATCATGACTAGGTTCAGAGCTCTCTGTCACGATCGTGACCCAAAATGCACAATGGTGGCCTGGGTTATGTCAGCTCGCCTTTTTCTATTACGATCGTGGCCTGTTGTGTCAAAATCTTGAGCTGTGTTTTTGGCCTGAAACTCTTTGAAACTTCTTTGTTCTTCGCTGTTTACCCTGAAACACTAATAAACATATCAAGGTACCTAAAAAATATAACATTTAAGCTTAAAGACTCATACTAACCTATAAAAACACAAATACATAAACTAACACAATTAAAACATAAATACACACTAAACACTCAAATTAGCATTAAATACTTAACAAATTTAACCCTAAAACATAATGCAAATTACAACTATCAGACACCTAAACCAAAAATATTGCCAAAGACATCAACATTGTTTGTATTAGAAAAAATGTAAATCTTACTCTTTTCCTTATTAACTTTTAAGACTGAAGGCCTGGAGAAAAAATTGAAGGAATCAATTAGTAACTTAATTAAAGCTAAATTTGCACCTTAGAATAACATGAGATCTTATACAAAGGCTAAAATGATAGATTTTTAAGCCTTGGCATTTATGGTGAAACACAAAGTTGCCACTAAATTCAATATTATGTTTAGGTGAATAATTTGGTCAAAACTTTGATTACCAAAGTAAATAGGTATGGGAATAAAGGATCCCTTTATCTAATTCCTTTAAATGTATTGAAAGTTTTTGAGAAAGAGCCAATTACTAACATGTTATACAAAGTAGATGAAATAAAAGCATGGATCCACCCTATAAAGGTTTTAGGAAAGTCAAATACATGAAGGAATTAAATTATGAAACTCTAATATAGAGAATCAAACACCTTGGCAAAGTCAATTTTCATTGCATAACTCCTAACAGAAGCCTTAGTTTTTCATATTCTTTTAACAAGTCCTAAACTAATAGAATATTGTCCCCAATATATCTCTCATAAATGAATGCTCTTTGATAAGGACTTAGCAGAGTTTCAAGTGCCTTCTTCAACCTAGATGTAGGAATCTTAGTGATCATTTTGTAAATAGTTTTATAGCATAAAATAGGCCTATAGTCATGCAAGGAATTTGGATTCTTCTTCTTAGGAATCACAAAAAGTTTTATTCAATTTCCTAAGCATTTCCTACTTCTAAAAAATTCATGAATAGCAGCCATTACATACTCTTTTGTAAGACTCCAAGCATTTTGAAAAAAAAGGCATTAAAGTCATCAAGCTCTAGAGACCTGTAAAGGTTCAAATTAGATAAAGCCTCCTTGATATCTTAAGGAATGAAATTCTTCAGGATATTTTCTTTCAACTCCTGATTCATATCATAAAAATCAAAGATTTATATGTATTAGAAAAAAGGTAACTAATAGAGCTCTGACCGAGTAAGTCCTTGTAAAAGCTATATGTAATCTCACTAATTTTTTCCTTTTCCTTTTCCTTACAGATAAGCCCTTCCCCATCAATCAAATAAGAGATCTTATTCCTGTTCCTTCAAGTTAAAAGTGTATGAAAGAAGAACCTAGAGTTATCATCCCCTTCACTAAGCCAATAAACGCTAACATTTTGCTTGAGGAAAGAGCTAAAGTTTTAGACTGTTAAGCTTTTAGGTCCTTATTAAGGGGGTCTTTATGGAATTCCTATTAAATCTTCATAAAAACATCCATATTTTAGTGAAAAAGGGTACTAGTATCCCTGAAGACCTTGTTTCACAGAGCTTGTAAGCCCTTCTTAATAGCTCCATGTTTTCTTATTAATTGGAAATCTTAACGACCAAGAACTTTGAGGTTGAAATTGGACTTGACCACCTCCTCAAAACCGTCAAATGAAGCCAAGAAATTATAAAATCTAATTTGGGCTTTAGGATGTAAAGTAGAGCATAAATTTCACATCTCAATTGTTAGGTGATCTAATATAAATGGGGGACCAGAGCTTATAAAACAACCTAGAAGTTGTCTCATTCATAAGCCATTAATCAATACCTAATCTAGTTTTTTTCTAGTGTGCCAATCCTTTTGCTTATTGCTATTATAAGTGTAGCACCCCACTCCCGCAAGACCCGAATCCGACATCATTGATGATATCTGAGTCCATGCCCCGCGAGGTTATGGCGTGCTAATGCATTCAATCATTCATAGTCGGTATAATTTTTTTTTATAACATAACATACGGAATATATACTCAAATTGAGCCCCAATTCATTTATCGTCATTTTCAATTAGCAGAAAATTTCAATAATCATTCGGGCCCTTTCACAAATTCAAAGTACTTAAGTCAGTTTGACTTTATAAAAGATAGAATCATTTGTACAAAAGTTCATAATACACAATGTTATACAGAAATAAGAAAACACTAATGCAGACGCGAACTGATCCCCGACCTCTATCCTCACTTGTATGCTGTAGGTATACTCCCGTTGGCCTTACGGGGTAATCTTCTATTCCTGAAAAATAGTTGCAAATTTTGGGTGAGTTTTGCGAACTCAATGAGTGACCATCATCGATGGCTCACCCAATCA
>JAOQML010000007.1:18606207-18616559 GCA_027568935.1 Erythroxylum urbanii | reverse complement strand
ACACCTTGCATCAATGCCAAACCAATGCCCGTGTGCAAACTTGTGGACCCGCTAACAGTAACACATCCTCTATCATGACAACTTTGGGATTAGCGGCATGCCATGAGGATGTACACGTCCACTTTTAGAGAACAAAATCATCCATGGAGACAATGTTAGCGACATTGTCAGTCTCTCTATTAACTGACCCAGAGCCTCTTGCCGAACCCACTCCACCTCTTGGACAATTTTTCTTCATGTGCCCAGATTGTCCACACGTCCAGCATACAATGCTGATATCAAGGATTTGCCTGCCTTTCAATGTCTTGTGTAACCCCGACTGAATCAAAATTTCCCTGACTTGCACTTGCTACAAGCCAAAATTGATTCTCCCGTCGAATTTCTCCACCTCAAATCTGATAGGATTCGAAGCCCTATTTCCTGACATTTTTTCTGTGCTCTTCTGCTTTGATGAATTTTACCTTAGAAATGAACAGTATACCAGGTAAGTTTCCAGGAAAGAGAGGTGGGTCACAATAGACACACTTAAATACCAAGTCTTTCCTTAGCCAAAACTTTCCTAGACATGTACTTCCTCACACTACTACACCAAAGCTTCACCGCACCAAATGAACATTTCTCAAAAAAACTCTTTTCTGATGTGGAAGATCAGTCAAAACTGTGACCACAGAGCATACTCAGAATTTCAAGAAAAAACACACCTTGGCTCTGATACCAATTGTTGGGAATTTAGACCTTCCAAACCCACACCCAAGGATATTTTATAGTAAAAATAACAGAAAATAGAGAAACAATAACAACACAAGAAATTTAAGTGGAAACTCCCAAACCAGAGAAAAAACCACGGGCACCGAGAATAAAATCCACTATGTGAAAAATTCTTACAATCACACAATTTTTCCTCTCACCCAATATCCCAATACACCAATACACTCACAAAGAAATACCCAAAACAAATCTTCCAACTCTCACCTCAAAAGAGGAATTTAACTAGAGTCAAATTTGTCATACAAATCTTTGACTTTGATTGGTGCACTAACTAAGGAGGTAGCACCCTCCTTATATAGTCAAGAGCCTTTCCTCAATTATTGTCCCCAACCAATATGGGACAACAAAGGAGCCAAAAAACTCAACATTATGAACTGCTTAAAGATGTCATTGTTAGAGCTAAAGGGGAGGGAGATAATGCTCATATTGGTACTGCAGGCCGTGTTATTGTCGGTGGCTTAGCAGGTGCTGTGGCACAAACCACCATTTATCCTTTCGATCTCGTGAAAACTTGATTACAAACTCATGTGTGTGAACATGGAAAAGTTCCTAATCTTTGGGCCCTATCAAGGGATACATGAGTTCAGGAAGGAGCCCGGGTGTTCTTTAGGGGTCTCATTCCATCTGTCCTTGGGATTGTCCCCTATGCAGGCAATGATCTTGCTGCAGATGAAAACTTAAAAGATACGTCAAAAAAATACATTCTTTCATGACAGTGGTAAGGCAAATAAGTTTTCCATTTGACTGAATTTCCTTTAAACGATTTCCTGCAGTGTTACCTTTTGGCCGTCATAAGCTTACTTTTATCAAATACTGAAAGTAGCAATCTTCTTTGTAGAACCTAGTCCACTTGTGCAACTGGGATGTGGGACTCTGTCGGGAGCTCTAGGGGTAACCTGTGTCTATCCATTGTAGGTGGTTAGAACAAGGTAATCTATGTTCCCAATTGAATGGATATCTGGTTCATTTTGTTCCCTGTGAAGCCTAATTCTGTTATTATTTATCAGAATGCAAGGTCAGCGCTTTAACACAGACATTACTTACAAGGGATGGCAGATATATGTGTTTCGGAGAACATTTAAACATGAAGGGATTAGGGGATTCTACAAAAGGGATATTTCCCAATATGCTCAAAGTAGTTCCATCTGCAAGCATTACTTATATGGTTTATGAGGCAATGAAAAAGAATATGGATCTGGAGTAATGGGTACGCTGCAGTATGGTATCGTTAGTATCAATGACATGGCTGGCTGTCTTACTTGACAGATTTTTAGAGCTGGTCTCGTAATGAAGATAAAGGCGAAAAATATGAGAATAAGGTTATTGATTGGGTAGAATAGAGAATTGTTTCAAACGATTACAAAAACTCTTGCTATTGCCACGTACATTAAAGGACATCATCAATGAAATGTGCACCACTTTTCTACCAGTTAGTAATTAACCTGAAATTCTAGTTACTACTCATTTCTTTTTCCAGTTCCTAGTTGTCAAAATTTTTAGCACTAAAATATACATATTGTTGGGAAATCAAGTTGGGATCTGATCCGAACCGCAGCTATATTAATGAAATTCAAATGCTCAAATATTATATCAAAGATGCTAAGGTTGAGAAGGAAATATAATATGGGCATTTTAATTTTACTAATTTCTTCGGTCTTGTTATATTGCATCTTTGTTAGAAATTAGCCTTTTAAGTGAAACACGTATTAAAGGGTAGTTAGAACATTTAATAATTTATTAAAGGGCCTTTTAGCTATTACGATGAGAAGTTTTAAAACTGGTTAATAGATATTGGTTTTTTAAAGAGTTTGAGTTTTGTCTCTGTACATAGGTTTTTTTTCTCACAATATACCATCAAGTACATAAGTGAGATAGAGAGGTTTGGAAGGAGATAGATTTGATAAGGAGTTTATGTCTGTCAATCGTTTCCAAAGTAATTGAGGAAGGTCGGCATTTATAAACTATGTCCTTTTATTAGAATAAAATTATGAAAATGAATGTACATATGTGAGTTTTGTTACTTTCCACATCCTGCTATATTTATGAAAATTACTTGCATGTGGTATTGGAGTATTGTTTTGAGAAATTCATGGTTCTCTTTACTGTAGAATTCTTATAATTAGGAGAATCTTTTGAGCCCTAATTTAAAAGATTTTTGGAAAGCCCTAAATTTCATATCTTATATGTTTGTGAATTGTATCCAAAACCTTAGGATTTGATGATTATGAATGTTGAATTGATGCCCTATATGTATGAAATAAAAAAGAAATAATATTTAAGGCCCAACAGTGTTAATAATAATTTTTTAAATCCAAATATTATGTTTAAATTTCAATTACTCATAATTTGATGCTAATGAATTGTAATATTACGAGTAATTGAAGCTCATTGCCATATAATATTTTTGAAATCGCTTAAAGAGGGTTTGTTTATTTTATAGTTAATTAGAATGAATGTAAGTAGCGCATATACACAATTAATCATGTTTAAATATCCAAAGATAGTAAATATTTCTAGTTGGTGCATATGTGATTATCAAATTATGTACATATTAGCATTATTATAAGTTGTAAGGTATGTTATTGGATTATCCAAATGTGAAAATTAATAAACAATTTATGAAGTTTTTCTGAATTTGTGTAGCATGTTGTTTTATGACTCAAAGTATTAATGCTAAGTTTTAATTTCTTGTATCACTTATTCCCATGCACCCAAATCTTTGATCTATTATGATATTTAATAGACTGAACTTCTTTGATCAGAGTGAACAAATCCATTTCCACCTTGGGGTCTTGGACTTGGATTTGACACTTAGAACTGAGAAACCAAATGTACTGAATTTTTTTATCACTAATGAGGAGAAAATCCATTTTAACAAATGGGAAAAGTTAAACAAATTGAGTCTGATGTATATGAAGATGATAATTGCTGGTAATATTAAGTATGCTCTTCTCAAAATTGAAAATGCTAAGGAAATACTTAAGTTTATGGAAGAGCGCTCCTACACTATTGTCATGTCTCTTGCTGAGACTTCTATGGGTGTATTGACCACCGTGAAATTTGATGGATCGCACACTCTACATGAACACATCATTAAGATGACAGACATTGCAGCACGACTTAAGTCTCTAGGAATAGAAGTGGATGAGAACTTCCTTGTGCAGTTCATCTTGAACTTATTATTGTCTGAATATGGTTCCTTCCAAATGAACTATAATACCATAAAAGACAACCAAAATATGCATGATTTGTGCAATATGTTGGTTCAGGAAGAGATTGGACTCAATAATTAAGGAAGCCACTCTATTAATTATGTCAAAAATCAAGGAGCAAGTAAGAAAGGTGGAAAGAAGCACGAGAAGAAAGTGAAGGAACACTTGAAAGTTAGTGAGTAATCCTCTCAGATCCACAAGAAGGAACACGATGAATGCATATGTCATTTATGTAGGAAGTAGGAATGCCTCAAATGTAAGGCATGGTTTGAGAGGAAAGAGATTCCTTATGACCCAAACCATAAGATCAAATGAAATATTTATGTATATAAACAACAAAATGAGAGTTTGAGTGGAAGCTGTCGGGGCTTATCACTTATCTCTAGACACTAGAAATTATGTGAAACTTTTTACGTGCCTAGTATATCTAGGAATTTAGTTTCTTTATCCAATTTTGATAAATATGAATACTCATTTAAATTTGGTAGTAATAGTTTCTATTTGCACATATATAACCACATGATTGGCAGTGGTGTACTGCATAGTGGTTTATATAATTAAACCTTGAGGTTCTTTATATTGAAACCTTGTTCACTTTAAATCCCAATATTTGATCAATTATAGTTTCATTGATTAATGATGGATCGATTTGTGGCGTAAATGTTTGAGACACATTTCTAAAGAACAGATTGAAAGATTAGTGAACAATGAAATACTTCCTAAATTGGATTTTACTGATCTTAACATTTATGTGGATTATATTAAAGGCATAAAAAAGCACACACACACAACATAAAAGGAGCCATAAGAAGCACTCATCTTCTTGAAATAATTCACACTAATGTGTGTGGGCCATTTGATGTGATAAAGAAAAATACTTTATCACCTTTACAGGTGATTATTCACGTTATGGATATGTTACATGATAAATATCAGGCTGTAAGCACGTTAGAGGTTTACATTAATAAGGATGAAAGGAAATTAGACAAAAAGGTGAAAATAGTCATGTTTGATAGAGATGGTGAATATTATGGTAAGTACGATGAAAATGATCAAAATACTAGTCCTTTTACTAAATTCCTTGAAAGACATGGTATTTGTGCGTGATATATAATGCCAGGCACACTATAACAAAATGATATGGCAAAAATGCATAATATAACTTTGTTACATATAGTTAGGAGCACAATATATAATTCATCTTTGCTCACTTCTTTGTGGACCTATGCTCTAAAACTGTCATGTAATTTTTGAATAGTGTTATTAGTAAGGCAATTCCAAAGAGTACTTTTGAATTATGGATTAGAAGAAAACTTAGTTTAAAGAACCTTTATGTTTGGGGTTGCTAAAAAAATTAAGCATTATAAAGCACTTGAAAAGAAACTGGATGCAAGAAAAATCAGGCGCTATTTTATTAGTTATCTAAAGAAGTCTAAAAGAGTTTAGATTTTATTATCCTAACTATACTACAAGAATTATGGAATTTGGGAATTTTAGATTCATTGAATATGGTGAGATTAGCGAGAGTGAAACACGAAGTATAGTAGATATTCAAGAAATGGGAGTGTAAGTCCTTATGGTTGTACAATTACCAGTGGCCTGTACACCTACTAAAGTTATTGTTCCATAAATTATTGAACCATCTAATAATTATAAATAACAACAAATTAATGAACCCACTATTTATAACGAAATTAAACATGAAGTTAATGAATCTATAGTAGAAGAACCATAACGAATAGCATTAAGAAGGTCTCAACGAGAAAGAAGACCAATTATTTCTAATGACTATATGGTATATCTACACAAGTCTAAAAATGACTTGGGAATTGAGAATAACCTAGCGACTTTTTCACAAGCCACAAATAGTAAAAATTCTAATAAGTGGTTAGATACTATGAAAGATGAGTTCAAATCTATGGAATAGAATGGTGTTTGGGACCTTGTGGAATTTCTAAAAGGTTACAAGAGAGTTGGTTTTAAGTGGATCTTTAAGACCAATCGTGACTCTCCTGGGAACTTGGAACATTATAAGGTTAGACTAGTTGTTAAAGGATTTACTTAGATAGATGACATTAATTATAAGGAGACTTTTTCATTGACCTCCAAGAAAGATTCACTCATAATTATTATGGTTTTGGTGGCTCTTTATGATATATAATTACACCAAATGGATGTGAAAATTGCCTTTTTAAAATATATAAAAAAGTTAATATATGGGCTTAAGCTTCCTAACAATGGTATCTTAAGTTCAATAACACTATTGTTTCCTTTAAATTTAAAGAAAAAATCATTGACTATTGTATATATATGAAGGTCAATAGGAGTAAGTTTATTTTTTTGGTCTTGCACATTGATGACATCTTGCTTGTAGCTAATGATCTTGGTCTATTAGGTGAGACAAAAAACTTTCTCTCAAGTAATTTTTAAATGAAAGATATGGGTGAGACAACATATGTGAAATTAATATAAATATTCAATAATAGATAATAAGAATTGATAGTTTGTCTCAAAAATCCTAATAAAATGTTATAGGTATTTAGGATGAAAATATAATCATCATCACCGGTTCCAATTCAGAAAGGGGATAAGTTTAGCCTCATGCAATGTCAAAAAAATGATTTAGGGCGGAAGCAAATGGAATCAATTCCATATATATTTTACGTTGGGAGCCTAATGTATGCTTAGACACATACAAGACTAGACATAAGCTTTGCAGTGAGCATGTTGGGGAGATAATATAGCAATCCTAGTATGGATCACTGGAAAATTGCAAAGAAAGTTATTATATATTTGTAGGGAACTAAAAAACACATGCTCACTTTTAGGAGGTCTGATCAATTTAAAGTGGTTGAATAATCATATTTAGATTTTGCTGATTGTGTAGATATAAGAAAATCCAACTTTGGCTACATTTATCTGTTAACAGGAGGACTTCTATTATGGAATAGTGCAAAGTAGTCTGTAGTTGTTGCATCAACTATAAAGCCTAAGTTTTTTTTCATACTTTGAAGCCATGATCCAGGATAAATGGCTATGGAACTTTATTTTAAAGTTTGGGATTGTTTGGCTTGAAAATTTAATGTGATAATTCTATAGTAATTTTCCTCTCCAAGAACAGTAAGTATTCCAAAGGTGTAAAACGTATGGAACTCAAATAATTTTCCATTAAGGAGGAGGTTCAAAAATGTGGAGTGTCTATAGAGCATATTAGCACCAATCTTATATTAGTTAACCCTTTGACAAAGGGGTTACTGCCCAAAATATTTTCTGGTCATATAAAGAACATAGGCATTATATGTACTGATGATTATTAGACAGTACTGTTGTATTGGTTTTTATTATGTATTTGGCACTCTTTATGCATTACTGAATGTATTATTTTTGAAATTTTATTATCTTGTTTATATATTTAATTGAAATATATATTATTGAAAGCATAACTAAACGGATCCTTAAATCCTATCATGTACATCCTATTTATAATTATGATTAAAGAGAAGGGCTAGTATAGTGGTACATAGAATGGAGTATGCTGAATTAATAGTGTATAACAGCCTTTACCCTTATTACTCTTATACTTGATTATAATTACTAATGATACTAGTGTATGTGAATGGTGATTACTGTACATTATGATTATTTGAATTATTGATCCAATAGATTGTATAAAGTTATATAAGTCTAGTGGGATAATATTTGAAATTAGTTATTTAAATGACTCATATGTTAAAGTGCAGTTAGCAGATTTAATAATTTATTTAAGAGCCTTTTGCTCATTGTGATGGGTAGTTTTAAAACTGATTGATGGATGTCAAGTTTTTAAAGAGTCTAGGTTTTGTCTATACCAATAGTTTTTTTCCTCACATTATATCATCAAGTACATAATTGAGATAGGAAGGTTGCAAAAGAGACAGATTGGGTAAGGATTTTATGTTTATGAATCATTTTTGCATTACTAAGAAATGGAGAAATTTTGGTATTAAAAAACTTTGGACTTTTATTAGAATAAAATCTTGAAATTGAATGTATATATATGGGTTCTATGAATTTCTAAATCTTGCCATATTTATGAAATTACTTATAATCTTCATATGTTTAGTTTATTTTAGACTGCTTATAATATTGACTACATTTTGAGAAAGGAATAAAAATAGTTAAAACCCTCCTCACATAAGGTAATTATAAGATTCAAATTTAATTTTCTATTCAAGGTATAATTCGCTTACTATTTGACTAAATTGATGTCAACTTAAGATTAGTTCTCCTTCGTAAGTTTTCTTTATTTTTGGCTACACTCTTGTAAAATAAATCTTTATAATATTTACACCACTGCATCTCAGAATAATATAATATTTTTATTTGTAATTTTGCTTTAATATTAGCCTTTGTAATATTTGATGAAGTTGACTAATTATGTCAAACAGTTATACCTTGTGTAAGCTACTTCAGCACCTTTTGTGCACTTGTTAATTCTAATAGTTCATCACATGTTGTACAATTGTTGATTATAATTCTACTTATCTTATGAACAATTAAAATTTAGATTTCTTTTCTATACATTAGAAATAAAAGTAAAAGACAACAGCTTCTCACGTGGTTTCATTATTTTTATTAAAACTTATTGTGTTTTAAAAATATCACGAGAAATCTTATGTTTTATGAAAAGTTTGGAATAATTCCTTTAACTAACTTTTTCCATTAAGATTTACTAGTTTGACATTTTTGAAACACGTGGATAGTGATTTTTATTCTTTTATATCCAAATATAAGATTTTCTTGTAGATGAATCCATCATTTTGCAATCGTGTAGTGATAAGAAGAGTATCAATCTTATGATAATAAAGAAAATATTAAGTCATACCCTTATATTATTATATAAGCAATACAAATAAATGATTAATTAACCTAAAGTTACATCAAATTAAATAAATCAAATGACCACTTGTCACAAACAACTAAGCAAACAATGATAAAAAAGCATAAATGATATATCACTTAAAATAGAAATCTCCCTGACATCATTTTATACCTTTAATTTAGTTATTTAGAGATTTTATACTTTGGATTAACAAAATCTCCTAATGTAATATAATCACCTATCTCTTAATTGATTAATCAATATTTCTATCTAATTAACACCTCCAATAATTAATTCACTTGATACATTATAAAAGGTTACCCTAATATTGGACTCATATAGGTCTATTTCTAGTATCCCATTCAATCTTCAATATAAGTTCTTAGGTCAATTTACAAAGAAGTACTTTTGACAACGCCTATAGGAAAATTTAGATTAAATTTAAGCTCTTGCTTATATCTAACTATTATTAAAATCAATAAAAATATTTCACAAACATAAAACTATTTTATAAAAATAGTGAATCAAAATCTATATAAGATAAAAACTAGGGTTTCATCTAATCTTAATGTCAAATAAAACTAGCCACATATCATAGTCAAAACAATAATAATAAATAAAGAATTGAAGAGTTTATAAAAAAGATTTTCTTAATGAAGATCTCAATAAATATGTTTATAATTATGTTCTAGAACTTCTCTCTCCAACTGTTTTTAGAACTTCTCTCTCTAACGGTTGCTAACTATAATGAAAACTTGAAAATAATTAAAGGAAAACTAAACTAAGACTCCTTAATTAGGTTTCTTGCAACCCTTTATATAAGATATCTGTTGCAAACATAAGATATGGTTATGTACTTCACTATTTCTCCACTTTGCCCGTGTTATAATTTATGTAATTTTTTACGCTTCAACTTTTCTTTTCAAAGAGGAATACGAGCATCGACATTCAAATGTCCTAGTTTATATCTCACATTGTTATATTCTTTATCTTATGACACATGCTCCAACTTAATAATGTATCATGTTTGTCTTTTACATATTATTTACAAAGAGGAATATACCTTAACATATAACCGTGTGTTAAGTGGTGTTTATCTTCTTACTAACTACTTCTATCCAGAGAGGGATATAGGTTGTAATATACCAAATGTTGAGATTTTTTGATACAATTTTGTTGTAACCCGTGTTCAACCAAAATTGTATTTCTTCTTTTTTTACCTTGTAAAACCCTTTAGTTTTTTACTAGCATCACTCTCAAGCAACATCTCCATAATTACCTAAAATATAATCAAATCAAGTAATTTGGATAGAAAATCTAACCAAATACTAAGTAAAAGCAAATAAATTTCAAAAGCTTTTAACCTTAATGAGTTTTGATTCTAAAGAGAGTAAATAGTCCATTCAAATTAGATTATAAGTGTTTTATTATTCGCTTAATCATCTCATTCATTGATACCTAGGTTTCTAAATATTTACACTAACTATCTTTCAAATTTAAACTCAAGCAAA
>JAOQML010000007.1:18582966-18606107 GCA_027568935.1 Erythroxylum urbanii | reverse complement strand
CTGAATCTCACACAGAGGGAGATGAGTGTGAGTGAGTATGAACTGAAGTTCACTCAGCTTTCCCGATATGCGGCCAATATTGTGGCGAATGAGGAAGACAAGTGCTGTAAGTTTGAGGGAGGTCTTCATCTGGGGATCAAGGAGAAAGTCTTAATCCATAATTTCTGTGACTACCAGCAGTTAGTAGATGCTGCACTCCAGGTTGAGAAGTTAGAGAATATCAAGTATGAGGTGAGTAGGAAAAGAAAGAACCGAGAGCAGTCTTCCAGGAAGGGGGTCAGTGCTCCAATACCTGAAAGGGGTATGAAGGGCTTCCGCACACAGACTGAGACGGGGAGTAGTGCCTCTGCTAAGAGCAAGCAAGCAAGGGCAGTGTCAGTGCAAGCCTCAACAGTATGAGGCAATAGCAAGGTAGAGAGGAGCAGGAACATGAACCCCCAATGTGAGCATTGTGGGAAGTTGCATAGGGGAGAGTGCTTCAAGTTACTAGGAGCATGCTTTTGATGTGGAGAGAAGGGACATACGATCAGGGATTGTCCCTAAGTAACAAGGCAGAAGGGGTTGCGGTTACAAGCCCCAAGGAGAGTTGAAACAGTGGGAACCCGACTAGCCACTGAAGTGGTCAGTTCTGGAGCTGTAAAGAAGGCTATTCCTTCAGGAAGGCCAAGGGGTCAGGCACAGGTAAGAGTGTTTGCCATGACAATGGAGGAAGTAGCAGCCACAAATTGAATGATTTTGCTGTCATTAGAAACTTAAGACCAAGGGGGAACAAAATGTTCTGAAGAGGTCAAATTGAAATTCCACCTTGAGTTTTCCCATAAATATGTCCGGAAATAGGTAAAGTGAGTTCTTTTGAGGATTGGCTGGTGTGGGCACGCCATCATTGTGGGATGCACGTCCAGATGTCACTTAGGACGTCGGGCAGGTGACTCGCAAGGGCGGGGTACCAACAAGATTTCTGGCTTAAAGTATCAGCTACTACATTAGCTTTACCAGGGTGATACTCAATTGTATAATCACAGTCCTTCAACAATTCTATCCATCTTCTCTGTCTCATATTCAACTCCTTCTGACTCAACAAGTATTTCAAACTTTTATGATTAGTGAATACCTAAAAAGTTTCACTATACAGGTAGTGTCTCCAAATCTTCAAAGCAAGCTGTAAGTCATGTACCGGATAATTAAACTCGTGAGACCTCAACTATCTCGATGCATATGCTACTACCCTACCATACTACATCATTACACATCCTAACTCCTGGTGTGAAGTATCACTATATACCACAAACCTTCTAGTTCTAGATGGAATAGCTAACACCGGTACTATAGTTAACCGATGCTTTAGCTCCTCAAAACTTCAATGACAATCATCCTTCCATCTAAACGGCACATTCTTTCTCAGAAGATTTGTCAAATGGGTTGAGATCAGTGAAAACCCCTCCACAAACCTTCTATAATGATCAGCTAATCTAAGGAAACTCTAAATCTTAGTCACACTTCTTGGAGCTTCCCATTTCATCACTACTTCTATTTTCTTTGGGTCTACCTATATGCCTTGTCCAGACACAATGTGTCCAGACATGATATGACACAATAGAACCGATCTTAGATGTTCAACATGCTCCTCTCTACACTTTGAATACACCAAGATATCATCAATAAACACATTCACAAAATGATCTAAATAAGGTTGAAATACCTTATTCATCAAGACCATAAAGCTACCGTGGCATTAGTCAACCCAAATGGCATCAACAAAAAACTCAAAGTGCCTATATCTCCTTTTAAATGCACTTTTTGGTACATCATTTTTAGCTATCTTGAACTAATAATATCCTGATCTCAAATCAAGTTTAGTGAACACCTGAGCTCCTGAGCTCCCTATAACTATTCAAACAAATCATCTATCCTCGATAAAGGATACTTATATTTTACTGTCACCCAATTCAACTATTTGTAATCAATACATAACCTTAGCAACCCATCTTTCTTCTTTACAAATAATACCAGAGCTCCCCAAGGTGACACACTAGGTCTAATAAAAACCTTGTCTGGTAACTCTTGTAATTAGGTTTTCAGTTCCTTCATTTCTACAGGTGCCATCATATATGGAGGAATTGATATAGGAGCGGTACCTGGAACAAGGTCAATGGTAAATTCCGTCTCCTTTTTTGA
This sequence comes from Erythroxylum urbanii, assembly GCA_027568935.1. Lineage (NCBI taxonomy): Eukaryota > Viridiplantae > Streptophyta > Magnoliopsida > Malpighiales > Erythroxylaceae > Erythroxylum > Erythroxylum urbanii. The sequence goes on along the minus strand of JAOQML010000007.1, from coordinate 18,603,932 downwards.
GGGTAAACCTAGTAATTCTATAAGAAACACATATGGGAAATCCTTAACAATAGGAATATCTTGAATGGTTAGTTCATTCTAGGTATTAACTACGTGGGCCAGATAAGCCTCACATCCACCTCGGATTAGTCTCAAAGCACTCATGAATGAAATTAGTCAGGCTGGCACTACTTGACTAACACCTTAAAACACCACTCTTGGTTGATTAGGGGATTCAAGAACTACCTTTTTAGTGAAGCAGTTCATCACAGCCTGATGAGCAGTGAGCCAATCCATGCATAGAATAATATCTATTTCCTTTAACTGAAATACAATCAAATTAGCTTATAACTCTACATGATCAATCCGAACTATACACCCTTTATATAACTCACCAAGCACTATGGTACTACCCATTAGGGTACTCACCTCTAATCCACATTTCAATATCTCTCTCTTATAATGTAATCTAGATGCCAGATGTGGTGTGATGAATGAATGTGTAAATCCTGGATTTACCAATTCAAATGCTTCAAAATTAAAAACATTCAACACACCTGCTACCACATTCGTAGAGTTCTGTGCCTGCTATCTAGTAATGGCATAGACCCTGACCTGAGATTATGGCTGGTTACTCCGTATCTCAGTCTTGACACTGGGCCCTGCTAATTATGTTCTACCTCTACCTCTGCCTCTCAGTATTGATCCAATAGCTCTACTCTGCTAAACTGTTGTCTCAGTTATTGTTCCTCCTCTAACCCTAGAATGTAGTCTCAAAGTCTCAGGACAACCTCTGATCTGATGCTCTACAGAGCCATAACGGAAACAAGCTCCCAATAACCTCCAACACTTACCACTATACTTCATACCATAATGTTCACAAATAGGAATCTGTTGTGATTGCCCTCTTGACACCGATCCTTTACCTCTACTAGTCTGAACAAATCCACCTTTTGGCCTAAACCTTGATTGTCTCGATCTAGTCTTAAATTGAGATGTTCTGTTCTTGCATCTATTGAAGCTTCTACTAGAATTAGCCTGAGACTCAACCTGCCTCGTCCCTCTAGACTCCTATCTGTACTCTCCTTAACTATCTTTCAATAATTGTTCAATTCTAATTGAGGTCACTTGTAATTCTGTAAAAATACCTAAATTAGAAATGGCTAGCCTCGTTCTGATTTCCATGTTCAAACCATCTTCAAACCTCCTACATTTATCCTCTTTAGTAGGAATTAAGGCATTAGTATACCTTATTAGTTCATTAAATCTGAACTTATACTCTGCCATTGTGAGACTACCTTGCTTTAGATCAAAAAATTCTTTCATTTTTTTGTCTAGATAAATATTTGGCATGCAATTCTCTCTAAACACCCTAAGAAAATCTTCCTAAGTCAAAATACAGGATCTGGTGACACTGCCTGGTACCATCTTCCACCACTGATATGCTGGAGCTTGCAGTAGGGAAACTATATAATTGAACCTCTCGTCCGACTCACAGTCTATCAGATCGAACATTCTTTCAGTTCTCTCTAGCCATACTTCTGGCTCAGCAAGTTCTATACTTCTGTAAAAATCCACAACCCCTTGCTTTCTCATCTTATCGTATCTCCTTTCTCGCGTCTTCGAAATTTTTAGAGGCATTTGAGCAAATTCAGGTATAGGAGACTATCTATTGGTTCCTACAGACTCTATGTCAGTTGACTCTCGAACTTGCTCTCTTATGGCAGATGACCTATAATAAAAATGGTTATGATTACTATTTGAATCTCTTAGTCAATATCATGTCTAAATTTCCTTATATGTCCTTATCGATGCCAAACCATGCTGTGATACCAAAATTGTAACACCTCACTACCATAGAGGATACACTCAAACATCTAGAGGACATTCCAGTACATACCCTATGACAATGGTATGTTAAAGCAATCAAAATCACTTATAAGCCATTATAAAGAACAACATAATATTTTAAAACCTCAACTCTTCATTTCTTTACTGAATAAAAGTTACATTGTAACAGTACTTTCATTTAAACTAATAATTACATCATCATAAACATCTAAGAGTTTTCTACTCCTTATACAAAAGAGCTACATGAAATGAAAAGTATATAAACAAAACTACAACTCCTCAGATGCCAACTGATAGACTTTTGAGCCATATCTTAATCCAAAATGTTCTTATAGAGAATCTTAGGAACTAGGTCTCTTATCTCGTACCCAAAAAGCCACGTTGCAATTTTGATGAGTTTTCTAAACTCAGTGAGTGAACCATTATTGATGACCTCACTCATATCAAATACACATGTATTACCCATATAACCAAAATCACATCATTTCTCATCTCAATAAGACATAATTAGAGTCACACGTTTCATATAATCTTTTAGATGATATAAATCCCAATCAATTGCATTGTCAACAATGGCATATCACATTATCATCACAATTTTAGAAAAAGATTCATAATCATATAATTCATAATCACGTGCTAATGCAGATGCTTATGAAACTCTACACTTGTTATTATTTGTTGTGACCGAGTGCCTTTCAGATTTTGATATAGATAACTGTCCTATATAAGGCTCATTTAGATATAGAAATTACGGAGCCATGCTCTACGTGCAGAAGTATAAGCTTAAAGGTCTTTCAGATTGGTTACTCTAGTTACAACGCCTTTATCTGATCATGCATTTGATGTAATGTATCAATTCATAGAATATGCCATCAATAATATTTGTTAATAATGCACAGACAGAATCTCACATCCATCGGACCTCAGTCGATCATTCAACTTTCATTTAGTATTAAAAAATCATTTAGAATTCATATACAAATAGAACACTTCCAATACATTCCTAAATATCAAACTCCTTCGACTATTAAAGTCCAGAACTATCACAACCAAGTCTTTAAATTTTCAATATATGGGAATTAAACAAAAATAGAAATAAATCAATCCTAGTGATATCATCTAGGTTGACTCACAGTACGCTCTGATATATGCTATTGCCTAGATGGTCCAGTAATGTCTTATTGATGGCGTTAGATTTGATCGCCTAAATACACATACATTGTATACATTACTAAAGTGATCAAACAAATACATATTTAATTATGAATATATATATATATATATATATATGGCTTCCCCTGGTATGTTTTCTTAATCCCAATTCATAAACATTCAAACATCATAACTTGTACATAGATAGATTGCAATTAGGTTAATACCTTAAGTTCACTTGATCATGCTCAATTCATTAACCATACATTTACTAACTCTTTTCTAACATTAAAAATATTCACATAATTCCCAATTCTCGTTCATTCATTCCTAATGCAGTATTTATCTTCTTTGTCATACATTTGCATTCATATGATCATCTTTATTCCTTTGACACTCCTTCATTCCAAGCATAGGTACATCATTATCAAACATTCTTTTCCTTTAAGTATACCATCAATTTTCAATCAAAACTTATCACACAATTAACTAACTTTTCCAACATCAAATTAGGTTCATTTTAAGCCCTAATCATGTCCAAATGCATCATAGTTAAGTACCTTAACCTTAATTGGTCCAAGAATTGGTTCAAGAATCACACAAAAGAACATTTTTTATTTCCATGCAATTCCCACAGTTGTGTATGGCTTCCCACAATCGTGGGATGGGTTTTTTGAAAGTCCCCATCCATTTCCTTCATCAAGTTTCCAGTTTTTGACATCTTTACACCAAATTTAAAACATCCTCTTCATCGATCATTAATTGTACCACTATTAGGCCTAAATCATACTCTAATTCTTCATCAATAACCTCTCTAATTCCATTTCAAAAATATTCAATTGATATACCACAAATCAATGTCTTTGATGCATAAAAAATCAAACAAAAAATCTATCTTACATTATCAGGCATATAGGTCCAATTCTTTCTCAATTCAAGAACACTCTTTTAACAACTTTCTTTAGTATAAATCCACCTTAGTTATACATCAATTCTAGACCTAATTCATCCATGAATCAACCTATAAACCATGGTTTTCATTCTGCAAGAAAACATCCAAGTTCACCTAGCATATTCTAGCACATCTCATCAGCAACATCACATTCATTTCGTTCCAATTAAAGCATCATTCTCATATCATTTAACATGCCATAAAATTCAGATTGCTACTTACCCTTTAGGCTTTCAATTAAGCTCAAATCTCCATATTTAACTTAGCCTCCAATCATGCAAAATCAACATAATCTTAAGGAGAAAACAAGGTGATTTTGGACAGCAATATGAAGATATCATGCAGCTGGTTTCTTAGCTATTTGTGAATAATTAAGGTGTGGTTTTCATGCAACAAGTTAGGCTAGGGTTCAAGAAAATTACAGAGGAAAGAAGGAGCTATTTCAGTGAAGTAAACAAAAGAAAGAAATAGCAAAACTCAGCTACAAAAACTTGCTACATCACATGTTTGGTGTCACCTTCCAATGTCAACATTTGTTTTAAGGCATGTATTACATTTGCCTATTCAAGATGTTGCCACTAATCTATATATTTACTAGCCATTGTCACATACTTAGTAGCTATGTATTACATTTGCCTATTCAAGATGCTGCCACTGATCCAATTTGCTCATATATCACTCCAAGATTGGTCCACTTGTCACATACTAATTGATCCAATTGTCATTTAATCACTAGTCCATTTGTCACACATTTAACTATGTCAAATGTCACTAAATTTTAGGCTTAGTAATCCTAATTTTTCATGTATCAATTTGTCCTATCACTCAGCATTTGTCCTAGTCCAAATGTATATAGTAATTTATCAATCTCCTAATTAATCACATTTAATTTCCAATTTACAAATTGTAATCCAATCATACCAAAATTCAAGACATAACATTTCAATTCACATTATAGTCATTTAACCTCTTTCATACCCCTGGATATGTCAATTGAGTGCATATGCTAACTTGTAATATGTACAAATTATAATTTGTGTATGAATATTATGTAAATGTAACACATTTTTCTTAAATTCTAAATTTTATCACTCATTCATAGTGATCTAGGGTTGAACCCTATGTATGTTTCAGAAAACTTGATATTATAGAAACAACGGCCCACAATCGTGGCACAATAGGCCACGATCGTGATAGAAGCTGCAGAGTTGGCACACGATCGTGGCATACATGCCATGATTGTGACATAAGGCTTAGAAGTAGGCCACGATCGTAGCTTGTATCTTAGGTTTCGATCATGCATCTCATACATAATATTTATCAAATATATGTAGCAGAAATAAAACAAAACCTCAAAAACTAGGTCTACTCATGCATATAGATATAGAAAAATGAAAACATGAAATGTAAGATGATTACATACCTTTCTGACGATCTCCTTCATTCTTAAATCTTCTCCACGTTGGGTTATCGTAAACCACACTGATCAACGTAAACCATCTCTAATGAAAGTCCACATGAAGATAGAAGGATGAAACCTGACTAGGAGATGGCCAGAATCCTTTCTTTTTGCTAGCAAAGACAAGAACTTTTGAGAGAGTTAGAGAGAAAAAATGTGTATGTAAGAAAAAGAACCTTTCTTATTCATTTGTGTCTTACACAAGATGCACAAAAATCATTATAATTTTCTGCACTATTTGTCCTTCCATAACCCCCATCACTAATGGAAAGTTATAGGAAGTTAATGATCATGAATAACATGCATTAATGGAAGTTATGGGAAGTTAATGACCATAAATAGTATGCATTAATGGAAGCCAACAACACTTGTTTCTAATCCATTCCATGCAATGTTTTTTACCACGATCAAATTGGAATCCAATCCCGAAACACTCTCTCATATCTTGAATCACCATTTAAGACCATTTTACTCATCCTTTGAATATCCCATGTGTGTGATTCATTAGGTTCTCGGTTATGTTGGCCACTTGAATTAACACTTAATTAAAGTAAGTCAAGAGCAGTATCTAGCAACACGTCATAACCCCCAATTGATCGAAAAGTCAGTGGTTTAACTATGAGCCCTTTCATATGCAATGTTGCCATGCAATTTGTCCTTTCACCATCTATAACCCACTTGGTTCAGAGTATAGTCAAAGTGTCAACTCTCATTAGACTGACCACGTCACATCTAGTCTAAGTGTTATTAGATCTTGTCTTGAGGATCTTATTACTCTATGTATCATTGAAGACTCGCTTTATGACATATATCTGCTCTGGCTAGAAACTCCCGAGTATTGACCTTGTCAAGAGGCCGTGGATATCATCTCCTTCTATCATTAGTGGTGAATCCTTTATTAACTATTCAATTTCCTCTGAATATCTCAAGCGATACCCAATCAACACCCTATGAATAACCCCTGAAAGGAACAGATGAATGGAGATAAAGCACTAGATCAGTATCCAAGATATCCTTGATCACCTCAAGTCAAAGGATACTTGCACCATTGCTATCATGAGACTATCATTGAAAATGGAATAGAATATCCATATGATTGTCTCATAGTAGGTCAATCTAATGTACTTACTACCTTTAGTAAGCATTTACATATTAACTCTAAACAACTCATGTCTACAGCATATGAGATCTACTGCTTGATCTAATCAAGCAGTAAAACATGTGCTAGTCTATCTAGATTAATGATATCCTATCTCATTAATCTTATGACTAGGGAAAGTTAGATACTAACATAATTACACGTGATAGGAATCACATTATTATGATCTCATAATGATTTCCTCTATGCTATGTTTTGTTTTAAGTACTTCATTAAATCAATTTAAGATTAACATCAAATCCATAAACGTATGAACATCGAAATAATGAAAAATGCCTTTGTTGATCATAAAATGATTTGTACAATAAGTGCTAAAGGTGATTGCCTTTAGAGCACTTCTCTAACAAACTCCCACTTGCACTAAAGCCAATCACCTTGATATCTAATACCATAAGTGTGCACATGTGACACAAAACTCTTTTAGAAAATAGGCTTGGTTAACGAATCAACTATATTCTGATCGGTGGGAACTCTCTCTAACTTGGCATCATTTCTACCAATGTTCTCTCTAATTAAATGGTAACACCCGAGTACATGTTTGGACTTTTGATGAGACCTCGATTCCTTTACCCGCACTACAGCCTCGTTGTTGTCACAGTACAACTGATAGTTGTCAATTGCATGATGTTTTAGGGTTTAATTTATTATGTATTTAGTGTGAATTTGAGTGTTGAGTATGCATTTAGGGTTTAATTATGTTAGTTTGAGTGTTTTAGTGTTTTTATGGGTTAGATTAAGTCTTTGAGCTTAAATGTTACATTTTTGAGGTATCGTAATGCGTTTGTTAGTGTTTCAAGGTAAACGGTGAAGAACAAAGAAGATTCGAAGAGTTTTGGGCCAAAGACCTAGCCCATGATCGTGGCACAATAGACCACGATCGTGACAGAGAAGGACAAGTCAGCAATTCATGTGCACGATCATGACAAAAAGCCTCCAAGTCAAGCCAGGATCATGCACATTGGGCCATGATTGTGACAAAAAGGTTAAGGCATTGGCTACAATTATGGCAGCCAAGGCCATGATCGTGACCTGTATTGGGCTGACAGAAAAACTCAAGTTTCGTAAGATTTTGTGGACCATTTCGACCCGACTTTGACCTAGATCCTTAAAAGTATGAATAGAACATTACAAGTCAGAGCTAGCAGCTAGAGAATCTAAAAAAAGAGAGCACTCATGTGATCCAATCCTAAAAAACCTAGAGAAAAATCGAGCGATTGAGGAAGGAGACAAAGGAAGAGAGACACGAAGAAGAGCTTCAGGCGACGTACTTCCTGGAATAGGTGGTTTCCTACTATTATTGCCTCCCTAACTCTGTTCTCGATGTATTTTCCATTTATTTCAGTTTTATTCATATATAGAATTGAAATAGGTGTCGAGAATATATTGTGTTGAATGCTGAGTTTGTGATTATATTCACTTTTGTATCTTGATTTTTGAGATTGATAAAATTTGGATTGATTGGGTTTTTTTGTTTACTTATAATTTAATTCTTGTTCTTAATAACCTGGCAATAGACTGAGAGGGTGAGCTAAGTGAAAATAATCAATTTGGGCTAACGAGAGTTAGGTGAATTAATAGGTCAAGGATTAAATCGAACCAGTAGAGTCGTGTAACGAGCGATCGAGCACAGATTCGTAGTATGTTAGTAGACAACTTTAGAAATAATTTAGGTTTTGGGTCAATTGCGAATCGCGAGATCACAATTCTATAATTTAAATTAGGGATCATGAATTAAGGTTAAGAATTATAACTCGTGAGAGAGAAATTCACCCTAGGACTGTCTAGACCCATTAAGTCGATAATTTCACAACTAATTCAATTTTCGTTAATTTCGGATCAAAATCCCTTTCTCTCACTTTGTAGTTCCTAAGTAGGGGTTGGATTGGTTTACGTGTTTTTTTCTTAATTAGATTTCTACAACTCAATTCTTGATAATTGTTGATTGATTTATTTATGTGTTAGTTTATTTTGATTTGAATCATTGCAATTATAGGATGACTTAGGTACTATGTGAACGACCCGAGCACTTGCAGAATTTACCAAGGTTATAAATAGTAAAACTTAGTGTGTGTAACCTTGCGAACAACAACTGCATTGGGTCAGCGATGCTTGGAACCACATCAAGTTCCATGATGAACTTTTTGATCCAAACTACTTCTTTTGCCACTTCTAAAGCTGCAATGTACTCCACCTCTATCATCAAATCAATAGTCATCTTTTGTTTGGAACTTTTCCAACAGACTGCTCCACCATTCAATGTGAATATATATGTAGATTGGGATCTGGAGTCATCTCTATCAGATTAGAAGCTGGCATCAGTATTCCTGATTACCACAAGATCACCTTCTCCATATACCAAGAATACATCTTTAGTTCTTCTCAAGTACTTAAGGATATACCAAGAATACATATTTAGTTCTTCTCAAATACTTAAGAATATTCTTGACAACCACCCAATGACCCTCACCAGGGTCCGACTGGTATCTGCTTATAACACTTAGAGCATACGATGCGTCAAGTTTAGTACATAACATAGTATACATGATTGATCCTATATCTGAAGCATAAGGAATCAAACTCTTGCGATTCCTCACATCTTGTGTCTTTGGACAAATAGATTTAGAGAGTGTAATCCCATGTACCATGAGAAGATAACCTCTCTTGGACTACTCCATAATAAACCTCTTTAGCATCTTGTCTATGTATATAGACCGAGAAAGACTAAGTAACCTCTTATATATATATATATATTTATAGATCCTTATGCCCAAATTATAAGTTGCTTCTCTAAAATCTTTCACAGAGAAGTTCTTATCTAACTAAAATTTTACTGATTGCAAAGTTGAGACATTGTTTCCTATTAGCAATATGTCATCTACATACAGTACAAGGAACATGATTGCACTCCCACTAACCTTTTTATACACAGATGGCTCATTTAGATTTTGTGAGAAATGAAACTCTTTGGTTGTCTTATCAAATTGGATATTTCAACTCCTAGATGCTTACTTCAATCCATAATGGATTTCTGAAGCTTGTATACCTTTTCTCCATTCATAGATATAAAACCATCAGGTTGTGCCATATATACATCCTCAGTTAGGTTTCCATTAAGGAAAGTTATCTTCACATCCATTTGCTATATCTCATAATCATAATGAGCGACAATAGCTAAGAGTATCCTAATGGATTTAAGCATAGCTACTGGGCTAAATATTTCGTCATAGTTAACACCTTGCCTTTGACGATAACCTTTTGCTACAAGCCTAGCTTTATGGGTGACTACATTACCTTCCGTGTCATTTTTTTCTTAAAAACCCTTTTGAACCCTATGGGTTTTATCCCTTCAGATGGGTCAACCAAATTCCATACATGGAATCCATGTCGGATTTCATAGCTTGAAGCCATTTATCAAATTATGAACTCTTCAGAACCTTTTCATAGGTAGTAGGCTTATCATCTTCTATGAGCAATACGTCGTTAAGTTCACTTATAAAAAACTTGTATCTCTCAGGAACATGACATATCCTACTTGACTTACAAACTTCTTGTGGGTCAGAAGGTTGAACTATTGTTTCATCTTCATGAACAATAGTCTCCAGTCCAGGCAGTTGATCTGTGTCTGTTTGAGCATCTTGAACTTCCACAAGTTCAATTTTGGTCCCACTATCTTCTTTTAGAAAAAATCTTTCTCTAAAAAGATAACATGATTTGAAACAAGCACCTTTTGTTTTGAAACATGGTCGAACTGACATCTTATAGTTTCCTTAGGATATCCTATAAACAAACACCTGTCAGATTTAGCTTAAAGCTTATTTGATTGAATCCGCTTCACATAAGCAGGAGAAACTTTCATATGAGAAAGAAAGGGTTTATTGTTAGTCCATATCTCATATGGAGTAACATATACTGAATTAGATGGGACTCTGTTTAATACATAGACAGAAGTTTTGAGTGTATACACCAAAACGATTTTAGTAAATTCGCTAAACTGATCATAAACCTCAATATGTCTAATAAGGTTCAGTTTCTTCTCTTAGCCACACCATTATGTTATAGTGTGTAAGTTGGAGTCCACTGGGACAATATTCCATTATCTTTGAGATAATCTAAAAACTCTTGGCTTAAGTATTCACTACCTCGATCTGATCTAAGTGATTTAATACTTCTCCCAAGTTGTTTCTCAACTTCATTTTTGAATTCTTTGAATCTTTCAAAGGCTTCAGACTTGTATCTCTTTAGATTCACATACCCATATTGAGAATGATCATCAATAAAGGTAATGAAGAATACGAAACCACCTTTGACATGTATGGACATCAGACCATATATATCAGTATGTATTAGGTTTAAAAGTCCACTAGTTTGTTCACCCTTTCCCTTAAAGGGTAACTTAGTCATCTTGCCGGATAAGCTAGATTCACATGTGTCATATGATTCATAATTAAATGACCTTAAACTACCACACTTATATAGTTTAGACATGTGCCTCTCACTTATATGACCAAGGCGATAATGTCATAAGTAAGACGATTTCATATTATCTCGTTTATTCTTTTGTTATTATTAATATTTAAAACCAAATTAGACATATCCAATATGTATATACCTTGCATAATGTACCCAAACTATATGACATTCCATTCAAAAAAATTGAACAACCATTGTAATGGAAGCCAACTTTAGTAAGACTAGAAATAGACATTACATTTTTAGTCAAAGCAGGTACATAAAAACAATTGTCTAGTTTTAGTACAAGCCCACTATGGAGCATTAATACATATATGCCTATAACTAACGCGGCAACTCTTGCTCCATTGCCTACTCGCAGGTCTGACTCTCCCTTGTTGAGTTGTCTACTGTTCCTAAGGACCTTCATGTTAGTACAAAAGTGTGAGCCATAATCGGTATCTAATACCCATATGTTGTTTACCAGAAGCAGTATGAATATTAATAACATAAATACCTGAAGTAAATGGGGCATCAGATGCTTTCTTCTGCATTAAGGACTTCAGATAGGCCTTACAGTTTCTCTTCCAGTGGCCATCCTTGCCACAGTGGAAGCAAGCTCCCTTCGAGGCAGTCTTTTTTACTTTTTTGACACCTCCCTTAAGCCCTGCAAACTTCTTCTTCTTTCGTCTCTTTTCTTTGAACCAGAAGAGTCCACTAACATCACAACCTTATCCTTGTGGACAGATGGCTCAACTACCTTGAGCATGTTAACCAGCCCAGGAATTGTGCTGGGTATATTGTTCATCTAATAATTAAGCATAAATTATGAGTAACTATTAGTTAAAACTGTCATAATTAAGTCAATACTTAATTCATGATCTAAAAGAAAACCCAAGGAGGCGACCATTTGATGTAGCCATTCATCTTCAATGTGTACTACACTAGAGATGTCCCTTCAACCATCTTAGAGCGGAAGAGCAATCGCGAAGTCTTGAACCTTTCGAACCTTTCTTGCTCATCAAAGAACTCCATAAAATGATAGACTATGGTATGAGCATCCATAGCCTTGTGCTGCTTTTGTAGCTCTGGTGACATAGTGACTAGCATAATATAACTAGCCATCACACTATCATCAAGATGCTTCTTGTATGCCCTCTGATCATCATCAAAAGCATAAGCAACAGGGGGATCGGGAATTGGTTCTTCTAAGACATAACCAAGCTTCTCAGACTTGAGAACTATTCTTAAGTTCTTAAGCTAGCCAAGGAAGTTTGGTCCAGTCAACTTGTTAGCTTCCATCAATGATCTTAGATTCACACTAGTACTCCAGTTGACTCAGGCAATAGCAACCTATCATCAAATAGAGAAAAATTAGAATGTACTTAAATGCTTGACTATAAGGACTTTAATAACACTCATTATAGCTCCCACTATTTTGACAAATTCATAACCCTCAATATAAATTTGATAGAACTTGTAGAGAAATTCTCCTAGTAGGTTGATATCTAATATCTCTAAGAATGACCTTTAGTTTGCCTAATAAGCCACCTTATTTTAACCAGTAGGTATCGATCATACCAATTGCATCTCCAATGCAACTATTAAACTAGTGCTATCAATTGTTGATGTGTGCACACTCATTGGGCTATCAACTCTTGACATGTGTACATCTAATGACACTTCCCAACTTCACCTTTGTCCACATTGATATTGGGTTTGCCCAACAAACCAACGCTTATAGTTAAAACCGACCCATTAATTTGAAAATCCTATTTTCATGGTTCGAACATATTTGTGTAGAGCAAGCTTGGGTTTGCCCCTAACTTTAAAAGGACTTTGGTTCTCGCATTAGAGGAAGGCATTAGTTTTAATATTCTAAGTGAGGGATTTGACTAAGGTCTGATCTGACTTTGTTGGTCTTATACATATAACTCATATATACATATAGTTACTATAACTACATGTCATGATATGGACTACCCAATCAAATTGGGCCTAAGCCCATAACCATCCATTATGCAAGCCCACACATTCTCCTAACCATGCATTCTCTAAAGCATATATCTAAACACATCATTTTGGTTATGACTTCTTATGGATCCTAACATGGAAGCCCAATCTAACAATTGGATCTGAGCCTAATCCAACACTTAGATTTACTATCTTCCTTTTACTAACTTGGCTAAAATTACTAATGTATGTTATTTCAATTGGAATTAATATTAATATAATTAATATGAATTACTAATTTTAGAAATTAATTTATAATTAATTTACCTTAAAATAATTGTTTAACTTCTAAAATTAAATAACTTCGATTTTGTCATACATGCCAATTTTTATAATCTTACTGGAAAATCTATTGCTCTACTAAAATTAATTCAAAATTAATTTCTATAATTTCCAAAAATTTCCAAAACATCCAAGCATCATTCCAAGAATCTCTAGGTCTTTCATGATGATCGAAATAATTTAGGAATCACTAAAAAATTATCATGATCACTGAAACACCGATAAGACACCAAAAACAATAAATATGACTTTTAAAATTTTTTGGAAATCAAATTTTTAGAAAATTCATTTATGCATGCATAAAACATCAAATTAACACATTTTTATCACATAAAAATACTTTTAAGGTTCAGGAACCGAAATATAAATATACAAAAATATCAAAAAAACAAATCCTACAATTTCTAGAAAACTGTCCAGATCTGTAAAAAATTACTAAAAAATTTTTAATAATTATAAAAAAATTACAGAAGCATAAACACATCCCAAATATATTTACACAAATTTTCCAGAATCAAATTCCACGAAATCATGTGTAACCTCATTAGTTTAGCCAACTGACATCACATGCCCAGCAGAAAGAAAGATTTCATGCATGTTTTTTGAAAGTCAAAATTAAATATTTTAGCAACATTAAAAATATTTTCATTCACACAGAATCATTTAGATACATCTTATGAACAGATTGGTGAAAAAATATCTCAAAAACCATTTTTCTATAATTAATTTCGAAGAAAACATTACAGGATGCTACGCTGTCACAACTATGAAAACAATTTTCACATGTCATGTATTCTACATCCAACAAGGAACAAGATAGCTCTGATACCACTTTTAGATTTTGATCATGCATCTCATGCATATTATATATCAAATATGTGCAGCGGAAATAAAATAGAACCTCGAAAACTAGATCTACTCATGCATATAGATATAGAAAAACAAAAATATGAAATGTAAAATGTTTACATACCTTTATGACGACCTACTTCGTTCTTAAATCTTCTCCACATTGGGTTGTCGTAAACCACAACAATTATTGCAGACCGTCTCTAATGAAAGTCTATGTTACGGTCTAAACAAAACAATATAAATTAATTTTTACCTAGATTAAACTAGAGGCAAGCGTACCTCGTCGACAAGTAATATAAAACGGTAAGAACCGGATATCGCACCCAAGGGATTCCAACATGCAAGACAATTAAATTAAACGATGCAAAATTACTCAGACGATCAAGAATTGATTGATTTGAAAATAAAATAAAGCAAAAATCAAGGAAATATGCAAGATGCAAAGTACGAATTAAAAAACAACTAGATTTATTCAAATGATAGAAATTAGGTAAGGTATCGGATTTTAATTGGATTAGATTCTAAAACTTGTAATAGTGGATTGATTTAGGAATTACTTCACTTAAGTAAGTCAAACCCAATGTTCATAGGGATTCCCTTCTCCTCTAAATCCGACTTACCTACTTGGTTCATAGATAATTTGGAATAAAAGGCATTCAATACAAGAAGCATAAAATTAAGTTTATTAATCCTAGGTATCTTCACACAAGATCCTAAGGTTGGTCTACACTTTGGTCTCAAGTATGTTGCTTGATTAATTTTCTGACAAATTAAATCCCATTGGTTATGGCATTCAATCATCTAAGGCCTTAATCTAGGTGATCAAGCTAAATTAGGACCAAATATGCATTCAATAAAGCAAAAACTAATACCACAAAAATTGTCCCAATCAACTATCAATCCTAACCTTAACCAAAGAAAACTTACCTACACATATTCGTCAATGTATCATAAATCATGGTCATGATATATAATTACATTGATTAAATCCACAAGAATTAAAACAATTAAGAAACAAAAACAAATTAAAAATAAAACACTCGATATATAATCTTCCAGAGGAACGATTGTTGCTGTCCAAAAAATTCTCTAATGTCGACCTCTTTTACTGCTACCGTTGATTCCGCCTTTTTTTCATGCAAAACCGTGGCAGTGGGATTAAAAAAATGTCTCACCCTCTGAAGCTCTCTTTGCTACTGGAACTATCTCCCTCTTTCCTATTTCATTGATGTGATGAATAAGATTGGTGGTCCACCCATTCAAATTCGTCACAACACTGCAACTCTTCTCTTGCTTTTGTTTTCTTATATCACGCTACTCTCCTCTTACGATACTCACACTACCACCTCTCACGTTAGTCACGCTACTACCTCCTCTACTCATGCACTGCTGTTGACTTCACTGTTTTCTTTTCATGCCCGCCAGCTACTCTCTTCTTTTCTCTGCTAGCTATATTCTTTTGTCTCTTATGCATTGAATGTCCATCAGCTCACTCTCTCCTTTGTCTGTTGCCACCAATGCTTCTTGTTTCTATCTATTATTTTTTTTAGTAACACTACTCGTGCTTCTTTTTCTACTCACGTTATCTTTCTCGGTCCTCTCTTTCACGCAACTCCTTCTCCACTGCCTGCTCTTCATTCCTTGGTTGTGTCGCCAGCTACTCTCTTTTATGTATTGAATGATTTTCTAAGAGCATTTGGTCCACCTTTAGTCACGCAAACTCATCTCTTCATCCCTCTGCATGCCTCACCACCACTTCTTCGTTTGTTTCTTCTCCTTTTTCATACATGGCCAACCTTGTTCTCTTGGCCAAAATGTTAACGTTTTTGCCCAACCAAAAAAATGTTAACTTTTTTTCTTTTTTTTCTTTGCTTCCTTTGAGACGTTCTCTTACTTTAGGCATTTAAAGGTTCGAAATTTAATGTGTGCCTAAAATTAAAACAGATAACTCTTAATTATTGCAATTTAAACATTAAATGAACAAGAGTTTAGCAAATTATATATCTAAATTCAATATAAAATGCCCATTAGCAACACCCCCGCACTTGAATTGTTGCTTTTCCTCAAGTAACTTACTTAGATCACAACCAACATATTTTGTCATTTCAATTTCAATGAAAATCAAATTCTTGCAATCCATTAAACTTCGGCAACTCAAGTATCAAGCTACTACATATGTCATAATCTTTTTCGTTAATGCACATAAACAAAATCAAAGGTAGATATCCTTGATAAAAAACAAGCATAAAATTAAAATGGACCTTGCTCACTGTATCCACTCATGTCACTCAAGTGTATAAGGGTTGTGTTTCACTCAAAGCTTCTTTTAAGAAATTACACTACCATAGGCTTGCAAATTCACCCATTTCCCATTACATAGAGTACATGCCACCATAGATCAAAAAGGCTTTTATTAAAGGTTGTAATGGTGCTTAGGTTAAGGTAAGGTAAAAAGGGCAAAGTCTACTCTCAAGCATTCACAAAGCCCTAAGTAATGTTGGACAATCAAAAAGAAATTATAAGATGTACAAACAGAAACACAGGACTACAATTACTCATCATTATTCAATGCTACTATTTGATCTTTTTTATTTTTGTTTTGTTTCATTTATTTTTTTTAATTTTTTAACACTATATCTAAAAGAAAATAGTAGTAGCACAACTTCAACAACAACTGAGTAGATGTATCTCTAAAACATTTCAGAATAGCATATAAAACAAAAGTTCTTAAATCAAGGATATCAAATACTTAGTACTTCATTCAACTTGTGAAAGGGTCAAGCTAAAAAATTTTCAGTTTTCAATGTGGTATTATTAATACAAAAACAAACAAGGTTAAAGGCTCAAAAGGGGGTAGCAAGGGAAAGATGACTTGGTGGGTCTTTTAAGCTAAAGGTTAAAAACAAAGAAGGCCTTTATCATGTCTATAAGGCATGCAACTAGCAGTATCAAACAGGTTCAGAGCAAGTTCTGAAGGTAATCTACATAGAAAAGCATCACATACAACAAAGAAAATAAGTGACTATGAGATGTAGTCATATAGCTCAAGACCTCACATATGCTTAAATGGAAGTCCATTAAAACTCCATACATTGCTTCATCACTCAAACATCAATTGTTGACTAAATTTATGCATTTAACTACTTCAATCAATTCGCATGGTTCACTATCCTCTCAAGCTGCCTAATCCAAATTCATGCATACAACTCAATTCTCCTTCTAACTACTTTGACATAATCATATGGTAAAATGGGATCCAAGTCAGGTACCAAAAGAATCACAACCATTCAAGTGTGTGTCTCTCAACATCAACATTAATATCATAAACATCAGCATGCACATAATCTCAATTCCCCCACACTTAATATGGACATTGTTCCTAATGTTCAAGTAGTTAAAAATCAAACACAAAGAGGGAAAAGAGGAAGAAAAAACTTCCCTGAAAAAGAATCGGCCAAGAACTCCTTACCACCAACCATGTAACCCTAAAGAAAACTCAAAATAACTCAAAGAAATGCATTAAACTAGAAAGAAACACAAAGGAAACAACGAGAAAATAAAAGAAAGAAAACTACAGTGCTATTGAAAGGCATGCACTGTGATTAAGTAGGCAAAGTGTCATGAAGAGACAATCGCTCCTCAGAATTATCCATAAACCTGGGCATATACAATTTAGTTCCTTGTCCGTTTACCTTGAAGGGGTTTTCATTTTCTCATTTTACCTCAAGGACCCCAAAAGGAAGGACTTAGATCACCTTGAATGGGCCATACCACGTTGACTTAAGTTTCCATGGAAAAAGACGAAGACAGGAGTTATAGATCAATAATTGGTCACCTACCTTAAAGTCTCAGTGGAGGATCTTCTTGTCATGCCACTTCTTCACACACTCCTTATATAACTTCGAATTGTTATAAGCATCCAAATGGAACTCTTCAAGCTCGTGAAGTTGTATAAGTCTCTTAGCACTTGCAGAAGATAAATCAAAGTTAAGAAATTTAGTAGCCTAGTATGCTTGATGCTCTAACTTAACTAGAAGATGACAAGACTTGCCATATACTATCTTAAATGGTGACATGCCTATGGGTGTCTTAAATGCAGTCCTATATGCTCAAAGTGCATCATCTATCTTTAAAGACTAGTCCCGCCTAGAAGCATTAACAGTTTTTTCTAATATTTTCTTTAATTCCCTATTTGAGACTTCAACTTGTTTATTAGTTTGAGAGTGATATGGAGCAGCAACCTTATGGGTCACCCCATACTTAGCTAACAATGAATCAAAAAGTTTGTTCAAGAAATGTGACCCCCCATCACTGATGATAGCCCTAGGTGTCCTAAAATGTGTAAAAATATTCTTCTTTAAAAACTTAACAACAACTGTAGCCTCATTTGTGGGCAATGCCTCTGCTTCCACCCACTTGCTAACATAATCAACATCAACCAATATATATTGATCGTAGAAAGACTTAGGGAATGGTCCCATGAATTCTATGCCCCAAACATCAAAAACCTTGCATACAAGAATGTTAGTCAATGGCATGTCATGTCACCTACTAATCTTCGCGACCCTTTGACACCTATCACAAGATTTGACAAATGCAAATGCATCCTTAAATATGCTGGGCCAATAGAATCCACACTTTAAAACCTTATGAGTTGTCCTAGATGTGCCATAATATCCCCCCGCCTCTTTAGAATGACAATGATATAACACGTAGGACATTTCCTCTTTAGGAATGCAACACCTAGCAATACCATTCACACAAATCTTATAAAGCAAAGAATCATCTCAAATATAGTGTTTTACCTCAGACAAAAAAAATTTCTTTTGAACATAAGAAAAATTAGGGGGATAGATATTACCAACAAGGTAGTTTACATAGTCTGCAAACCAAGGAGTTATTGTCATAACCATTAGATGCTCATCAGGAAATGTCTCCTGAATGTCCTTCATTGTTGCACTCTTCATGGCAACTTCATCTAACCTTGACAGGTGATCAGCTACAAAATTCTTAGCTCCCTTCTTATCCCTTAGCTCAATGCCAAACTCTTGCAAAAGTAACACCCAATGAATTAGTCTTGGTTTAGCATTGGGTTTTGTCATCAAGTATTTCAAGGCTGTATGATCAGTATACACAATCACTTTAGACAAAACCAAATATGAGCGAAATTTGTCAAAAGCGAACACAACCACCAACATTTCTTTTTCTATGGTGGTATAATGGCGTTGTGCGCTGTTCAGTGTCCTACTTACATAAAAATGGGATGAAAGGTCTTACCTCGTCTTTGGCTTAAAATAACACCCACTGCACAATCACTTGCATCCTACATTAATTCAAAAGGAAGAGACCAGTCAGGAGATATAAGAATAGGCATAGTCACAAGCATATCCTTTAATAATTGAGAAGATGTTAAACATTTATCGTCAAAAGCAAATACAACATCTTTTTTAAGCAACTCAATCAAAGGTCTAGCAATCTTAGAAATATCCTTAATGAACTGATGGTAAAAACCAGCAAGACCTAAAAAACTTCTAATGGATCTAACATTGTTTGGTGGTGGAGGTTTCTTAATGACATTAATTTTTGCTGGGTCTACCTCTATACCCTTGCTAGAAATCTTGTGACTTAAAACAATGCACTCCTAGACCATGAAATGACATTTTCCTAATTAAGCACTAAATGGGTCTCTTCACACCTAATCAAGACTTTCTCTAAGTTATTCAAGCATACATCAAATGAAGTACCAAACACAGAGAAGTCATCCATGAAAATTTCAATGCAAGATTTAAGCATGTAAAAAAAATAGCCATCATGCATCTTTAAAATGTAACTGGAGCATTGCATAACGCAAATGGCATGTGTCTATATGTAAATGTACCATAAGGACATGTAAAAGTTGTTTCTCTTGATCTTCTAGGGCTATCGGAATCTATAAATATCTAATATATCCATCTAAGGCACAATAAAAGTCATGTACAACTAATTTCTCAATCATCTGATCAATGAAAGGTAAAGGAAAATGATCTTTTGGGGCGGCATCATTCAACTTCCTATAATCTACACACATTCTCCAGCCAGTTACCTTCCTAGTGGCTATTAATTCATTTTTCTCATTTTCAACCACAGTGGTACCTCCTTTCTTTGGCACCACCTGCACAGGACTAACTCAACAAGAATCAGAAAGGGGGTAGATAATACCTGTATATAAAAGCTTTACTACCTCATCTTTCACTACCTCCTTTATGTGTGGGTTAGGTCTCCTCAAGGGCTGCACCATCGACTTGCTTCCATCCTCCATGAAAATGTGGTGCGTGCAAAAGGAAGGGTTTATACCCTTAATATCTGTAATGGACCACCCAATGGCCTTCTTGTGGTTCCGCAATACCCTCAATAGCTGCTTCTTTATGGTACCTGACAAACAAGAAGAAATGATAACTGATAAATGCTTAAGTGCGTTAAGATAAACATACTTCAAATGATTCAGAAGAGGTTTAAGGTCAAGAGAAGGAGGCTCTTCGATTGAAGGCTTTGGAAATAGCTTGGCTAGATGTTGGAGAGGCTCGTATGCTCTATAACATGTCCAACAAGCCTGCTCCAACTCAACTCCAATATCCTCCAATTCTTCTTGCAATTCTTCCCCTAAATCTTCGATCATTCCTTGCACTTCCCCTTTTAACAATTCTACACAATTAATAGAAGAATTATTAGCGTCAGAAGAATAAATATCAATAAAATGGTAGGAGTCAAGAGTAGAAGGATGCTTCATAGCATTGAACACATCAAACACTAGTTCTTCATCTTGAAGTCTCAAGATG
>JAOQML010000007.1:18569812-18582866 GCA_027568935.1 Erythroxylum urbanii | reverse complement strand
ATAATATGAACCTCAAGATGGTCCTTGTAATGATTTTAATTTAATTTAATTTATTCTTTAGTTTCATTAAGATTTAATTATGTTTTATTTATTATTATTGAATTAAAATTGTCAATATGTTAATTTACGCTTGATTTCATGCAATTGGGATTGAAGAATATTTTTTATGAACATATCTAGAATAACTAAAAGGAATTGCATACAAAACTAGAGATATGTCGATATAAATCTTCCAAAGTAGTGCCAAATCTAATATTAAAATTTATAAATAAATTAATACAATTATAGGAGTTTTACTTAGAAACAGATTTCAATTAGTTAACCTAGGATTTTTACTAATAATCTTGAGAAAGATATAAGCGTAACTGAGGAATTTCTAAGGTCTAATTAATTATAGCTAAAATTGATGTGTGAAGTCTTAATTACATGAGAAGTCTTGGAAGAATTCAATTTTTGGGTATCCTTGTCTTTATTGATTGTTTCTTAGTTTAAT
Source organism: Erythroxylum urbanii (assembly GCA_027568935.1). NCBI lineage: Eukaryota > Viridiplantae > Streptophyta > Magnoliopsida > Malpighiales > Erythroxylaceae > Erythroxylum > Erythroxylum urbanii. Next base: position 18,582,373 of record JAOQML010000007.1, on the reverse strand, counting down.
CTTTATTCTAATTAATCAACTGTTTTGAATTAGTTCAATTTATTACTTTAGTTTTGAATTTGATCAATCACCTTTATCATAATTTATTAGATTAGATAATAGAAAGATAGTTAGTATGGGTTGATCCCACGAGGAGAACAATTATTAGTACTAACTAGACTGTGCAATTATGGTAAAACAATTCAATCGAGCTTTTAGTGCCATTATTTGGGACTAGGATATTACGAACACTTAATTTCTATTGATATAGCCATTATCTTCTTTGGTATTTATTTTTTTATTGTGTTTATTTAGTTTTTCTCTTATAACTCTCTTTCTTGATCTTATGTTTGTGGATTATTTTCAAGATTTAGGTGTTCATTGTTATAGTTACAAAATATAATAAAAGGATGAAGAGGACGATATTCTCTAAGGGAATTATAATATATAGTGCTTATGACAGTTTTAACAGCTTGGAATGAAAGGTATAATAACAAGTATTTGGAAGCTCATCCAGTATCCATCATGTGTTGTGACATTTATGGTGGTCAACATCCTAATCATGAAAGTCAAGAAGCAAATGACATGTGGGAGCATCCAATTTACATAGGGAATTGGCCTCAAAACATCTCCTCCGGTGATATTTACAATCTGGGGTGGAGCAACTATCATAACCTTGCATTGAATGATTAAGTTTTGCATGAATTTTTGCAACAACGGTAGTAAAAGGAGGATTGACATCTTGAGGAGTTTTTTTTATGTAAGAAATTACTATAACTGAGGCTACCCTTTATGAAACTAAAGAGATATTCACCTCTTTCTACAATATGGGACTTATAACCGAACAACTCATTAAGCTTGTTTCTAAAGACTAACTAGGTGTTTTATTTAGATACAAAAAGCCAAATTTGAGGGAACTATTGAATATAATAAATTTAAGGAGTAGGGAGGAGCTACATGTTGAAGAAAAGGAGAAAGATATTATTTAAAAAGAGAAGGAAGTGGAGAAAGAGTAAGATGAAGAGAAGGAGTCAAATAAGATGCCCATGTACTTCAATATGGCCATGTTTCTTGTAAGATAAGTTGGCTTACAATTTTAAAGGGTTACACGATCATGAAAATGCCTATGTTGAAGAAGTACAAGCCTGTATAATTCAAGTTGGTCATGTTTCATATAAGACAAGTCATTTTAAAGTTCTAAAGAGTTACACATCCGTAAACACACCCATGTTGGAGATGAACATGTATGTGTACTTTCCCTTGTTCATATTTTAAGCTTGTGTTTGCTATAGATTTGAGGATGAAGCCTTAATTGGAAGCCTTAAGAAGCTATAAAGAATGGAGAACAAACAAGAAGACCCCTTTGGATTTTTATTGAATTTTCATCAAATTAAAGTGAATTTCTTAAAGATTGAAAGGGATTTCGTCATATTTCCTTTGATTTGCTATTTTTTCTTTAGATTTGATGTTATGTTTGATATGATTAGGAACTAAATCCTTTATAGTATCTAGAGAAGATAAAACTCAATATAGGTCTTGCTATAATTTTATCTTAATTTAATTTATTCTTTAGATTCAATTATGTGTTATTTTTTGTTTTTGAATTATTAATATTCGTGTATTAATTCATGTTTGATTTTGTATAATTAAGATTGAGAAATCTTTTTAATGAATGAATCTTATATAATTTAAAGGAGTTACCAGCAAAACTAGATATAAGTCAACATAAATCTTCTAAATTAGGATTAAACCTAATAATGAAATTCATAAATCGATTAATGCAATAGAGTTTTAATTAGAAACAGAGTTCGATTAATTAATAAGTGCTTAATTGTTCATATTTTTTAGTTTTAGATTTAGTTCATTTTGCTTGTTTATTTTATTATTTTTATTGTTTGTGGTATATAATTAGTTTATATTTTATTTTTAGGTCATAATTCACTTATTTTGAGCAAAAGGAATGACTTTGGATAAGTTTGGAGTGGTTTGGAGCTATTTTAATGAAGCTATAAAGCTGCAAAAAAAGGTGCATAGGTATTAACACACGAATATGCTTGCTCATGTACTTCAACATGGTTATCTTTCACATAAGACAAGTTATTTTAAAGTTTTAGAGAGTTATATAGTCTTAAACATGCTCATGTTAGAGATGAATACGTTTGTGTAAGGCATTAACACAAACATGTAATTATCCATTTTCATATTGAAAGTTCATGTTTTCTCCAGATTTAAGGATCTCATGATTTTTGAAGAATATGGCCAGGAATACACCTATGTACATGTCTATGTACCAACCAGAAACCTAATTTTCAAACTATAAAAGGGAAAACTAAAGGGAAAAGCAAAGAGGAAGCTTAGGAGGCACAATTAAATGACCTAGAATGGTAGAAAGAACCAAAAGTAAGCAAGCAGACTTATTTGGATTGAATGTCCATCAATCTAAAGTGGATTCCATCAAGGTTAAAAAGGATTCTATCATTTTTATTTAATTTTCTATTTTTCCTTTAGTTTTGATATTATGTTTGATATGATTAGGAACTAAATCCTTTATGGTACTTAGATAAGATGAACCACTAGATGAATCGTGTAGTGATTTTAATATTTTAATATATTCTTTTATTCTATTGAGTCAATGATATGTTCATTATTGTTCTTAAATTAATTGTCAGTATGTTAATTCATATTTAATTTTATGCAATTGAGATTGAGAAATCCTTTGTATAAATTGATCTACAATATTGAAAAGAATTACACGCAAAGTTAGACATAAGTCAATATAAATCTTCCAAATTAGGGTCAAACGTAATAGTGACATTCATAGATCAATTAAGGCCATTTCAGGGATTTTAATTAGAAAGATATTTTAAATAATTGTTAATAATCTTTAAAAAGTTATTAACATAAGTGAGGAATTTTTGTGGTATAATGAACTTTAGATTAAATTATTTTGTGAAATCTTAATTGAATAAGAAGTCTTAGAAATTTGGATCTATTGCCTAGATGCCTTGCATCAACATCAGCTACCTCAATTTTTTCAAGAAATAGCTCAGTAGAAAGATGTAGTCTCTTGGATACATATGTGGTATACAATCTATTGAAGGGCAACAAAATGAATCTCCCAACAATGATCCTTAAGTTCATAGTAGACAAGGGAAGTCACAGGAACACTACTGGAGGTTTACCTTATAGAATGTTGTTGACCAAATCTTTACCTATTTTGACATTCCTTTTGATAATGCAGCATGGTATGAGGCTGGAAAGTTCCATTCCTCCATTCCATATTAGTTCGTTATAAGTTGAAGGGAAATATTTAGGCAGAGAAGAAAACTAAAAGAGTAGCTGGCCTCTTAGGTCCTGCCGCAAAGCAGAGGTCCGAAAGGATACCAGAAATTACAGATCCTACTCTAAAGCAACAGGCTCCTATTCCCCCTAAGAACGAAAATAGCATGAATGATCAATTTCTTCAATTACTGAGGGAAATTCAATATAACCGGGATCAAATGCGCGAACAAATTGACAGCATCCAAAACCAAATCCTGGATTTGCAAATTCATATTAGGAGAAATTCCTCCTGACTGTGACAATCGATCTTCTTTATTTATACTATGTTTTATTTCACTTCCTCCCCATTTCTTTATTTTTCTTGTTTTAGATAATGGAGAAGGGGGAGAGCTTATGTGGACATTTTTTTATAAGTTTAAAATTTTTCGTTGAATAGTTTGAAGTACACCAACTTGTGTTAAGCACACGGACAAAATGACATCGTGTTCTAACAATGTAAATGGACAAATGATGTCGGCGAGAGTTAAAACATCTGATGGCTAAACAATACAAATGGACAAATGACACCGTGTTATAGTAACTGACGCTAACCTAATAAAGCAAAACCAACTTCCCCTTTTGTGAATCTGCTAGCCGATACCCGATTAGGGTTGGCGATGGTGAGCTGAAGACGATGCGCTGATGACATCCGGAGGCTCTCCAATCGATTCACAATCGCGAGCATTGACAAGTGTCCTCTACCTTCAGTCCTCTTGCAGGGGCTTGTGCTTTCCGTGGACACTAATCCTTTGCATCTTCCCCAGTGGTGAGAAGGCTCAACTCAAGCTTGATCTAACGTTACCATGCTAGATCGGAGAGCACCAATGAGGTTAGTTATTCCATTTTCATACCCTTCGCTACTTCTTCTGCTATCTAACGCTTCAGCCAGATCTAAGAATTAACTTTTGAGTTGTTCTTTGCCAGATCTGTCAATATCTGTCGGGGAGGAGGCTGGCCCTTGAGGGGTCTATTTCAGTTGAGTCTATTCCTTCTGGTGATTCAAGTTTTCTGTTATGTCCTTTGCAATCTGAACATTTTCTTGCTAAATTACTCTGATCTCCGCAGGGGTCTTCCTTGGAGTGGTGTGGAGCAGAATGTCCCGATGTCCCCTGAAGTTTACCTAAGCAGGTACGTGTTCTCTTCATTTCTTTATACTTTGATGGGATAACTGCATATGTTAAACTGTTGAGTTATGTTGGGTTCCTCTGCGTGTATATCTGCATATGTTGATCTGTTGAGCTGTGTTGAGTTCCTCTGCTTATATGAGTAGAAGAGTTTTAGGGAAGCATAGGATTTAGTTTATAATCTCCATATATGTATCAATCCCCTGCTACAGTATCGGTTAAACTGATTGATGATCAGTTGTTCCTATATGCTTGTAGTGGTGAGGTCAATAATAGAGCTTAGAGAGTTTGACTTATCTCTAAACCTTCTGCTATTCCTTTCCTTCCAAATGCTCTGAGCACGTATAGTAGCCGATAGTAACAGGATATCCATCTTATGTTGTGTCTTCTGCAAGTATGGGATATCCAGTAGAAAATCTGTAAGTCTGTCATAGGAGTAGTCAGGGGAACATAGATTTAAGATCTTTTTCCTAACTTCTTTGGAGAAAGAACAATTAAAAAATAAATGATCTCTAGATTCATCCTCTTGCTTACATAGTAAACAGAGCCTAGAGATGGATAGGAAGTTTAACCTATATAAGGTACTTAGTCTGTTCAACATAATGAACCATAACAAAAAGCTCACATTAGGTCTTAGTACCTTGTGCCAAATCAGTTTATCCCATCCAACAAAAGTAGCATACCTTTCTCTCAGTCTTCTTACATCTTTAGTAGTTATCTCTGAAACAAGGATACCCTTCCACAAGTAGATTGAAGTAATCACACGTTGGTATAGAAAATATGTTCAATATAAGATATACACAAGAAGGGGGGTTGAATTGTGTATCCATTTACAAATACAAATTCTTTATATTTCTGATAAGAACTTCTCTAACTTGTTAAAAGACTATCACAAAAATTGTTATGAGATAAATCGCAATTAACTTCTATATATTTGTTTAAAAAACAAAATATACTAAGTTGAGATATAGAGAAGATAGACACTGTGATTTTATACTGGCTTACCCCAAACCGTGGGCTACATCCAGTCCTCAGAATTCGTCTGAGTATTCACTATACTTCAACAAATGTACAAGTATTCTTTCTTTCTTCTCGAGCCTCTTTAGGTCTCGTACACCAAGTATTCTTTTTCAGCTATCTTAGCCTCTCCAGGCTCTTAGCCTTTTTCTTTCTCTCATTAGAAGGATATCTTGAGCTATTGCTACAGTAGTTTTGCTCTACAATATCGCACGACAGAATTTTTAAGTATACACTTGAACGCTCAAAAGTTGTAGAATCAAGGATTTCACTAAAAGTTGTTTAGGCTTCGACTGCGACCAGTATTTATAGTCTAAGTCTCAAACCGCTGCTTTGAATTTTGATAACTGCTTCTTGTTTCTTGAAAACTGCTTCTTGATTCTTGAAAACCGCTATTTAGTTGAGTTCTGTAACTAACTCTAACTAACTAACTTCTCGACGTACTCGCGTATCTTCTGCTTCGTATCGTCTGTGTTTTCTTCTGTCTTTTACTTCTTCTGTCTTTTGTTTCTTCTGTGTTTCGCTTCTTCTGTGTTTCACTTCTTCTTTGTTTCGGCTTCTTTTGTGTTTTGCTTCTTCTGTCTTTCGACTTCTTCTGTGTTTCGCTTCTTCTGTGTTTCGTTTCTTCTGTGTTTCACTTCTTCTGTGTTTCAACTTCTTCTGTGTTTCGCTTCTTCTGTGTTTCGACTTCTTCTGTGTTTCACTTCTTCCGTGTTTCGCTTCTTCTGTGTTTCGAATTCTTCTATGTTTTGTCTCTTCTGCACACTTAACACATTCATCAAACTAGTTCATTTATTTCTAACATTATTATTATTTGATTGTCATCAAAATTAATTATCGTAAAGTCTTCCTGACTTAAGAGAGATATCACTTTCCCCTTGACTAGTGAATTAAGGCAGTGATAACATTCTAACCTCAATTGGGGAGAGGGTCTAATTGCCATTTCTGATTATTTCTTAGAGCTTAGTATCCTTAGGGAATCGGATTAGTAGAGACCTTGACAGTTGATTTTGTACAAGTGGACCATTCCCTGTCCAATTTTCAAACCATAGTGAAATTCTTACTCCTATCCTAATCTGACATTGAATATGCTGAAACATTTCCTCCCTCAATCTGAGCAACTGGTTAAAAACCAGGTGTAGCTGGTTTTGGGTTGAAGAGCCCACAAACTACCTTCTTTTAGTATATAGGAGTGGATCCAAATGGACCACATGGTCTATTTCTCGCTTATTAGTCTCCAAATCCTTTTAGAAGTGAGTAGTCTATTTTTGCTGAGAAGCGATTCTAGGCTTAATCCCCTTTCTTCTCTTAGTTAGCAAACTATCTTCCAACTAACTTTTGCTATTCCTTTATCTCCATTCCGTTTACCCCATAGAAACTGTTTCATCAATTTTTCAATCGTTTCGATTAACCCTTTTAAGAGAAAGAGGTTGGAACACCAATAGGTAATCATAGACAAGATCACCGATTTTAGAAGTTGAATTTTGCCACCATAAGATAGTGCTCTATTTGTCCAAGCCCCCAATATTTTATGTATCTTTTCAATCAAAGGAAAGCATTCATAGAACCTTAGTCTTTTTGATGAGATAGGAATCCCTAAATAGTGCAGGGGAGGATCTTTTGTTTCCATTCCTATAATTTGGGACAAAGAATTGCAGAGATGAGTATCACTTTTAGAAAGGATAAGAAAGCTTTTGCTTGGATTCACACATAGGCCCGACATCTCGTTAAAGAGGCTGAGGGATTTCATCAAGAGAGTGACTGAGTATGCATTAGCCCTGCTCAGGAGAATAAGATCATCTGTAAAACATAAGCTAGTTAGTGAAATTTTCTTACACTTGGAATGATATCTGAATTTGGGATTTGAGGAGGTGTTGTGCTTAAGAACTTGAGTAAGAACCTCCGTACAAAGTAAAAAGAGGTAAGGGGATAGAGGATCCCCTTGCCTAAGCCCCTTCTTCCCTTTAAACATCTCCGTAAGGCATCCATTAATCAAAATCCCATAGGAAGCAGTAGAGATGCATTATTGAATCCAATGTATGAATTTTGGGGGAAAGTTTATAACCTTCATTGTTTAAATAAGGAAACACCAGTTGACACTATCAAAAGCTTTCTTTAAATCAATTTTAATAGTACAATTGTGAGGACTTCTCTTTTGAATGTAGCTTTTAAGGAGCTCCTGCACTAGAAGGATATTGTCCCCTATGTCTCTATTGGCCATAAAAGCTCCTTAGTTCTCACTAATAAGATATTTTAGGACCTCCTTCATTCTGTTGACCAGAATTTTGGCAATGATCTTATATAGGAAGTTGGTGCAGGAAATAGGTCTGTAATCATTCCAAGAATTAGGGCTAGAATTCTTAGGGATCAAACACAGATGGGTTCTTGTTGATTTCCTTCAGTAGGATCCCTTTTAGGAAAAATTCATGGATTGCATCCTTAACTATGCCCCCCAAACTATTCCAAGTTTTCTGATAAAAAAGCCATTCAATCCATCTAGTCCCGGGGCTTTAGATCCATTCATGATAAACACAACCTTCTCGATTTCCTGATTTGATATAGGTTTTGATAACCAGGCACTTTCATTATCTGGAATCTTAGCAGTGATGAATTATGCAAGATCATGATTATGTACTGACAAAGAATCTTCTGAACCTAGTAGCTTTCGATAGAAAGCCATGGCCTCTGTAGCTAGCTCATCTTGTCCATGAACTTCCCTACCTTCTTCAGTTTTGATAGAGGAGATTCTGTTAATGTTCCTTCGGGCTAACAAAGAATTGAAGAAGAACTTAGTGCATCTATCCCCATCCTTCATCCAATTGACTCTAGCTCTCTGCTTTTACAAAGAGCATTAATGATCCCCCACTTCTCAGTAATGTTTTAGTGCTTCCTTTTCTGTTGTGGCTAGGTTTTCATCTAAAGGATTATCAGCCAGAGATTTTTGTATGGAGTGGAGATTCTCTCTTGTTTTATCAACCTCCTTTGTGAGATTCTTACCTCTCTTACTGTTAAGGATCTTCAACTCCTGCTTGATAGCCTTAAGTTTCTGTATACATAAGTACTGCTTAGTCCCATAACAACCATGCTCTAGCCCCTTCAATATTGCTTTTTGAAAGCCTGCCACACTAGCTAGGAAGTTGTTGAATCTGAATGGGTGGTGCATTATGGAGGATGTGACTAAGAAATCAATCCTTATAGGAGTATGATCAGAAATTCCAGGATCTAGAAAATGCACAGTACTTCTTGGGAAGGTAGTGAGCCATTCCACATTTACCAAGGCCTTATCTAGTTTTTTCCTGATGTTCCATGTAGATACTTAAGGACTGGACATAGGTTTACGTTGTAAGCCGAACCAGTATAATCAACTGCGTCCTTTCTCTTCTCTTAACTTTAATATTTCCGTATTATATTTTTTGTGTGTGTGTTTATTTCAGGAAGAGGCTACTTCTATTTTAAATTAGGTTCCTTCTTTTTACAACTTGCTAAAGGTTCCTTTTATTTTAACAGGCACCTTCTATTTTAAAATTGTTTTTAACTGGTCTTCTTCTTTAGTAGGCTCCTGTAGTTTAATAGGCTCCTATTGTTTTTTATTTTTAACAGGCACCTATCTTTGTCCGAATTAAAAGCAATTTGCAAAAAAATTTTAAGTCATACACAATTCACCCACCTTTTGCGTGTATTTGTTTTTATCACATTATTGCTTTTTAGTTTAATCTTTATTCTAATTAATTAATTGTGTCGATTTGTTTCAGTTTATTGTTTCAATTTTGAATTTGATTAATCTCCATTGCCATAATTTGTTAGATTACATAATAGGAAGAGGATTGGAAATAGTAATTCTAGTCTTTATAGGATTGACTTGTACTCGCCAATGCAAGCTATAGCTAAACTACATATTTACAGTATAAAACAAATTAATCATTAGTCAACCTAGGATTAGTTATTAATACTCTTAAGAAATATATTAGTATAAGTGAGGAATTTCATGGTCCAATGAAGTATAGATTCAATTAATATGTGAAGTATTAATTGCAAATGAAGTCTTAGGGGATTTGAATTTTGGGTATTGTTACCTTCATTACTTGTTTCTTAGTTTAATCATCATTCTAATTAATCAAATGTGTTGATTTATTTCAATTTATTGTTTTAATTTTGAATTTGATCAATCTTCATTACCATAATTCATTAAGATAATAGAAAGATGATTAGTACTAGTAATTCTAGTCCTTGTGTGAACGACATGTACTTGTCTGTGCTAGAAATAGTACTAACGGTGCAGTTATGGTAAAACAATGTAATCAATTACTAAAGATTGGGTAGTTTAAGCCTCTAAACCGAGGTGGGATCACCTTGAAATTACCTAAAATGTATTTTCTAGCTTTGGACCTTACTGGAATTCGATGCATCAGGTTAGCTACTTGTGTGGTTGTATAAAGGGGACCAAGAGGGTGCCAAGCATCATAGTAAACCCATGTGCATTATCCATTCCCTATGATATGGAGAATATAAGGAGCTAAAACGTCCCTCAGCTTCAACATTTGAATCATTGTCCAAACGAAATAAGGTTTTAGAGTGATTATCTAAAGCTTTTGCCTTTAAGAAAGTGGGAATGGATTCACTTAACCTAAAATGATTCATGAGCAATAAAGGGCTTCTAAAATCTCTTAGCAAGGAGCATTTTATTGATATATCTCAAAGCTTTTAGCACTAATATGCCTTGGTTTTTTTGGTTTACACATCTACATATATTTAAGTTTGGCTTTGTTGTTGATTGTCAAACTTCCACTCCACAAATAATTCTTAAGTAATCTCTTAATGTCCTTATTAGTTTAAGAGGAAGAAGAGATATATACACTAATACACCTATAAGCTAGAAAGGACGAATTTTTTAATTGCAGTTGGCTTGTAAATGACAAAAATTTGTTATTCCAATTGCTTATTCTCCTAGATATTACATTTATAAGAGGTTGGCAATCTATATATCTTAGCCTTAAGGTTAATATAACGACCAATAAATATTTGAAAAGCTATTTGGCCAATTGAAATATAGTGGTATCAAAGATTCAAGCTAAAAGATTGTCTATCCCTACTAAGAATAAGAAGTTGCTCTTCCTTTTATTGATGCTCAGCCATAAGATTGATTTGCATGTATTAAAAAAGTTGAGTAATATTTTGAATGAGTCCCTTTTATCTATATAAAATAGGAGAATTTCATCAGTAAAATTTAAATTGAAGAGATAAAGTTCTTTGCACTTGATATGGTATTATAAGTTAATAGCTAATTTGATGTTCTCCTTGGTAAGTCTTAATAGAGCCTCTACACAAATAAAGAAAAGATAACGAGATAGTGGATCTCCTTACCTAAGCCCTTTGCTTCTTTGAGGCTCTCTATTGGCTCCTTATTCATAAGGACATTTAAAGGCCTATTGTAATAGATTCATGGATCTAGCTAATGAATTTGATTGGACAACCAAAAGCTTTAAGAATTTAAATAAGAGCCCCATCCGATTAAATTAAATGCTTTGTATTAACCAATCCCTTATCAAGTTTTTTCTGCTTGTTGCTTCAAGTATAGTGGTTGCTTATAAATCTGAGGTCCTCCAATACCACTAAGTAAAGATAGTATCTAAAGTCATCGAACTTTGGTTTACTGATAGAAAGATCATTTGCTTCATTTAACAAAAGAATGTAGCTGAAATCCTTAGAACTAACTAGGGGTTCTGAATTGATGCAACTAACCTTATGATATCCTTCTATAGTAGTTATCATTGTGAAGTTAAGTTGTAAAAATAGATAATTGTAAAGTCAATGGGGCTTTAGTTATGAACTAAGAGCACAAAAGCATATACATAATGATCAATGTCATAGGAATTAATAATGGTAATTCTAGATAGATCATAAGCTAGTATTATCATTTCATTGTAGTGATAACTGTGATTGGGAAGGAGTCGCCAATTTCTACTTACAAACTAAAGCCCTTTTTGAAAGGATGCAAGTTTTATTTTGTTTTTCAAGAGACCAAACAAAAAAGGTTTCTCAAGGGAAAAAAGATATAAAAATGAGCCTATTATTTAATGAGATTGTTTAAACCTCTTACATTCCAAAAAGAAAAAAAAAGACATCAAGATGGTTAAAGGGGAAGTGGTTTCTTCTTCTTCTTGAGGACCTCCTAAACAAGGTCAAAGTTGTGCCTTTTTCTTGGTTTAACAAAGTTTTGGAGTCAAAGGCCCTTTAAGAACTATCGAGAAATTTTAGGGGAAGCTTAGCACATATCACTGACGCTTCAGCTATAAGAAGAGAAGCTTCTATTGAAAGATTAAGGGAACTTAATAATCTGAGGGGTTAATGAGATTATTTACAGTATTAAAAGCTATTTCATTCTCAAGATAAGATGTAAGAACATGATCTAGAGAAGAATTAGTCTCTTGATGCTCGAGATAAGATGTGTTTGGATTAGAGTAAGTAGTTTGAAGCTCCACCAATTCCTATTACTTTTTAAATTTTTGTACCTTGTTGAAAGGATGAATTCCAAATTTACAAAAAGGAGATTTTGGCCTCTTTTTTCCCCTAATCTCATTATTTTCATTATGCCTAGTAGTTCTTTTCTAAGTTCCATCTTAATACATATTTTGGTATGTCTATTCTTCTCACTTCAGCCGTATATTCATTAAGAAACAAAGGCTCTCCACTGGAAGTATGTTAAGATGCGGAGTAAGGCTCTCCTTGTGGGGTTTTAGAATGCAAGAGGTCAGGAGGTGGTGGGGAACTGGGAGCCTGTGAAGTGCTGGGGAGGTTAAGAAACTCATGTAAAAAGAAGGGATAGATATGAGGAGAGTTAGTGCTAGAACAATATAAGGATAAGGTGAAACTAGATCTTTTTTTATACCTAAAAAGGTAAGAAACATAAGTTCAAAGTATATGAGGGAATATTCCAACAGTTAGTTAACCTAAAATAGAAAGTCAAAGATAGTTTGACCAAGAAAAATTAGAGAGAAGTAAGAGGATTTTCGCTCTCAGTAATATTATACACACACACACACACACATACTGTAACATCCCGGTCCCACCTAACGGGTCGGATCAGGGAAACGGGTCTATGAGAAGACCAATGAGAGAAGTA
>JAOQML010000007.1:18528850-18548390 GCA_027568935.1 Erythroxylum urbanii | reverse complement strand
TTTATAATTATTATTAGTAATAATAATATTTATTATTATTTAAAAACAAAAATTAAAAATTCACAATAATTATAAAAGTTTAAATAAATAAAATAACTAATTAAAAAACTTTGAAAAAAGGGGGGAAAGAGAGGTAGGAGGGAGGGAGGAATATTTTAAAAAATTTTGAAATTTTTGCAAAAAAGCCCCCCAATTTTTTAAAATTTTCAGTATCGGCTGGTATTTGACTGGTATTTTGAATACCGCCGATACCAGCCGGTACCGACCGGTATTAGCCGATACTGACCGGTATTTACATCCGGTACCATAACTTGAATTTCGGTAACAATTTTGGTCCAGTACGGTACGTACCGGTATTCATAACAATGATATTATAAGAAGTAATCAATGGGTTTGAGTCCAATTCTCGATTCAATCTTAACCTTCACATGAATATGCATAATTAATTGTAACATTGTTCTCAAAACTCTCTTAAAACTATTAACCGTGGATTAACAACAAGTTCTGTTAATCACAATTTTTCTTAGATTATAACTAATTAAAAAGATCTTTAGTTAAATCTAATTGTTAAACAACCTATAATAAACTCTTTAAATTTAATATGACAACTACATTAAGGATTAGGAAAACTGATTAATCTAAGCAATAATCACACAAGCTCAATGTTTTAACTTATGTTATGTTATTCATAATGATGCACGATCATTAGTTTATCATGCATGAATCATATTAATAATAAATATGGATTTTAATCATGATTTTATCAATAAATCCATACATGAACGACCTAGAGGCCATAACTAAATTAGTCATACATAAACCCTACATTTTAAACAAATAATAATATAATCAATTCTAAAATATTGTTAAAAACAACACCATTAAGAGTGATTAATGCCCAAACATATTCAATGGCCTTGATATCCCTTTTAAACTAGAAAGAAAAAGATTAGTTGCTCATAGCTCGTCAAAAGGTAAAGAATCTGCATCCTTTGGTGCCTCTAATATGTTTATATTCTGTATATACTTTGAATGGCCTCTTCGTTGACTTTTTATACTTTAAAATTAGAGCTATTCGATTATACAATGTCAATTACATAGGCATGTAGGTGATGGGTTTATTAATTTTCCAGAAACTGTGAAATTACAAGTTCATAGTTGGATACACAGGTAAGATACATTGTTGTGTAACTCACTTGCACGACCTTGTATGTCTCCAGATAGGCATGTAGGTAATAGATATGGTTGAAACAATATATTCGAGTTTGCACACATTTTTAGTGACTTGTATAGTCCTATACACAACGTGTAAGTCTCACACACATGCATATACACTTGTATACGGGTGTGTAAGTCACATTAAATATAATTTTATAAATTCTTTATACCTTTTTTTACCCTAGCTTATCTCCTTTTTGCTCCACAAGTGCAAATGAAACTGAACATTAATAAAACTGTACGAAGGATGTGAGTTTAGTTCATTTTGATTCTTTTTCCTCCAACTTGTAAATAAACCAAAATTTGAACCAAAATTAGTATCTTAGATGCAACATAAACATTAAACACTAAGCATTAGACATTGATGTTGCTCTTCACCTGGGAAAAGATTGTATAAAGGTTCCTCTTTTTTAGGTAAAGATTTTACAAAGGTTATTCTTCAACTTAAAAGAAGAATTATAGTGAAAATCCAAAAAGAGTCTTGGGTGGACATACGTAAGGATAGTTTGTAAACTTTTGATACTATTTTACTTTATTACTTAATAACTTTATTAAAATTCATTATTTTACTTTATATTATAAATTATGATCTTTTTCATATTAAGTTAGTAACCTTTCATTAAAATTTTCAAACATATTAAGTCAGTAACCTTTTGTTTAAATTTTGTAAGTGTCCAATTCATCCACTCCCTAGGTGTGATTAGGAACCGACAAATGGTATTAGAGATGGTTTATTAGGCTAGCATTTCAAATGAAATCCTATAACAAAGATCACAATAGATTATTTAGGATCATCTTCATCATATTTTAATTAAGAGGAAAAAAATTAGTAAAGCCCCTTTTTTTTTGATGGAAATGACTATCTCTATTGGAAAATAATGATGGAACTTTTCTTAAGGGACAAATGAAACTAAAGTTAGCATGCTAACGCACCAATATGAATTATTTCAAACCAAGCATGATAAAAATATTTCTAGGATGGAGACTCATTTTACTAATATTATCAATGCTCTAAAAGGTCTTTGAAAGACCTATACTAACATTAAAATGGAAAGAAAGTTGTTTAGGTCACTTCTAAAGACATGAAAAGCTAAATTGACGGCCATAGAAGAAGCTAAAGATCTACAACACTATAATTAAAGGGACTTATTGGATCTTTTCTTACATATGAAATGAGGCTCCAAAAGATGAAAGAAGAAATGACGCTTTAAAAAATATCATTTAAAGCCTCAAAGGAAGAATCAAGTCAAGAGGAAGAGACATCAACTATTGGAAGTGATAAAGAAGATATTAATTTAATCACTATAAAATTCAAGAAATCCTTGAAGAACTCCTAAAAAATAAAGGAAATCAAAATTGGTAAGATAAATTTAAAAAAATCAAATAATAATTTTACTTTAAATGTAGAAAAACTGAACATATAATGTCTCAACATCCTCTCCTCAAAGGAAATAATAAATATGAGATAAATGATAAGAAGGAGAAGATGGATAAAGGTAATAAAAGGAACTTAAAGCCTCTACTTGGGATAACATGGATAAAGGAAATAGAAGGCACTTAAAGCCTCCATTTGGGTGACTAAATTATTCCGAAAGTGAGCATTTAAAAAGAGATGTAGCTCATATGTGCGTCATGGTTAAAGATGATGATGAGGTATTTTCCAAATCTAAATCTTGTATATTAATAGTGATGATGATCTGATATATAATGAACTAGTTGAGATCATTGAAATCAAGAGCATAAAAAAAAGGTATCCTCTAAACTCAAAGAGGATTAAAATAATTTAGATGTATGCATGAATGAAAAAAGAATAAGTTACACAGTATCAAGGCTTCTAAAAGTATGGATGTTAATGATAATCATGACTTAGATGAATTAGAACATGAGAATAAAGCATTGAAAAAGGACTCAAGGACTCATTTTCCAAGTTTACAAAGGGAAGTTAGAAATTTAAAAACATTTTTAGAGCTCGAAAGAATTCAAATAATAGGCATAAATTGAATATAGTTGTGGGAGTGTTTCCAACACTAAAACTGTTATTCTTAAAGGAAAGCATTTACATAATGAAGAATCATTATCTAGGATTATAAATGAACATGGCGCATCCACATAAAACATATACATATGACACATTCACTAGGGCTTACTCTAAGAGTATATATATATATATATTATTCTTGATGATTTTTGTAACCAAAATATGAAGTTCCTAATGTCTTTTAGTAAAGATGCATGGATTTAGCATAAGAGACTTGGACATGTAAGTATGGACTTCTCCTCCAATCTTAACTCTAAATAACTTATTAATGAAGTTCCAAGGGTTAAATTTGAGAAAGAAAAAATTTGTAGAGCCTGTTATGGGAAAGCAAACCATGAGCTCATTTAAAAGGAAAAAGTCATAACTTCCATTAGACTTTTGCAATCACTTCATATAGATTTGTTTGGACTAACTAAAGTTGCTAGTTTAGGTGGTAAAACTTTATGCTTTTGTTATAATTGATGACTTTAGTATATTTACTTTATTTTTAGTTTTAGAAAATAAATATGAATGTTTTGGGGAATTTGTCACATTTTTAAAGAGGGTTTAAAATGAAAAGAAGCTCTCTACTACATCTATTACAAGTGTCTATGGTAGGGACTTTGAGAACAAAAGGTTTGAAAGCTTTTGTGAAGATAATGATATCTTTCACAACTTTATACTACAGTGACCCCTAAAAATGGAAATATCGAGAGGAAAAAATAGGACTTTGTAAGAAATTGAAAGGACTATGATAAATGAGTATAATATCCCTAAATATTTTTGGGCAAGCTTCTACATGTCACATTTGAAATTGAGTCTACATAAGATCGAATTTAAATAAATTTAGATAAAAATCCTTATGACTTTAGGATGGTAAGAAGCCAAAAATGAGTTACTTCAAAGTTTTTAGGTGTAAATGCAACATTTTAAATACTATAGATAACTTAGAGAAGTTTGATTCCAAAGCGGATGAAAGAAATTTTCTTAGCTATTCCTTAATTAGTAAAACATATAGGATGTTTAATAGGAAGATTTTTAAATTTGAAGAGTCTATGTATATTTTATTTAATGAATCTATGCCTATTATAAATAAGAATGATCTTATAGATGATGATGTAGGTATATCTAAGGAATAAGAGAAATTAGCCCTTAAAGAAACTAAGAGTGATCAACAACACACCTTATATGAGCATGGTTTCAAACTAAATGATTAAAACTTGAAAAGAACCATTCTCCAAATCAAATTCTAGGTGATGGTCAATAAGAGTCAATCATTAGATCTCATCCTTCTTTCATTTCTCAAAGTGAACCTAAGGCTATAGAAAAAGCTCGTACTGATCAAAGTTGGTTTTTATTATAAATAAGGAACCAATTTAAGAGGAGTATAGTGTATAATTTAGTACCTAGACCTAAAGATCACAAAATCATAAGTATCGAGTGGTATTTTAGAAGCAAATTAGATGAATTAGGTACCATTATGAGTAATAAAGCTAGATTAATGGCGAAAGGGTACAATTAATAGGAGGGCATAGACTTTGATGAAACTTTTGCTTTAGTGGCCTGGTTAGAAGCTATTATATTTTCACTTGCATTTTCATTCTACATAAAATTCAAATTGTTTCAAATGGATGTTAAAGGTACTTTTTAAAATAGTTTTATTCAAGAAGAATTTTACGTTTGTATCTAACCATGTTTACAAATTTTCAAAGGCTCTATATGGTTTAAAATAAGCTCTTAATCTTGGTAATGATATGTTAAGTGCATTTTGTTTAGAAAATGCTTTCTCTAATGGCAAGGTTGACACTAAACTCTTTACTAAAATTCATAAGCAAGAAATTTTACTTATCTATATTGATATTGATAACATTATTTTTGGTGCGACTAATAAGAGTATGTTAAAAAAATTTCAAGTACATAGAGTACAGAATTTGAGACAAGAATGATGTGAGGGCTTAACTTCTTTCTTGGACTCTAAATCAAGAAAATGAAGGAAAGTATCTTTATTAATCATGCAAAGTATACTAAAGAACTACTCAAATGCTTTGAAATGGATCAAGTCAAACCATTAGGGGCTCTTATAAGGATCATAACAAAATTGAACAAAGAGAAAGAGGGCAAGTCAATTGATGTAAAGCTCTATTAAGTTATGATTAATAGTTTGCTTTATCTTATCACAAGTAGGATGTCTAGTGTATGCTTATGCACTAGACTTCAATTGAGTCCTATGGAATCCCAATTTCTAACCGTTAAGTGCATTCTTAAATTTTTATGCAGTATTATTTCATTATGACTTTGGTATCCTCATATACTTTCTTTAACTTACTAGATTATTTGGATATAGATTATGTTGTTAGACTTCTAAATAGAAAGAGTACATCCGCTACTTATGAATTCCTAGGAAATGCATTAGTCTCATAGTTTAGTAAGAACAATAATTTGGTTACCCTATCAACCACTAAAGTTTAATATGCAGTAGCTAATAGTTACTGTGCTTAAATTATATAGCTTAGACAATAACTTAAAGACTATAGAATGGGCCTTACTAAGATAACTATTAAGTTTGATAATACTAGTTCTGGTTATCTTATAAAGAACCCCATTCAATACTCTAGAACCATGCACATTGAAATTAAATACCATCTTATTAAAGATCATGTATGAAAATAAGGATATGAAGTCATAATTTGTGGATTAACGTCAATTGGACAATTTTTCTACTAAACGTGCAAGTGAGGATATATGTTTCACAATAAAAGAGAATTGGGGATGATTGATGGAAACTCTATAGGTTAGATGACTCTTTTAATGTTTATGATTGTTATTAATCAATATTTCCATGATTTATAATTTGTTTTGATCTTTTGATTTTAGTGCTAAGGTTGTTTTTCACATTATTAGGATGTATTAGTCAAGTAATACCATTACGTGGTTGACTAGTATCCCAAAAAATCCACCCTTATGCTTTCTAATGAGTTTACTAGATGTTTAATCACTTGTTCATCATATAGCCATATGGTTCGATCGATGTTCTCTTATGGATAACTAATATCCCCTTGTATATGAATTTTTTTCTCCAATGAGCTTGTCAAGAGAGTGGTTAATTACATTAGTCATCATCCTTCATTGGTCAACCAATATCTTCAGTGGTTGACTAATAGAGTGAATCTTAAGAAACTAACTTTTGCAATAATTTTGTAAAAGGTTTGTTCAATAATATTGTTTGACATTTAAGATTTGGTTGACTAATATATTTGACTAGTCAACTAATATCTCTACTTTAAAAGAAAAATATGTTTGTTTCTTCTTCTTCGCCAATGCTTCCTCTTTCTACTTCTCTCCTCTCTGAACTAAAACCAACATCAATGCCTCTTTTCTCACACCCAGGCATCTAACAACCAAGATTCCCCCTCCTAGCACTCCCTTTCCTTGGTTTTAATCATTGTGAGTCTTTTTGAAGAAGGCATATTATTCAGTCCTTTCATAAAAGCTCCACTATTTTTAGTGTACCTCTTCTTTCTCTAACGAGCTTCAGCATAGTTCCTTAATGCTAATGAGCTCTTCTACACCCAAAAGGTGAAGCTTCAATAACTTCATCACTAATTCATCCAATCCTATTTAGGGTAAACCATAACTACACCAAATTTTGGGAACCATAATCCTACACCTATGACCCTCTCTCAAATCAAATTCTAGGTAATCAAGATAAGTATTTTGATATTGACTCTCTTTAGTTTCACTCAAGTTTTGTTATAATTTTTGGGCCTCAGGTGAGATCGAGCTTGGGTAGCTTGAGCCTGAGATTGAATCGAGGCCTAACTTTTTAAAAACATTAAGCCTGAGGCCTAGACATCTCAAGCCTAGGTGTAAAACCTCAAACTTTTCTTTTCACATGTCTATAAAATTTCATTTCATATGAATGGTATTTTCGGGTGAATGTAAATTTTATTTTTGCTAAAAGGTGAATTGGGGACCCAACCCTGAATGATTTGACAATACTTAAAACAAGCGTTAAGTCAAATGATAGTTGAAAAGTACTGGAGTTGATTGGTATAGAAATGGACAAAAAATAAATTCGATCAGGTGGATTTATGATAGATCAATATTGACCTTGTTTTCAATTATCGTAAAGTAAATTCGAAGCACTTTCGGGCTGAAACATAGGGACATAAACCAAGTAAACCAAGAGTGAGAGAATCAGCCATAGTTACAGATAGTTAAAGTAAATCAATCTAACTTATATGTTGATATGTTTAGGTGTACATATTATTAAGTGGACATGAAATTTCTATCGAAATTTGACAAATTTTTCTTAAGTCATTTAATTATTTTGGACAAGAAATAATATATGTACATGTGAATGAGCCTTAAGTGGTAGCTATGAATTACATGAAGAAGTCCTTATTATTTTGGGACAAGAATGCATGAAGACCTTATGTTGTCACATTTATGAAGGAGTGGATGTGAGGGAGGGACATAAAATTTATTACATAAGAGACCAATTCATGATGTGGACATGTGTCATTTTGATGAGACAAAATCATAACAATTTGTTATATTTAGGGGATGAGAATTGTCATGGATGATTTAAGGAGTTAAAGGATTAATTAAACAAAGATGGTAAGAGATTATATAATAGAATGTTGTTGGAAATTTACCTTGCAATGTGTAGGACAACCGTCTTCAACGTGTAGCTTAAACAAAAATGACGGAGGAGCTACTCCACCTTCATTCCACCAAAGCTTCACTTGTCCCTTAGACCAAAATTGTTGTTATTAAATTGCAGCTGCTCCCTTCATGCATAGATCTCCAAGTTATTGACCTTTATGAAATAATTTTTGTATGTTGTTTAAGCCTCCAACCGTGGACAACACCTCCATCAACACTAATTACATGTAGGGAAAAGATGAATAACACATTACCACCTGATTCTAGTATTTTAAATCACTCTTTTCTATCCTCTTTAGCTAGTCATGTGAATGCTTAAGCTGGAAGTACGAAATCACTTATGAATTATATGAATGATTGAGCTGATTGTATGGTTAAATGAAGAGAAAAACAACATGGTAAGTGTAGAGAAAAACAACATGGCAAATGGAGAGAAAATCAGTAAGTATATTCATATCTTAAGTGTATTGTTCAATGATTGTTAATTTGTAACATGTAGATGCTATATATGTGGCTTAATGGTTGTTCAATGGCAGCATATATGTTGTACATAGTTCAATGTTTCAATGTAAGGAAAACAAATGTATATCCTATGTACATTATTTACATGGAAAGAAGACAAAATGTATAAATCATAGAAGTTGTTCAATGATTGTTTAATGGTTGAATGAAAAGAAAACAGAATTTTAATCTTACTAAATGCTAAGATTTTGGCTAATCCCTTTTTCATAAAATTTGTAAAACAAGGTGGTAAGTTATGGATGTACTTAGTAGGTTTTAGGAACCCTTTAAGGGTCTCCCTAATAGCTGAGTAAGATAATAAAGTTTTCTCGTCACCGTAAACTCGGGACTAATAAAGGAAAAGCATCGAACACATAAGGGTGGTTTACGATAAACGACAAACAGTGAGAGTGTATTTAAAATGATTTGTTAAGATGGTTTTTACCTTACTATGAAAAATATGTTTATAAATAATTCCAATGGTGATAGTACTACATTTTAAAGTTAATCTTCATGAGGTTTACGTATGCTTTGATTTAGCATTTAATTGAGTTTTGGATGCATTCGGAAACTAATGAGATGTACACATGCTTTGAATTGGCATTGAATTGAAATTCACATATGCTTTAAATTGGCATAGAAATGGATTTTGAATATGTTTTGAATTGGTTTGAAATAAGGCGCACTCATGTATTAATTGTGGTTTAGCCTATGGTATGTCATTAGGTCTTTATACATACGATTATATCGATCAGAGTACATCCTAAAGTGTATGCCAGTGTTTAGGGGGTGTCTGTCACTAACATGGGTGGTGTTGTGTTTGTCAGTATGTCCTGTGAGTCGCCCTCTGGACATGTGGAGTATATATTATGCTAACATTGTTACGGGTAAGCGACGCAGAACTAGCTTCATAATAATCGGTATATATAGGTTAACTAGGCAAGGGTAAGTGATGTAGAACCAACTCCATGGCCTTACACCTAAGGGTACCATATGGAAAAGAAAATTAGTGATAGGCTATGTTTTAAAAAGAAAGTTCATGAAAGTATTGATTGCCATCGCTGTATACTTTACAAGAAAAGTGGAACTTGATCTCATAAAAATTTATACGTTTTGTTTTATGTATGCATTAATCTTATGAAAAGAAAAGAATGTGTTTTGTAAGAACATTGCTTATTACTTAAAAAGAAAAGAAATTGTTTTTTTATGGAGGTTAATATTTATATAAATGTTTTTATTGGAAACCAATAATAATCACTGAGATCGTTTAGCTCACCCTTTATTTTCATTTTTTAAATAAAACCTCCCAGGTGCACGCTCAGGGGCTTCAGTGGAAGGGACTCTACCTCGTAAGTAATCAACTTCGTCATGTGCTGTTGTGTAGGCATTTTTGCCTTGTACATATTTTTGAGGACTATTGCATCTCCTTGAACATGTTTTGGAATGTAAATTGATGTGTATAAAGGTTTTTAAATGAAATGTATGATTTTGTTGTAGCTTTTCAAAGTTTACTGATGTAACTATTTGAGGTTGCATGTGAGTGGATTTGAAGTCCACAATTTTTAGTTGAGAAATTGATGTGATAATAGAAGTGTTTTAAACTTTTACAAGGACTTTGAAATTTTTGAGATGTCAAAATACAACCATTGTGTTGTCAAAATTTTAAATAAACTGAAAAATAGAACTCCACTGTTTACATTTCTTAATATTTAGTTGAAGCTTTTCCTTAACAAGGGTAATAGGGTTAGCTCCACTAGAACTTTCCAGCTGATTCGGATATCGACTAGAGGGCCCCCGTGGAGTGCTGAGTAGGTCTATAACATCTCATTTCCATAATAAGAGTTAGAACCCTAGATTTCTGTAAATGGGAAATAGCAATGAGTGAGTAGAAGACTGCATTTCATGTTCAAGCATAATATAGCATTCATACACATGATTTTGATTATTGTATGCATTACAATAATTTGTTCATGCACTCATTTGACATTTTTAGGTATAAATGATTGTTTTAATGTGATTATAATGTGAATTATGGATTATGTGTCTTGAAAATTGAGTTTGTGTGTGTAATTAGTGATTTAGAATTTTTGGTGAAATTTGAGAATTTTTTGGAATTTTGGGTATTTATGGACTAGGAAAATTCCAAGTGACAGAACAATTGATAAATGATAGTAGAAATAAGTGACGAGTGAAAAAAGAAATAATTGATATATGATATTGGTATTTAATGACAAAATTGGGAGACAATTGGAGTAGAAATTGGAATCAAATAGACTAGTTATTAAAAATGGGACCAAATAAAGCCATAGGAATAAGACATGTGGCAAGTGACAAGGGTCATGCCACTTGCCGTACATCCATTTCCCCGAAAATATCTAAGTGAAAGACCATGAGATGGTTTTTCACTCATCATTTTCATTACTTATTCTATTTCTTCATCTTGTTCATTTTGTTCATTCTTCTTCTCCATCATCTAGGATACTCACTCTCACCTTCATCATATTGAGTTTTGCTCAACTCCTTCCCTTTGTTTCTTCAAGCTTCTTGTTGTTTTCTTCCTCTTTATTACCAAAAACCTAGCTCATTCCTCCCTACAATGGTGATGATCGTGTGGTTCAAGGAAAGCTAGGGTTAAGTGAGAATTTGAAAATCTTGGAGAAAACAAGTGAGTATAAAGCATTACTCTTCTTTATTTGTTGAATGGAACATGTTTTGATGATAGTTAAGAGTTAAATGATCATAAAATGAGGATGTGTACATGCTGAAATCGTGGATGAGAAAAATGAATGTATAAATGTCTTGTTTTTGTGTATATTGTGATTGATATTTCATAAGTTGTTGTAAAGATGAAGCTGGAATTGAAAGAGCTTTAAAATGGTATAGAAAATGAGCAAAAAGTGGTCATGAATGTGTATATGTATGTGTTATGTTTTTGGTGTTTATGACCACTCATCAATTTTGATTTGTTTATGAATGATAATGATTTGAAGTGTAAGTAAGAATGAAGAGGAAATAATGAGGACATGAGTTAGCAATGATAGACTAAGCAAAAGAGACGAATTATGATGAAAATGAAGTTAAATGTGTGCTGAAATATGTTAGATGAAGTGTTTTCACTAAACATGCATCTGTGTTTTGACCATATCTTGATCTGTATGTATCTATATGGGATTATTTTTAGTTAATATTAAACTAGAGACATAT
This sequence comes from Erythroxylum urbanii, assembly GCA_027568935.1. Taxonomy (NCBI): domain Eukaryota; kingdom Viridiplantae; phylum Streptophyta; class Magnoliopsida; order Malpighiales; family Erythroxylaceae; genus Erythroxylum; species Erythroxylum urbanii. Next base: position 18,536,782 of record JAOQML010000007.1, on the reverse strand, counting down.
GGATACAATTTTCATGAAGGAAACAAATTTTGATTATGTCTTTAAGGGTTTCGAAATTTTGCTTGAAGTTGAGTGTTACGTGCTATCACCGTATGAGAATAGTCTGTAGTGTTTTGGGTATAAATTTCAGAATAATGAACCAAATTGAATGAAATTTAGTTAATTAGAAACTTAAGACATATATAAACATTGTTAGAAAAAGATGTTACCTAAATACCTCATTTTCTAGGTCATAATGGTCATACAAAATTGACCTGGAAATAGAGTTGGAAAAGCTGAAAAAATGAAAGGATTTTACTGAGAATTTTAAGATGAAAGCATCCTACGATCGCGGGAATTGGTCTATGATCGTGGGAATGCCATAAAGGGCTGAAACTTTCTGTCAACAAAACCCATGATCATGGATGGTTATTAAGTGAAAATTGCATCTTTTAAGTATGGTTTGGAATAACAAATGATTAGGTGTTTTCCTATGATGCTTCTAGACTTGAATAAAGCTTGAATTGAACCTAGAATGATGCTTGGATTAAGTGATTAAATGTGTGAGGTTATAATTTAGTGAATGAATTGTTGATATCAAAGTACCAAAGGCATAAGTATAATGGGAATGAAGATGCTCATTTGAATGTAGTTGTGATTTAAAGGAGTTGAGTAATATGTATTAAGTAAAGGTGATGAGAATTAGATATTATGAGAGCATATAGTGCTAGAAAAGAAATGGCGACTGATTGATTTATGATATTAGAATAATGAAGTGTTCTTGAGGTGTAAACCTAACAATAAGCCAAACACATACAAATGATAAGGTTTGAATGATCAAGAGACGTGATTAAGGCAACATACCTAGAATAGTCAATGTGAGCATGCATTATACATTACACATATGCATATGTGTATAATTGAATCTTTAAATGATTGTGAAATTAGTAATGTGTGTACAATGTGTATATTGCATGATGATGATACACATGATAGAAAGTCTGCATCTAGATGTTTCCGGATCATGGAAGCTAATGCTAATCTGGAGCGTATTGTGAGTCGGCCTAGATAGTCTCATCTTAATTGATTGTTCTATTTAAATTCTGTATTGAATTATTATATGTTGTGAATGTATGAATACCGAACAATAAATGTCTGAGGTGTTTGATGCATGTAAAAATCATTGGAAGTGCTCACTGAATGTGAATTTGACTGAATAAGTTATTCTCAACTTAAGTGTTGAATGTCAAACTAAGGTTCAATGATAAATGTGAATAAGAATGTGATCGTGAATGCAAAAGTGTAAGATTGAGCACAATTGATTGACTGAATACATGTGATGCATTTCATTACATGAATGTATGACAACATAAAGGTTGTTATGACCGGAGTAGCCACCGAAAAAGAGCTTAAAGCTTAGAATGTGATAAGAACCTCTGGCTCACTATGTAAAATAAGCTCTATATCCCCAACGAATAAGGGAAAATTATTAATAAGCTCAATATTCACAATTGATACGGGACATTTATAGGCACTCGGTCACAACAATAACAAATAAAAGTGAGTCTCATGAACATTGCATATGTATTTGATATGTATGATTTACATGATTGAAATTAATAGTTTGAATGATTTCTTATGTGAAATATGAATTAAGTGAATATGAAGTGTATGTAATTCAACATGTTGATTAATGAAATGATGTGAATTACGTGATTCTATGAATTGATGTGTTATGTGATTGAATAAGCCATTGAGGATAGTCCACTCACTGAGTTCGCAAAACTCACCCCAAAATTTGCAACATATTTTTCAGGCTCAGAGGAGACACCTAGTTAGACCAACTAGAGTCTAACCACTGCGTTTAAGTAATAGATAGAGGTCGGGATTAGTTGACGTCTACATATATTTTCTGTAAATTTAGTGTTAAATATGATATTCTGGAAGCTTCATTTATTGTATAAATGAATTATGTTTGTAATAACAGTTAAGATCAAATACATTTTGTATTTGTAATGGGCCCAAAAGATTATTGAAATTTCGACAATGTCTTTAATGTTTGATCAAGTGTGAGTTTGTAATGATAATTGTAATTGGTGATGTTTTTAAATAAAATGGGTCGAAATGATTATGAGTTTTTCTAAAAATGTGTGTGCCACATGAACATTTTTTTAATGGTTATGATTGACTGACTATCCTAGCACACTACCCTTGTAGAGTGTATTCTCGCATACTGTCGATGTGTTCGGGAATATGCCCTATAGGAGTGGGGTGTTACAAGGTTGCCTAGTCATTGCAGGATAGAGGCCTGTCACTGGGCCCAAATGCCATCCCTAGTTTAAAGTAATTTAAAGAATATGGTCTTGTCTAATTCCTCATTGAACAAGGGTGACAATCCCTTCTTACAAAAACTTTTCGTAGAAGCCCCACAAGTTTTAGGTTATTTTATAATAATCTTCACCAGAAGTGATTTGAGGTGACATCTATATCTTCTTTAAAATATATAATGTTGATATTCATCTCACATATAATCTCATAAATGTGATCTTAAACATCCTCACTCCTAAAAATCTTACATATTATATTTTTCATATCGAATACAATATTCAAACTTATTATGTGCTTAATAGAGTCAAATTCATTTTTAAGTTACATAACTATACAGAGGTCATTAGAATACCCGATGGTGTTTGTGAGCCCAATGTTGTCCCAATGTTATCCCTTGTTTTCATCATTTCTTCATTAATTATATTTTTTTCTACCGGTGGTTACTTTACTTGTCTAGGATATGATGATCTTTATTTCTCTCCACCCTCATGTTAAGAGAGGGAATTCATTTTAGTTTTTTCCTTTTTCTTAATATGGTCTATTTCCATTGAACCAAGAAAAAGAAATAAAACATTCCCTTGCACTAATACTTAACCGGTATTTTCATATTCCTCCCATTGGTGATGGGATTAATTTGATTTCTTTTTTTATTATGCTACTTTTAGCCATATATGTTACCAATTGGTTGATGGTCAAACGACTCGACCATACTAGTAGCAACAGCTCCTACCTTAATTTTTGTCCCTCGTATATGAGACTCCCCTTTATGACACTGGTTATGATGAGCCTCTACTAAGTCATATTGTTGAGCTCCCTATGAATGATGAGGCTACTAACTCTCGACCTCATCGTAGGTCCTTACCTGATGCTCATTTGGTAGCCATCGAGTATTACCTTCAACTAATTGATTTTTTAATTTTCCAAAAAAGGGGAGAGTAATTTTGCGATATTAGATTAAGTGGGAATGTGGCTTTTGTGCATATGATGATTTTTATTTTTTAAATATTTTATGTGTGAATTCTTCTTCTACTTATTATTGGATATCACTTATTTGAAATTAAAGATATATTTAGTTCTTGATATTGAATTATCTATTATGTATAAATTAAATGAAGGTAATTACTACTTTGATATCGATAATTGCTTGTGTGTTTAATTGTATTATTGCTCTCTAATATCACACATGTTTTGTCATCATAAGAAAGGGAAATTATTAAACTAAGGGAGCTTTAGATCAATAATTTGATGATAAAAAAAGATAAATCCTACTAATGAGCTTAACATCTTGATAAGAAGCTTTATAAGAAAAAAATGAAATCATACATAACTCAAAAAGATACTTCATGAAGTTAATAAAAGAAGAGATGAAGTCCACAACATACAAAGTGAAGTTCAAGTCATGAGTAAAAGAAGAATAAGAAACATATAATTCTTTTTTTATTTTACTATCATTTGTAATCTCATGTTGTTAGCTTGGCAAGCTTAAAGGCACTATGCATAAACATTTCGTATCACTTCATTGTATGAGTCTTTTCATTCATCAAGAGGTGTTAAAGCTTTTTTTTTAAGAGAAAAACCTCTTGATGTTTCAAACACGCTTTAGGAAATATTTTGGGAAGTGTTTAAATTACAGTTGTATTAAACATATTGAGTTTGAGGATTTAAAGTTGTTAAAATCATGTTTTTGGGGGATTAGTTGACCTATGTGTGTTAGTCGTTAACCAACAAAGGTTGAAGTTGTTAAATATGATATTTATAGAGTTTATAGTAATATTGGTTGTCGTATTGGTTAACTAATAAGCCATATTAGTTGACCAATTTGCTCAAATAATGTCTCAACAGCTAGTAAATTTGTATATTCAATGGATATTGGTCGACCAATATCCATCAAATGTGCAGATTTACTAGTTGTTGAGATATTATTTGAGCAAATTGGTCAACGCGACCAATATCCTTTGAATGTGCAAATTTACTAGCTGTTGAGACATTAGGTCAATATCTATTGAACATGCAGATACCAATATGCTATATTTATTAACTAATGCTTTTTAACTAGTCTTTGTAATTATTAGTTTTTAAATTCAACAACTAACTACCCTATAGTTACTTTTTTTCTCATTGGTTTTTACATCAAGAAGAATTTGGGTTCCTTTTACATATATTTCTAAAGGTTTTTCAATCATTTAAACATTCATTGTCACATTTTGATTGATTGAGCCATTTTAATATCATCAAAGTAACGAACTACTTTAAGTTGTAAGCTTCCATTATACTTCTTTTTTATTATATTTAGGAGTGTTTTAAGTGGCATTAAGGTTGCTTTTCACCTTGAAATAAGATTGTATAATGGTTCCTCTTTGCCAAGTAAAGATTATACATAGGTTATTTTTCTCCTTGAAAGAAGAATTACAGTGAAAAATTCAAGAAGAGTCTTGTGATTGGACATAGGTAAGGATTGTTTATCGAACCACTATAAATTAGTTTACGTATCTTTTCTCTTATCCTTTTACTTTATTACTTAAAAGCTTTGTTAAAATTCATTATGTTATTTATACTAGCATCCTTTATAAATTATGATTTATTTCATATTAAGATGGTAACTTTTTATTAAAATTTTATAAACACCTAATTCACCCCTGTCTTAAGTACCATTAGGGTTTAACATAGTTGTTATGTCTAATGTTGCTCGTTACATGGATAGATGAGAAGTTATATTGATTGTAAGTTACACATCCAACAAAATTGAAATTGTTAATTAATTTTAGACATGTAAATATATGTAATTAATTAAAAAGACAATTTTAATTTTTTTTATATATATTGTATCTTGATAGGTCATATGTGAATTGAACTTTTAACATAGGAAAATGACAAAGATTATATTTTTGGATGATATCAACGTCGATAAGGCATTGGGTGATGATATTTTCTTAGAATATAAGTATGGAAAGTTGAAAGTAATGTTGTTTTTAGAAATTTATGGTAATATTTGAACAAACTATTTACGAAGAGTTAATTGATAAGTATATTAACTTACCTTTAATGAAGATGGTTGATTACAATGAGGATCACTAGATGAAGCATCATGGTGGCTAGGAAGTGGTGAGGAAAGTGCATAAGTTTTTTGTAAAAGGTGGTATAACGGTAATGAGTGAGTAATTTATTGAGTTAGTGTATGTCTGTAATTTTTGGTTTGTGCATGAATAGTTTTTGACATTTTAGTTTAATGATAGGAAAGAGAAAAAGTTCTACAGCATGGGGAGGTGTCAATAATGGAGAATAATAAAATAATTAATCCGCAAACATCAAGAGATGCTAATGACAAACCAAAAAAATAGAAGATATCTCGAAGTATAAAGAGACGTTGATGATGGAGGAAAATAAGTTTAACATCACAATTTGTCCCTTTTTCTCCACAATTTTCCTTAGCACCTTAACCAATCCACCCCTTTAAGCTCTATTTTACTAACAACAAGCAATCTTGACACCTCAACTAAACCACCTCATTAAACTCTATTTTTTTAACTAATAGAAAGTCTTAACAACTCAATCAGACCATCCAAATAAGGCATGTTTCACTACCAATAGGTAATCTTGACATCTCAGCTAAACACCTCACTTGAACTCTATTTTTTTTACTAATATAAAATCTTAGCACCTCACTTAGGCCATCCAAATGAGGCATATTTCACTACCAATAGGCAATGTTAACAACTCAACTAGATTACATCACTTATTCCCTACTTCACCACTAATAGGCAATCGAGTGATGTCAAATTATTTTAACTCCTTAATTTGAATAAAAATACATATGTGGAACACCGTTCAATGATTATTTGTAATGTAGGGATTATGCTATGAACTACTCTTTGACAATTAGTGTAGGGATTATTGTAGTATTTTATACCAACTTATTGTTATTTTAAATTCACAGAATATTTATAAGTTTATTAGTTGCATTGTGATAATTGACATATATTTCAGTACAATACAAGTTGAGTTTCTCTAAAGATATGTTTATTGGCATGAAAAACAAATTGTGGATCCAATTGATAAATATTCCATTTTGCTATGGTCCATTATAAGCCATTTTGAGAATAATTTAAAACTGTAATGCTTAGGAAATTCTATAATGTTATTATCCATCTATATTAATTCAATTTCTCCAGTTAAATATTGTAATTAATGAATTAAAAAATATTGATTCAAATGTTTAAATACCACATATCTAGATTGCAAAAATCACAAGCCTATAAAAATATAGCACCATTATAGAATGAAAATCATACCATGACTTAAGAAAAATACTATTACTTGACTTATCACCTATAAGTGACAACCTAACTTTAATATATGAATTCTAGAAATTATCATAGATAATATCATACCTCAATACAAACTATACCATGAATCTCATCTAATACCATACGTATGAACAAAAAAAACTATATTTCATTATAGATAAGTAACACTTTCACTTTATTATAGGAATATTTATGACTAAGAATAAAAAAATCATACCTTGATACAAATTATACCAAAAATCATATATCCAATGCCACATTCACGTATAAATAATAGCACTATAAATCATTACATATTAGTAATACTTCACTTTAATATAGAAATAATATGACTTACAAAGAATACCATTAATTAATACAAACTATACTAGGACTTCAAATATTCAATATTATGCCTATGTATAGAAAATATCATTAATCATTAAAAATAAGAATAATTATACTTATACAAACTATAATAAGACTCGTTACATTCAATACCACTCATATGTACAAAAATACCATCACTCATTAAAAGTAACAATACCTACACTTTAATATGAGAATTCCACGATAGAGTTCAGTGGATATCATTCTTTAATACAAATTACACTAGGACTTTATACACTCAATACTACGTCTATGCACAAAAAATACCATCACTAATTAAAAATAAGTAACTTCTTCACTTTAATATGGGACTAGCTTAATGATTGAATACAAAGATTACTATACCTTAATATAAACTTCACTAGGACTCTATACATGCCATACCACACCTATTTACAGAAACATTTCATTAGTTGCTATAGGTAAGTATCACCTTTATTTTAATATAAGAATACCACAACTAAGTAAAAATAATACCATGCCCTAACAAACCATATCAAGAATAAATACATTTAATACCACCATCATTTATTAAAAATAAATAGCACATACACGTTAATGTAAGACTACCATGACTGAGTATAAAGAACATTATGCCTCAATATAAATTATATCAAGACTAAATACATTTAATATCGCGCCTATGTATAAAAAATATTATCACTCACAAAAAATAAGTAACACTTTTATTTTAATATGGGAATACCATGATCGAGTATAAAGAATTCCATACCTTTATATGAACTATATTGTGAGGTCCCACATCGGTTGGATAAGAGAACGAAGTATGCCTTATAAGGATACGGATACCTCCTCCTTATAGATGCATTTTCTCAGGTGTGGGAAAAGAAAAACCATGAGGGCCTTGGCCCGATGGGCAACCCAAAGTGAACAATATCTGTGTACAGGTGGTCTAGGCTGTGACAAAAGGTATCAGCCGTTCTCGACCAGT
>JAOQML010000007.1:18457255-18476364 GCA_027568935.1 Erythroxylum urbanii | reverse complement strand
CGCCACCCTCGCGGGACACGGATCCGGGTATCACCATCGATATCGGGTTCGGGTTCAGCGGGAGTTGGGGTGTTACACTATGGTATGAGCATCCATAGCCTCGTGCTGCTTTTGTAGTTCTGATGACATAGAGGCCAGTATTATACAGCTAGCCAACTCACTATCATCCAGTAGCTTCTTATAAGCTTTCTGATCTTCATCAGATGCACCGATAGTAGGGGGATCAGAAAGTGGTTCATCTAGGACATATCCTAGTTTTTCAAATTTGAGAACAATTCTTAAATTCCGTAGCCAATCCAAGAAGTTAGGTCCCGTGAGTTTGTTAGAATCTAACAGGGAATGTAAGTTCATACTAGAAGACATCGTGGCGATTCAATAACCTAGAAGAACAAGAGAAAGTGTTAGAATGTACATTAATGCATATCGATAAGGACTTTAATCACATGCATTATAGGTCCCATTATTCTAATTCAAATCCATAGCCCTCACTACAAATTCAAGAAAGCTTATAGTTTTCTTAATCGGTCGATATCCGATATCACCAAGAATGACCTTGGGTTTGCCCAACAAGCCACCTTAGGTCAATCGGTAGGTATCATTCATACCTATTGCATTCAATTATGCAACTATGGACTTGTGCCATCAACTATTGATTTAGCACACTCATTGGTTTACTAACTCTTGATTTGTATACATCCTATGTATATTATCCAACTTCGTCTCTATCCACGTTGACCTTGGGTTTGCCTAACAAATCAATGATTCCAATTAGGACAAACCAATTAATCCGAAAATCTAATTTTCATAGTTTGAACATATTCGTGTAGAGCGAGCTTGGATTTGCTCAACAACCCAACTCTAATAGAACTCTGGTTCTTGCCATATCAATGGAAGGCGTAAGTCCTAATATTTGGTTGAGGGTTTTGTCCTTTGGTCTCATCACTACTCGAATGATCTTGAATATGTATATCACATTTATACATTCAAATTATGGACAACTCAATTTAATTGAGCCTATGTCCATAATTACCCTTAAAATGCATCTAATGTATGTATCACACAAAGGAGGTCTAATTTAGTTTGTGACTTGAATATGTATCTAAAGTTTGTGAATTATGAATTGATTCGATTAGGAACCCTAAAATTCAATTATTTTGATGTCCAGATTAAACACTTTAATCCTAGTATATATGCCCTTTTTCTAGTCACACTAGAAATGCTATGCTCTACTTAAATTAATTCTAAATTAATCCTTATTAAAATTCTCATACAATAATAAGTCATCTGTAATATCCTTAGGTCATCTCAAATTTATCTAAACAATTTCGGCACCAGCAAAAATTACCTTGACGGCCAAAATCGTCAAGATAAATAAGTTAACCGACTAGACACTAAAGAGACTGATTCGATGTTTGAAAAATTTCCGAAACCCTAATTTAAAACACATGCATTAAACATGTTATTGTCATCAAAATAATACATTTCTTACCACATAAGACCCTTATTTAGGTCTCATAACCGAAATATATAAATTATAAGTAATTAAGTAAGTCAACTCCATCAACGTTCAAAAAGTTCACCAATGTTGACTTTGACTTTATTAATTAATTGAATCAAATTCAATTAATTATGCCAAAATTTTAGAGTCTTATACACATTCTAAATGTACCTAATAAAAAATCCCAAACATTAATTCCTAGGATTTATTTATTTAAGAAAATGGAAAAAGCCAGCACATCACATGTGTATGACACTTGTCATATTACTTCTAACATTAGTCAAACATTACATCATGCATGCATAAGATAACCACTTTAACAATAAGTGTCATACATCTCATACACGTGGTAACATCTCATCTTGCATGTGTATGTATAAAATTTATTTAAAAAAATTTTATAAAAATTAATATGGAATTTATATGAATACATGTTCATCACATTTATAGAATTTCCCAAAACTTCATACATGCATCAAGCGGAAACTAAATTTGTAATAAAATAGAAAATGACATTTGATTGCATTTTTTTTTACAAAAGCATAAAATAACACCTTACAAACATTTCTATGGAAGAAAACAGAAAAAAAATTCTAGAATTATTACGAAAATTTCAAAGTCAACACATGTATTCAGTTTTTCAGAAATTTCCAAAAATCAACATATAAACAGTCTAGATATTAATTCAAAATAAAATAGAAAATGACATTCAATTGTAATTTCCTTTTATAGAAACATAATATAACATCTTATAAACATTTTTACAATAGAAAATCATAAAAAAAATTTCTACATTTTACACGATTATTCCAAATCAACATGCATGTCAGTCACAACCCAGCTAACACTTTGCACGTGTTCAATACATCACTTATTACATGCATAAACTTGCTCTGATACCACTGTTGGGTTAGCCATGGTTGCATGCATCACATGCATGTGAATGCAATGGAAGTGTTGGAATCAAGATTCTGATACCATGACAACTCGAAAACTACAGAATCTAACATGCATGCAAGGATATGTAAAGATCATGAAATATAAAACTTTTTTACCTTATGTTTCTCCTCCTTTCTTATTTCTTCTCCTTGTTTGGGTTGTTGCAAACACCAAACCCTTCCTTGATCACCCAATAACATGCAAAGAAGATGAAGAAACAATGTATAAGGGTGATTTGAGCACCAAACTAGATGAGTTCTAGTCGATACTCAAGACGATAGAAGATAGATTAAGAATCTTGTTGCATGCACTTTGGTTCATGCAACAATTGCATGAAATTCAAGAACAAGACTCAAGACACCTCTCTCTCACTCTAGAACTCTTCTAGAGCCCTTATGCTCTCATTTGTGTATGTAAGAAGTTGTAGAACCTTGTGTATATAAGTGAAGAACTCACTTATGTACCCATTCGTGCCCTTTATCACGATCGTGGCCTAGCTCGCCTTCGACTATGATCGTGGCCTATGAGTCATGATCTTGGCCATCTTAAATTTAGCCATAAACACTGTATTTTTCATCTGATCTTTTATGTGTGTGACCCTTAGGTTTCTGTTTATTTTAGACACTTGAATTAACTCTTAAGTCAATCAAATCATGAAGGGTTTCATGATGCCAATTTGCCAAAATATAAGTGGATTAACACACGAACTCTTCGATAGTTAATTATCTAACTTATGAACCTTTCCATAGACAATTACCATGCAATTTGTCCTTTCACCATACTATACCCCACTTGGTTCAGAGTATGGGCTATATGTTAACTCCCGCTAGACTGACTACTTCACATCTAGTCCAAGTGATGTTAGTTCTTGTCTTAGGATCTCATTACTCTTATGTGTCATTGAAGACTCTCTTTACGACACATAATTACTCTAGCTAGAGACTCCTGAGTAATGACCCAAACAAGAGGTCATGGGTATCATCTCCTTCAATCAGGAGTGGTCAATCCTTTATTGGCTACCCAATTAACTTTCAATACTAATAGCTGTACCCAACCACTACCCTAAGAGCGACCTTGTCTTAAGGTAACAAGGAATGAAGTCAAAACATAGGATTAGTATCCAACATATCCTTAAGTACCTCAAGTCTAAAGGTATTTGCACCATTGCTATGATGAGATTAATCATTGACATTCGATAGATCATCCATATGATTATCTCATAGGGGGTCATTCGATGTACTTACTACCCTTGGTAAGCATCCATATGTTAACTCTAAACTTCTCATGCTTATAGTTTATGAGATCCACTGCTTGATTAAATTAAGGAGTATAACATGTGCTAAGTTTGTCTGGATTAATAATTTCCTATCTTATAAATCCTACGATTAGAGATTATTTAGATACTAACATAATTGCACATGATAGGAATCTTATTATCATGATCTCACCATGATTTTCTTCATGCTATGTTTTATGTCATGGACTTCATTAATTTGATTTAAGATTAATATCAATTCATATGTAAACAAATATCAAATTAAAGAAAAATGCCTTTTGCTTTATTAAGCAAAATAAAGTTTGCACAAAAGTGTTAAAGGTGATTGCATTTATGGCACTACTCTAATAAATAGTTGATATGATATACTAAATTTACCATTATGTTAATTCCTATAAAAGAATATTTTTGATTAAAAGATCACTACTAAAAATATTTGATTTAATAATTTAGACCTTTATCTAACAGTTTGACAAAATAATATTCAATCATTTCTACAACTTACATAGTAGGATAATATTTGGCTTGACAAATTTAGAATAAAGGAAAAGTTGCAATATTTGTGCTCTCTAAGACTTTTCCTCTGACTTCTCTATAAGACTTTTACCTTTCTATCCCCTCTATCTTACCCAAATTTGTACCTAAATTCCCGCTGAACCTCCTTGCTACTGCTCATCTTCCAAATTCTAAACGTGTCCACTTTGTTTAGGCCTGAAAGGGCCTGGAAAATGACCAAAAATAGAGAAGCCCCATACCCCCTCGATCGGAGGCATTTCCAAACTTATTTGAATCTATGAACGACAAGAAATTTGTTCAGGCTGCTATCAAAGAAACCAAGGATGAGGACGGGCCACACTCTCCCATGATAGCCAAAGGAGCTTGGAAACATAAGCTAAACACGTAGCACAACAAAGGTAAGCTTAAACATTTCTCAAATGTGCTCAAGGATTCAAATCCTCTCTCCTCCTAAAGAATTGCTGAAAGCTAGAGCAACAATCTGGACGGCATCCTTGGTGGGATATTTTTGGAATAATTTTCTAGCTTTCCATCTGGTGAAGGCATGTGTTAAAACTCGTTAGGGGAAAACAGGATTAGAAAGAACACTACTCATAGAAGATAGTAACATCCTTTTCAAGTTTTTTGCAAAACATCAACTAATGGACATCATAGAATCTAGTCCATGGCATGTGGAAGGGCAACCGATCTTCTTACAGAAGTGGAAACTAGGGTTAGATTGTGACAAAGAGCATATAGAGGTTTTTCCTATCTGGGTTCAATTCCACAAGATTCCTTTAGAATTATGGACAATCAAAGGGCTAAACTATATAGCCATCTCCTTGGGTAAACTCATTTGTATGGACTCTCAAACTGCCCTTATGGAGAGGATATGTTATGCTAAGATATGTATTAAGGTAAAACGACAAGTTGAATTGTCTAATAAATTGCCTATCCATAAGTGGAATAAAGCTGGTGAATATGAATAAACAGAAACCCTCTCTCTCTTAATGCCAAATAGTGGAGAGCAACTGGTAGACTTTTTGAAACTATATGTTTAAAGGAATTACTAGATACAACCCATCTACCTCAGGTTAAAGCCACTTTAAGCCTTAGAGAGCTAGGAGGGTAAGAAAACCCCCAATTAGTTGATATGAATGCAAATTACTCTACAGATTGCCAAAAGGTTTATCTTACTAATAAACAGCTAGAAGCTATAGAAACTAGTGCTAAATACATAGGAAAAGGCTCAGTTAAGGAGCACCCCCCCTCTAAACATATAGGAATTTATGCTCTCTAAGACTTTTCCTCTAACTTCTCTAGAAGACTTTTACCTTTCTATCCCCTCTATGTTACCCAAATTTGTACCTAAATTCCTGTTGAACCTCCTTGCTACTGTTCATCTTCCATATTCTAAATGTGTCCACTTTGTTTAGGCCTGAAAGGGCCTGGAAAATGGCCAACAATGGAGAAGGCCCACGCCCCCGCGATCGGAGGCATTTCCAAACTTATTTGAATCTATGAACGACAAGAAATTTGTTCAAGCTACTATCGAAGAAACCAAGGATAAGGACAGGCCACACACTCCCTTGATAGCTAAAGAAGCTTGGAAACATAAGCTAAACACGCAGCACAACAGAGATAAGCTTAAACATTTCTCAAATGTGCTCAAGGATTCAAATCCTCTCTCCTCTTAAAGAATTGCTGAAAGCTAGAGCAATAATCTGGGCGGCATCCTTGGTGGGATATTTTTGGAATAATTTTCTAGCTTTCCATCTGGTGAAGGCATGGGCTAAAGCTCGTTAGGGGAAAACAGGATTAGAAAGAACACTACTCATAGAAGATGGTAAAATCCTCTTCAAGTTTTTTGCAGAACATCAACTAATGAACATCATAGAATCTAGTCCATGGCATGTGGGAGGGCAATTGATCTTCTTATAGAAGTGGAAACTAGGGTTAGATTGTGACAAAGAGCGTATAGAGGTTCTTACTTTCTGGGTTCAATTCCACAAGATTCCTTTAGAATTATGGACAATCGAAAGGCTAAGCTATATAGCCAGCTCCTTGGGGAAACTCATTTGTATAGACTCTCAAACTGCCCATATGGAGAGGATATGTTATTCTAAGATATGTATTGAGGTAAAACGACAAGTTGAATTGTCTGATAAATTGCCTATCCATAAGTTGAATGAAGCGGGTGAATATGAATAAATAGAGACCCCGTCTCTCTTAATGCTAAACAGTGGTGAGAAACTGGTAGACTTTTTAAAACTAGATGGTTAAAGGAATTACTAGATACAACCCATCTACCTCAGGTTAAAGCCACTTTAACCCTTAGAGAGCTAAAAGGGTAGGAGAACCCCCAATTAGTTTATATGAATGAAAATTACTCTACAGATTTCAAAAAGGTTAATCTAACTGATGAACAGCTAGAAGCTATAGAAAATAGTACTAAACACTTAGGAAAATGATTAGTTGAGGAGCACCCCCCCCCCAATGTAGATCACAGTTAAGTAGTCCCCTTCCAACCTAGTGGACGGTGAACTTGTAGATATATCAGAAAGCTCAACAGATACAACTACTAGTTATAATAAGGAGGATATTAACTCTTCTGATATAAAAAAAAATCCCATTTTCCATAAGGATCAAGTAGAATCAAAGACTACTACATTGCAGACAAATAGTAAATCCAAAAGGAGAACGAATCAAAAATAAAATAAAAACCCCAAAAGGGAATCCTCCCTCTGATGATCCTTGTCTAAAATGTATGTGGGCTAAATGCCCCTAAAAAATAAGCTATGGTAAGAGACTTAATCTTGGAGTATAAGTCGTGTATAGTAGGGCTACTAGAAAAAAAATTAGAGCTTCACACCTTTCTAAAGTCTCTCAATTTTTGGGCAAAGATTAGGCTGTCTAACCAACTTATCTTCCTACTACAATGGTCACATACTATGCTTCCATAACGCCAAAAAATTTCCAGCTCAATTACAAGGTGAAAGTGACCAATATCTTCATTTATCCTGCTAACTATTTGGTTTCAGCACAAGGTTTGAAATCTCCCTTCTCTATGCTTGAAACTTTCAATTTTAGTGAGCAATGCTATGGAATTCCCTACAACTTCTGCAGATCACTATCACAAATCCTTGGTTAATATTCAGTGATTTTAATTGTATTCATAAGAACAAAGAAATGGAAGGAGGTAGGGGACTCCAATTTGTCTCTAGCAGGGAGCTTGAAGCACTTCTCCAACAAGTTCCTATGACTAATTTGAGTTATAGTGGAAGATATCCTACTTGGAATAACACGCAGTAGGGGCAGTATTTGATTAGAAGGAAGCTTGATAGAGCCATTAAACTTGGATTGGTTGTCTACCTTTTCTCACTCCTATGCTTATTTTGGAGAAAATACGGTTTTAGATCATTCCTATATCCTGATACATAACCTATCCATCCTATTTTTCGAGGAGCTCCTTTTTAGTTCTTCAATGGCCTTACTAAACAAGAT
The DNA here is from genome assembly GCA_027568935.1 of Erythroxylum urbanii. Classification (NCBI taxonomy): domain Eukaryota; kingdom Viridiplantae; phylum Streptophyta; class Magnoliopsida; order Malpighiales; family Erythroxylaceae; genus Erythroxylum; species Erythroxylum urbanii. The sequence continues at coordinate 18,468,652 of JAOQML010000007.1, read as the reverse complement.
GGGTTTCTGGATATAGTTGTGAATGCTAGCAACAACATATAGAGGGATGTAAATCATATCAACTAATGTAAAAGCTTAAAAGGGTTAAATTAGCTCTCAAATCATTTTCTTTTGACAACTCCAGATGGGTTCAGGAATGTAAAATTCAATTGCAAGCAGCTCAGGTAGACTGTTATCAATTCCCACACAATTGCCAAATGCGAGATATAGAAATCCAAAGAATAAATGACTACCAGCAAGCTCTTTCCTTGCAACAATCTATCCTTTACCAAAAAGCTAGGACTGCCTGGTTGAAAGATGGAGACCATAACACTACCTTCTTTCATACTTCTATGTTAGCCAGGAGAGACACCAACCAAATTATGCAACTTCTTAATTCCTTTGGAAGTTATCACTCTAACCAATTAGCACTCTTGGACATTATCAGAGCCTATTTTGATCAGTTGATAAGCAATCTATACCAAAAAAACCAAGCAATTTCTATACTCAGATTTATTAATAACCCCTTAAACCAAACCATCAAGGATCTTCACTGCTCATTTCTTTCAATACACATGGAGCATTACAGGAGACCTCTTCACTCAATCTATTCAAGAAATAATGTCCTCATGGAAAATGCTGAGAGAAATAAACCACACATTCATCTATCTTATCCCCAAAAACCAAACCCATCCTCTTTGACAGATTGTAGACCCATATCATATTGCAACACTATCTACAAAGTTACTGCCAAGCTACTGGCCAGTTGACTTAAAAAAGCTCTAAAGGAGATAATCAACCCCAAACATGGAGCTTTCATGGAAGGCAGAACCAGTGGAGATAATATACTGCTTATACAAGAACTACTTAGGAGCTATTAATCTAGTAAGCATCTGAAAAGCTGCCTCTGGAAAATAGATTTTTACAAAGCCTTTGATACAATTCGATGTTAATTTATTGAAGCATGTTTGTTAGCTATGGAATTTCCTTTAAAGTTCAGAGATTAGATTATGCTATGTTTACATACCTCCTCAGTGAGCATCCTAGTTAACGATATCCCTACAATGCCAGTGAAGTGTGCTCGATGAATACGACAAGGGGATCCCCTCTCCCTGTATACCTTCATCTTGGTCATGGAAGGGCTATTGAGAATGCTCGAGAATGCTTGACAAACTTATACTATATAATGGTCGATTCTATTTCCATTAGAAATGCAAATCTCTAAAACTCATACATCTCATGTCTGCTGATGATTGACTTCTTTTATCTAGAGGTTATACATTCTCAATCAACATCCTCAAAGACATATTACAGAGGTTCTCCAACTAGTCAAGCTTGCAAGTTAATCTCCAGAAAAGTAATTTCTATTGTTCAGTCGATGTCAATAACAAAATCGAACTTACACAGTCACTAGGTATGGAACTACACGTTACTCCCTTTAAGTACTTAGGGCTCCCCATCTCTCATACCAAACTTACATATAGAGACTGTATTCCACTCCTAGAGAGATACAAATCCAAAATCCTAGCTTGGAAAAATAAATTCCTCTTTATGGCCGCTAGAGTTACACTTATTCAATCTGTTTTCAACAATTTACAAATCCACTAGATCAACCACTTAATACTGTCAAAGAAGGCAATCAAAGAACTAAAGCGCACTATAAAATCTTTTCTATGGTTGGGATCTATGGAAAATGCAAGGAAAGCTAAGGCCAAATAGGAAGAGGTCACATTTCTAAGGAAGCAGGGTGGGTTGGGATTACTCTCAATCACTTTATTGCGGAAAGTGCTACTTTGCAAGAAAATATGAAGGTTATATACTGATAAGAATGCCATCTGGAAGAAATGGATCTGTCAATCTTATTTACATTCTCGACACTTTTAGCAAATAACAAACCTTACAAATTGCTCCTGTTATTCAAACAAATGTTAAGCATTCGACCATCGATATACCCTCTCATCTTTTACAAACTAGGAAATGGCTACAACATCTCCATCTGGTTTGACAATTGGACTAATTTTGGTGCATTAATCCAAAGGATAGAACTAGATCAGCTCAGAAATCGAGTCCCACTCCATGCCAAAACTTCAACACTTATTTTTGATGGACAATGGTTTGGAAACTATAGAGGGTTTAGACTCTCAAGTCAATACCTCCCAAGTATAGCCAATACTAACTATGAGGATACAATAATATGGAAGCCTCATCCCAAAGGTCTCTTTACAAATAATTCATGCTATAGAAGTCTCCAATCGGAACATCCAACAATCCCTTAGTTTAAGCTCCTTTGGAAGGAAAGTCTTAACCCAAAAGCCTCCATGATCACGTGGCTAGTGATCAAAAATAGACTCAGCACCAAAGATAGATGGTATGGTACTTTTAATCCAATATGTATCTTATGCCAACTGACAACAGAAGATAGGAATCACCTATTTTCAACTACACGTACACCAAATCAGTTTGGAGCCACATGCTTCACAAGTTGGGGGGCTTCACAGGCTACATTTGGTCATCAGTGTTGCAAATCCCTATAAGGAAGATTCCAAGCTGATCAATACTACTTTCACCACATCCATATATAATATCTGGCGGGAGAGGAATCGAAGGTTATACCAGAGAGAGCAAACTACCCAATACCAGTTAGCAGCTAACACTATCAATGAGATCTAAGGCCTTGTAATATCTAAATATGACAGACAATATAACTTTGAACTGGAACTTGTAACTTTGTAACTTTGTTTCCATACTGTATAAATTTGACTATAGGCTATTGTAATACTTTTAACTCTCTAGGGAAGAACTAACTTCCTTGCTTTTTATAGTTTTCACTATAGTTAATGAAATTTCCTTTTAATTTTCAAAAAAACTTAGAATAGTTAATAACTTATAATATAATTTTCTTTATTTTCTCATAAATATGTTAATATCTTGTAATCTTATAAATTAGTTTTTCTCTATCATAAAAATATGCTCTTTGTTTTTTCATTTTTAGTATAGGATATTAAATTTTCCTCTTTATTTTTTTCTCTGTCACAGATATCATACCATTAATATATCTTCGTGACATATTGTCAAGCTATTGGTGTTCTATTATGCCTACAAGCTTCTTCCAGTTCAATATAAGTGCTTTTGTTCTTTTTCTAATCCTATTGTGTTATAATTGGTTTATATTATGTTACTAAAAAGTAATTGTTTGGAAGTGAAAAAAGGGGAAAAAAGCAGAACAGTTAATAGAATCCCCAAAAGGAGCAATTAACAAATTTATTAAAAGAGTAGGCTCCTCTATTGAGGATCCTGAGGAATTAGGAGAAGGTAGTTTTGAACAACATAAAAAAAATTTAAGTGATGAGATTCAAATTCATATTCATAAGGATATTAGTAATTTGAATGAGTATGATCATGTACCAAATGCATCCACTTTAGAAAATTTAAGAGCAGATTAGCAACTAATCCCTATATTGGATATATATGATCCTAGAAATTGGGATAATCTTGTTAATAAAGTAAAGGACATTTTATTTGAGAAAGGGCCTATAAGAAAATTGAATCTTGTGTTTCCTTTAGACAATACCTCCTAGCATTTTTCTTGTTCTTATTATTATAAAAATTTGAGTAATGGAGAGATTAGCAATAGAAAATGGTTAGTTTAATCTAAACATATAGATAAAGTATATTATTTTTATTGTAAGTTATTCAAATCTAATAAAAAACAAAATGCGCTAGCAAATGATGGATTTAGCGATTGGAAGCATCCTAGTAAGAGACTCAAAGAACATGAGAATAGCATTGAGCATATGACTAATATAAGAACTTGGAATGAATTAAGAGTAAGATTGAACAAAAATCAAACAATTGATAAAGATTTGCAACAAGAAATTGGAAAGGAGAAAGAACATTAGACACAAGTTTTGAAAAGAATAGTTTCTATTTTGAAATATCTTAATAGATATAATTTTTCTTTTAAGGATCCAATTAGAAACTTTACCAAGACAGTAATAGTAACTTTTTGGGATTGATTGAGATGATTGTTGAATTTGATGTAATAATGCAAGATCATATCAGACGCATTCAAAATTATGAAATTCATCATCATCATCTTGGTCACAAAATTCAAAATGAGTTACATTCACTAGGAGAGTCGAATAAAAAGTGTTAAAGCTATTAGATTTCAAGCTCCTAAAATAGGATTGGCTTTGATGGAATTGTCTAGATCTTGTGATGATTCTAAGTCAAGGAGTGAAGCAGAAAGCTTGGTTAGTGTACATGAATGTTTTGAGGTTTTACTTAGTATGGTTATTTGGTATGATATTTTATTCACTATTAACATGGTGATTAAAAGTTGTCTAAATCTATATGTATTGATGCTACCATAAAGCAATTAGAAGGTGTGATGGTATTTTTTTTAGAAATATAAAGATGAAAGGTTTGACTCTAATATGAATATTGCTAAAAGTCTTGCACCTGAGATGAATATAGGGCCTACATTTCCAACTAGATGTTGTATTATTAGGAAAAGACAATTTGATGAAAATCATCACAATGGAGAATTACAATTTGCTTATGATTCTTTCAGAGTTAATTACTTTCTATTTATTATGGATATGGCAATTGCTTTGTTGAAGAATAGATTTGAATAATTGATGACATTTGAAAATATTTTTAGATTCTTATTTGATTCAAAAAAGTTGAAGTCATTGGACGATAATAAATTAAGAGAATGATGCACTAATTTTGTAATTTTTTTCTCATGATGATGTATCAAATGTGGATCTAGATTATCTTTTTCTGAATTAAAAGTGTTGCAAATAACTTTGCCAAATGAGTTAATGTCATCAATTAAAATTTTAGAATTTGTTAAAGTTGCAGATTGTTATCCAAATGTTTCAATTGCTTATCAAATTCTATTGACTATACCTGTGACTATAGCATCAACTAAGAGAAGTTTTTCAAAGTTAGAAGTATTGAAAACCTACTTAAGATCATCAATGTCACAAGAAAGGTTGAATGGTTTAGCTATTTTATGTATCGAAAAGGATATGTTGGACAATATTGATCTTGATACTATGATTAATGATTTTGCATATAGAAATGTATAAAGAAATTGTTTTTCATAAATCATGATCATCTATGTGCTTGTTAGTATAATTCTCTTAGTGTTTTACAATCTGATATTGTTTTTTGATTACTGTTATTTCTATTTTGTTGTTATTGTTACTATTTTTAGTGATTTTATTATTGCTAACGTTTGCAAGACGTTATTAGTTGATGTTATCATCATTTAATATTTTGTTTAGTATATAAACTTATAAATTGAGTCACTTATATATGAATATTAAATTTTAATAAAAAATATGTTTTTAAAGTTTGCACATTTATATATTATCGATTTATTGAGGCCCTTCCAATTACTTTACCCAGAGCCTATAAAATGTTAGGAACGACCTTGGGTTAATGGCTTGTAAATGTTCCTCTACAGTTGGAGAGATCTTTGATTATAAGTCTTCATAAGTCATCCCTTTTCTTGGTAATATTATACTGTTTTTTCCTTAACAAACATCACTTCTTAATCTTTGGTTAGGCACATAATAGCAAGGTGGCCATATCCTTTACATTGATATCATTGAAGACCATCACCCTACATCATTGCTTTTACTCTGTTGCCTTTAAGCGTGCCTTTAGATGAATTTGAGTATGGATTTTAAAGTTGAGCTAAAAAGGAGCAAAGTTTTCTTGCTTCTAAGGATTAACTGTTAGAAATATATGGACTAATATAATCACAACATTAATTCCCATATTCACAACCATTAATCAAATTGCCTAATGTATGTTTAATAACCATAATGGGATGGTTAATAATTTACTAATTACATTTGAGACACATGGTAGTACCTTAATAACTATATGTTGACCCATTAAACTATAGTCTATCACATCTTTAAAATGACATAATTATCCTTTTTCTACCCCTTAGCGTAGAACATGTTATAAAATATAACACACAATGAGATTTTGTTGAAGTTATCGTGGGTGTGTGTTAAAATTGGGTCTTTTACCATAATTTTTCTCTCTTACGTAAGATTTGTTGATATTGATAAGTTGTGGTGTCTACAATGGAGAGAACGCATCAAGATTCCATGTTAAACATTGGAGGTATGTTTATTTATTGTGTAGTTAATGCTCTAAATAAAATATGGATCTTGGCATTCTGGTTATTGATGACTGCTTTTATGAATAACAATTGGTATCAGAGCTCCATGGTCATTTGATTTTAGGGCTTGTATTTAGGTATAAATCTGTTTTTCAAATCTTTTTTTTTTTGCATGAATGACTTCGAAATGAGGCATTGAAGGTGTAGAAACCAGTATTGATTGTTGTTATTGTCTTTTAACTTTGTTTTGGCCAAATGAATCATGATTTTTAGGTGAGGTATCACATGGATGAATCCATTCATGATAGTATTCTTGAGACTGATAGTACAAAGGATTTTCTTGCTGCCATTAAGAAGAAGTACAAGAAGTTCTCAAAGAATAAGAAGAATGAGTACTTGAACATGCTTGACCACACCATTTACAATGGTGCAAGTGACATTAGGGCTCACATCAAAAAGCTCATGAGTTGTTACTATAAGCTTAAGGTTATGGATATAGACCTTGGTAAGGATTACATGGTATGGTTTGTGATGGGGACTCTTCCTTCTAAATTTGATTCGATCAAATCAAGCTATAATGTTCAAAAAGAGCAATGGATTGTTAAGGAGATGACTGCTATTCTTACCAATGAAAAGGATGACATGAAAAAGGAAGGGCAAGAAGTATCTCTATGATGACAAACCATAACAATTCTGAAAAGAGAGAGTTCAATTCTAATAGCTCAAGTAACCAAAAGCCTTTCAAAAAGAAAATTGTTAGTCCTAAATGAAGTGGACAGGCAGGCTCATCTTCTGTTAGTCAGAAGAATAAATTTCTCAAAGGGAAGTGGAACTTTAGTCATAATTTTGGGCACAAGAAAGCTACTTGCTGAAAGCTCAAAGTGCACATAAAGAAGAAAGTTAATTGTCTTGTGATGGTTTGTTTAGAGTCCAATATTATTGATGTGCCCTCAAATACTTGTTAGTTAGAAATTAGAATAACAATTCACGTTACAAATTCTTTGCAGAAACTGACAAGTCAAAGAAAGCTGCAACATGTGTACATTGGAGACAATACCAAAGTCCAAGTTAAATGTTTTAGGACAGTTAGACTACAATTGAATACAGGACATCTTTTGGAGTTACATGAAATCGTTTATTTACCCTCTATTAGGAGGAATTTGATTTTTTATCTATTTTGGATAAACTAGATTATAATCTTCTTTTTGGAACTGGAAAACTGACTTTGTATTGTGACTCTCTTTTGGTAGGAAATGGAATTTTACGTGAAAATTTGTTGTTACTACTGCTTCTTCCTCTTTTCTTAATATTATTATCAGTTCCAAATATATGAGGTTGGATTTGAGATTTTCTATATTATGGCACAAACGTTTAGGCCATATTTCTAAAGACAAAATGGAGAAGTTCGTAAAAGATGGTGTACTTCAAGATCTTGATTTTTTAGATTTCACTGCCTGTCTTAATTGTATTAAAGGAAAGTTGACTGCTAAGGTTAGAAAAAGCAAAATAAATAAGTGCTCAAAATTTTTGAAGTTGATTCATGCTGATTATATGGGCGATTTATTCCACCTACTATGAATGGTTATAAATACTTCATCACTTGTATTGATAATTTTCTCGGTACAGTAAAGCGGAACTCATTTGTGAAAAATCTGAACCTTTGGACGCATTTAAGATTTTCAAGACAAATGTTGAGCTTCAAAAGGGGAAGAAAATCAAGGTAGTTAATTCTGATAAAGATGGAGAGTATTATGGGTGTTATGATGAGAGTGGAAGGAATCCAGGGCTTTTTGTTAGATACTTTCAAGAATGTGGTATTGAAGTAAAATATATAATGCAAGGAACACCTCAACAGAATGGAATCGCTGAAAAAAGAAACCGTAAACTTCTTGATATTTTATAGTGTATGTTAATTCATTATAGTTTGCCAGAATTTTTGTGGGTGAGGTGTTGAAGACAAATGCTTATATCTTGAATCAAGTACCTAGCAAATAAGTCCCAAAGACTCCATATAAGTTATGTCAAGTAAGAAACCAAGCTTGCACCATTTTTATGTTTGGGGATGCAAAGCAAAATTAAGGCCCTATAATCCATAGTCTAAGAAGCTTGATCCGAAAACTATTAGTGGCTACTTTGTAGGCTACATCGTCGGACCAAGGGGTTATAGATTCTATTGTCCATCTCACACGACCATAATTATAGAATCAGATAGAGCTGTCCATTTTGAAGATGAATTTGGTTCAAGTCAATGGTCAAGAGAAATTGTATTCAGGGAAGAACATATTTTAATCCCTGTACCTATCGCTTCAACTCCTACTGACGACCTTATGATTGAACTTGATTCTAGTAGAACCTCATGATGAACCTCATAATCAAGCACAAGATGAAGTCATTGATACTAGGGATAATGAAGTTGTTGTTAGGAGATCACAAAAAAGACCTACCGTTCCTGATGATTATATTATCTATTTGTAGGAACATGAGTTTGATGTGGGAGATCATACTAAACCAATCAGTTATCAAAAAGCCATAAATAGTCCTCAATTTACGTTGTGCATAAATGCAATAGAAGATGAGTTGAGTTCTATAACAAAAAATGGAGTTTGGGAATTGGTTAAACGACCTAAAGGTTGCAAACCCATTGGGTGCAAGTGGTTTTACAAAATCAAACATGACTCAAGTGGACAAGTAGAAAGGTATAAGGCTAGACTTATGGCTAAAGATTATAGCCAAAGAGAAGGGATTAATTTCAAAGAAACCTTCTCACCAGTTTCTCATCATGGCTATAGTTGCTCTTTTTGATTTAGAAGTCAATCAAATGGATGTGAGGATCGCCCTTCTTGAATGGAGATATGTATGAAGATGTTTATATGACTCAACCAGTTGGTTTCAAGATGACTGGTAAAGAATACATGGTTTGCAAGCTCAAGAAGTCTATATATGGGTTAAAACAAGTATTAAGGTAGTGGTATCTCAAGTTTGATATGATTGTCACTACAAATGGCTTCAAGGAGAATGTAGTTGATCAATGTATATATATGAAGTTCAGTGGGAGCAGATTCATTTTTCTGATATTATATGTTGATAACATTCTACTTGCTTCTAATGATACTGATCTATTATTTGAGATAAAATAACTATTATTTAACCATTTTGATATGAAGGATCTTGGTGAGGCCTCTTATATACTTGGAATTCAAATTCTCCGAGATAGAGCTAATGGGATTCTTCGATTGTCTCAAAAGACTTACATTGATCGGATCTTAAAAAGATTCAATATACATTCTTGTTCCCCTAGAAAGGTGCCAATAGTGAAGGGTGACAAATTCTTAAAAACCCAATGTCCACAAAATGAAAAAGAGAGAGATGAAATGAAAGTCGTTCCTTATGCATCACTTGTAGGCAGTTTGATGTATGCTCAAGTATGCACACACCTTGATATTACTTTTGTTGTAGGCATGTTAGGAAGATATTTAAGTGATCCTAGGCTTAGCCATTAGAAAGCGACTAAGAAAGTCATGAGGTATCTTTAGGGTAGTAAGGATTATATGTTAAATCTTAGACTTAGCCAATAGAAAGCGAGTAAGAAAGTTATGAGGTATCTTTAGGGTAGTAAGGATTATATGTTAACTTATCGACGAACTGACACTCTTGATATAGTTAGGTTCAATGACGTTGATTATGCAGGATGTGTGGATGATAAAAATTCCACTTCAGGCTACATGTTTATGAGGCATCTTGTCAAACAGGCTGCTGAATTTTATTTCAACATTAGGTATTGTAGACTTTATTTCGAGTCCGCTGAAATTGGATTGTGATAACTCCACAGCTGTAGCTTTCTCTAAGAACACTAAAAATACTTCTGGCTAAAAGCATATTGATATAAAGTACTATTTTGTTAAAGAGAAAGTTGTCAAATCCCTCATTCCTATAGAGTATACGCCTATAGCTAACATATTATCAAATCGACTTACAGAAGGCTTACCTATATCTGTGTTTGCATAACACGTCTCCCAATGGGACTGTTAGGTGCCTAGCTTGATTAGAGTAGTGGGAGTTTGTTATTTTGTATTGAACATGTTAGCACTTTGTATGGATTGCTTATGACTGATATATATGAAACATGTATAATGATATTTGCAGTCACTTCTTGTTAATATTGACATATATATATGTTGATGTATATATGTAGTTTGACAAAATGACAGGTACAAAAAGAGACAAATGTGTAGTCTCAGTTGTTGTACTGCATGCATGTTGTTTTAATGGTTATTGTTGTATATCAACATCTCCAGTGCCTAATCATATGTAGTAAATATATCCTGTTGATGTGATATTGCGTATGATTTATCTGAATGCCTTTGGATGATGGAGATTGGTATGGTAGTTTGATTATATTGTCCAAGTGGGAGAATGTTATAAATATATAGACTAATATAATCACAACATTAATTCCCATATTCACAACCGTTAATCGAATTGCCTAATTGATGTTTAATAACAATAATGAGATGGTTAATAATTTACTAATTACATTTGAGACACATGGTAGCACTCTAAAAACTATATGTTGGCTTATTAAACTATAGTCTATCACATCTTTGAAATGACAAAATTACCCTTTTCCTACCCCTTAGGGTAGAACATGTAATAAAACATAACATATGGTAAGATTGTGATGAAGTTGTAGTGGGTGTGTGTTGAAAGTGGGTCTTCTACCATAAATTTTCTCTCTTGCACAAGATTTGTTGATATTGATAGATAGTGGTGTTTACAATGAAGAGAATGCTTCAAGATTCCATGCTAAACATTGGAGGTATGGTTATTTATTGTGTAATTAATGCTCTAAATAAAATGTGGATCTTGGCATTGTGGTTGTTGATAACTACTTTTATGAATAACATTGACTCCTTCAAAAACCTCCTGCTTGTGACTGCCTTTCCAATTGTAAGGCCAATTGATAAGCCTCTTCTATATTATAAACCTAGGCGACGACCATCTTAACTCGAATCTCAGATTTTGACGCATTCAAAAAGCGAGCCGATATCTATGCTTCTGTCTTAAAAGCCTTATTTCACATTGTGAATTTGTGGAATTGCTTAGTATATTGGTCTATAGAAGATTAGAAGTCTTGGGACCCGGGACCTATTGCAACATTTCTTCATATATATGTTGCTCATAATTAACTAGTAGATATTTTGAATAATTTAATTTTATTTGATTTTTGTAATAAATTAAATAAAATAATTGTAATAAATTAAATAAAATAA
>JAOQML010000007.1:18428942-18439025 GCA_027568935.1 Erythroxylum urbanii | reverse complement strand
ATGGAACGCCTTGGCTGTTTAATCGACACCTTCTGCTCCTTAGTTGCATACAACCTGATGAGGACCCTCTTCATATACCCCTTATTTTTACAGAAGTGTGGGTGGTGATCCGTAAGCTTAGGCCTAGGTACATGATGGAGGTGGTGGCTACAGGTTTGGGGAATTTTATTGGTTCTTTTCTGGAATATGATCCTACCGTGTGGAAAGATGAGAATGATGAGAATATGATGCGAATTAGGGTTCGTTTGGACACCACCAAGCCTGTTCGTAGGAAGAAGAAAATTATTGATCCTGATGGATCCGTTTTTTATGCACTTTTTGCTTACGAAAGATTCTTTGTCTTCTGTTTTCTTTGTGGGAAGCTCGGTCATACAGATACTTTCTGTGATTTGTTTCTACAACACAAGAAAGGGGAATTGAAGCCTTTATGCGATGAGAGTTTGTGGGCGGCTAGTAAGAGAACTCAACGTCCGACGAGTTCATGGTTACATTCAGAAACTTTTGGTGCTACTGTTTTGAGAGGCTCGAATTCAGAGGGATTGGTTAGCGGAAAGTCAAGACTGTTACCATCCCAAATTTTTCGAAAATACTTTCTTGGTGCGGATATGAGCTGTGATGACAAGTCTTCTACTGCTGGTGAGATGGAGACTGATGGGCAGAGAGTGGGTCAAGAGTCTATTGAGCCTGATGAGGAGGATCCTATGACTAAGCTTGAGGATTTGAAAAAAAGGCCTCATATAAACCAAAATCATCAAACCACCCCTTCTATTTCTGCAACCAAGGATTTAGGAGGAGGTACAACAAATAAAAGAACGGTGGAACCTTCCAAGCTAAAGGTCGACTGATGATAATGAAGCTCCTAGTGTGGAACTGCCGAGGAGCAGGTAACCATCTAGCAGTAAGTGCGTTGAAATACTTGGTTTCCCGGTATAAACCAGTTGTGATTTTTCTATCTGAAACAAAAGTTCACGGTCTTAGGATGGAAGCTTTACGTTCTTTTTTCATTTTGATTACTGTTTTTAGTTGACAATATTGGAATTAGGGGTGGACTTTCTATTATGTGGAATAATTCAATCCGGCTATCAGTTCAGAGCTTCTCTCGTAATTTCATTTATTATGAAATACAGGGTCCTAATGGCATATAGAGATTTACTGGATTTTATGGGTATCTAGAAAGTACAAGGCGAAGGGACTCGTGTAACTTATTGCGCACTCTTGTAGCTCGAAGTAGTCTTCCTTGGCTGTGTGTAGGAGAATATAATGATGTTGCAGCAGATTATGAAAAAGATGGTGGTCCACCTTGTGCCACTGGTTTGATTAATAGGTTCCGTGAGGCTTTGATGGATGCTAACTTGTCTGATATCCTCACAACTAGGTCTTTGTTTACTTATGTGTATAGGGAGAACTCACAGGATCGTGTACGAGAGAAGTTGGATAGAGCTTGTGCTACGCTACCATGGGTTGATATGTTCTCGAATGCGGTTTGCAAAAATCTAGTGGCTCCTATATCTGACCATTCCCCACTTTTGGTCGATACAGACAGTTCGTTGGGCCACACAAATCGCAGTTTTAGGTTTGATAATGCTTGGTTGCTGGATAATGATCTTTATGGTGTGGTCTTAGAATCTTGGCAAGGCTCGGCTAGTGATGACTTTATGGTGCTACGAGACAAACTAATTGCTGATGTTCAGCTTTGGGGAAGGGAGAAAAATCGAACCAGATGGGGGCAACAATGTGTTGTGCAACAAAAACTTGAACGGGAAATTGACACATTGGATAGTTTAACTATTCGACTTTTGAAGGAAGAGTGGAACAAGTTGTTGACAGAAGATGATATCCGTTTGAAGCAGTAAGCTAAAGTGTTTTGGTTGAGAAATGGGGATAAGCACTCAAAATATTTTCATAATAGTATCAGGGCTAGACGCCGTAGTAACCGTATTGAAAAGTTACAGGATACTTCGGGTTTTTGGGTTAGCAATGAGGATGATATTCAAGCTTTGGTAAAGGAGTATTTTGATGGCCTTTTCCAAGGTACAGCCGCTCCTTATCGCAACCAAATTATTAGATTGGTTCAGCCTTTAGTCAACCATAATGATAATGTAGAACTTATTAAGCCTTTTTTTGATGAGGAATTTTGGACTACTCTTTTTCAAATGAACCCAGATACAGCGTCTGGACCTGATGGATTGAACCTTGCTTTCTTTCAGAAGAATTGGAATTTAATGGGCGGGGATATCTCAAATAGTTGTCGCTATGGCTTGCTCAAGGTATTCTCCCTAAATCTTTACCTGAAACATTGATTGTTTTAATTCCTAAGTGTGAAAGTTCGATGTCAGTAAAAGATTTTAGGCCTATAGCTTTATGCAATGTGCTCTATAAAATCATGTCAAAAGCACTAGCAAATCGATTGAATCATATTCTACATAAATTGATCTCAAAAAATCAGTCTGCTTTTATTTTGGGTCGTTTGATTACGGATAATTTTATGGTGGCTTATGAGACTATTTATAGTTTACGAGGTAGAGCTTGGGGTCAGAATGATGCTTGTGCGCTTAAAATTGACATTGCAAAGGCTTATGATCGGGTTAATTGGGAATATTTATGTGATATGATTACTGCTCTGGGGTTTAATGCTATGTGGTTCAAGTGGATGAAATTTTGTTTTATAGATGTTGAGTATAAAGTGTATGTGAATGATAAGCAAGTGGGTCCCATCATTCCTTATGGGGGTTTGCGACAAGGGGATCCAATTTCCCCATATCTATTTTTGTTTGTCGTAGAAGGCTTATCTTTATTACTTAAAGATGTAGAGTGTCGAGGTCTAATCCATGGTGTTCGGGCTGGAACTGGGTGTCCTAGGATATCCCACTTATTTTTTGCAGATGACTCTTTGCTCTTCTTTGGGGGTATTGTCCAGGAGGCTACGAAAATTAAAGTTATTCTGGGTAATTATGAAGCTGCTTCCAGTCAGTCTGTTAATCTTAATAAGTCTGGCATTCTTTTTAGCCCTGCTGTTTCTGAAAATGTTAGTCAGGCTATTTCTGGGCTTCTGAATGTTTCTCTGCCTATTGGGGATAGTAATTATTTGGGGTTGCCATCGTTAATAGGGCGGAATAAAAAACAGATTTTTTTCGTTTCTCAAGGATAGGGTGTGGAAACGAATGAATAATTGGAATAGTCGTTGTCTTTCTAGAGCTGGGCGTGAAATCTTAATTAAATTTGTAGCGCAGCCAATACCAACTTACTGTATGAATGTGTTTTTGCTTCCAGTGTCTGTGTGCAATGAGATGCAGGTGATGTTTAATAATTACTGGTGGCATGGTAAGGGAGATCATGGGGGTATTAATTGGATTGCTTAGGATTGTATGTGCAGCAAGAAGTCTGTTGGTGGGATGGGATTCTAGGATTTAAGATGTTTCAACACTGCTTTGCTAGGGAAACAAGGGTGGAAGTTATTAACTGATACCAACACTCTCGTGTATAATGTTTTCAAAGCTAAATATTTCCCAATAGGGGATTTTTTATCCGTTACTCCTAGATCGAGTTGTAGCTTTGTTTGGAAGAGTGTCTTGTTCTCTAAACAGGTGTTGCAACAAGGGGTGAAATGGAGGGTAGGAGATAGGCGGAGTATATATGTGAATAGGGATCCATGGATTCCTCGTGCAGATAATTTTTATGTGGAGGATGGCCCTCTCTTTATTCCTGATGCTTTACGGGTGTGTGATCTTTTTGTTGTAGGCAAAAGGAGATGGGATGTCTCAAAGATTATGAATTTGTTTACTGTTCATGATATGAGGAAATTTTTGAGTATCCCAATGAGTCTACATACCAATCAAGATATGTTAATATGGCACTTTGATCGGAAGGGCTTATACACGGTCAAAACTGCTTATCATGTAACTTATCGTTTGTTTAGAAATGGTGGTGGTGGTGATGGTGCGTTGTGGAAGCATTTATGGAAGTTAAATATCCCTCCCAAAATTTGGGATTTTATGTGGCTGGGTCGTAATGTGCTCCCTACTAAAGATAATCTATCACAGCGGGGTGTTAATACCTTAGTTCAATGTTTGTTTTGCTATGAAGCTGAGAATGTGGACCATGTTTTGGTCAAGTGTATTGTTGCGAAGGAAGTGTGGAGACAGGCTGGTTTTTTTTTTTTGCTAATATGAATTTGTCTTTTTAGGATTTGTTCCTTCAAATCTTCTCTTCTTTGGGCAAGCAATGAGCCGAGCTTGTGGCTATAGTTGCATGAAAATTATGGGCTGCTCGAAATGCTTTTTTTTGGTCTAATACCTAGTCAAACCCTTTGCATATTTCCCAATCAGCTTGTCGGCTTCTGGATGACTATAGGACGACATTAGCAACATCATAAGCAGCAATGGCAGTAGTACATCTAGGTGCTGCTCCTATTCAACCAGCCCATATCAATCATCAAGCTACTTGGCTCGCTTATGTTTATGGTGTAGTGTTTCAAGCTATGGACTTTGTGGGCTTTGGTTTGGCTATTAAGGACGCTGAAGGCAATTTTTCCTTGGTTATTTCGGGTTTTGAGGAAAGTGGTGATAGACTGTTGATTGCGAAAGCTCTTGCTTTGAGGCATTGCTTACATTATGCCTCTGACTCTTTACTTGAACCTGGTTGTATTTTTACAGATTGCCACTCTTTATATTTGGCAATTAACTCTATGAGTGAGGACAATTCTGATTTTGGTTTGATTGTATCTGACTGTATGGCCTTTCTTCTTGCTTGGCCAGATATTAAAATTTTTTGGATTACACGTCAGGAGAATGAATATGCCCATCTGCTGGCACGTGATTCTATCCGCCATGGCAGATTTCAAATCTAGGTTGATATTCTGAATATACTCATTGAGTTTTATTGTCAAAGATAATATTATGAGTTCTCCTGTTTTTTTTTTTTAAAACAAAGGAATAATAACATGAAGTAGCTTCAGATGGCATAGTAGACGACAACATTTAATGCTGTACGCGATGACGAACCATTGAAATCATAACAACAGTCTTCTTCTCCAGTGGCGTTGACACTTTCTCTCTGGTCACAATGACATTGAGTATGGAGGAGTTGTAAATTGTCATGTTTGTAGTTGTAATTTTCTATTGGCAAGTGCGATCATGTACAATTGGTATCTATGCTCACAAGAAGATGCTAGTGACGATGGCATTCGACGACTAGTCAATGTTGGCTAGTTGGCGCTAGTGGTTACCTTTATAGATTGATTACGTTTTTATAATTTCTTTATTATTTAACGTCACATCAATTTTTCATAGGTCCATGTTACCCTTTTTTAATGCCATGGTTGGGTTACCAGCATAACTATTTTAAGCTCACAAAAACTTACCATCATTAGGGTTAATAGTCCAATAATACTATTTTGTAAACGTTTAAGACGTAGTATGGTCGTAAGAGTCAGGCTTTTTAATACTGGGTAACATGTGAAATTAAATAAATTTAAAATGTTTTTAAAAAATAATGAATGGGTCTATTTGTATTTTTAATTAAAATATAAAAATTACTTTAAAAAAATTTACGTTTACACTAAAGTGAGTGATTTTAAGGTAGCTGCTCTCCACCTCAGAGACTTAAGTGAGTTAAAATTTGAATTGTATTTGTAATAAATAAAAATTTTTAAATTTTAAGTGAGACTGGGTATTAGGGCCGGATCATGACAATCATAGATGACGACTTCATTTGATATGACGTGAAATTCAACCCCCGTATCCCTAAACTTGCAGGCGGAAGAGGAACATTGGCAAATGATAAAACAATGTCCAAAAGAATTGAATAATAAACAATCGGTTCTGGTTCAGGGCCGTGATAGTCCTAGTTACAGGGAAGAAAAAGTCTGAAAAGTCAGAGAGCGCACCGTTCCTTCCCTCTTCTTCCTCGTCCGTATTCAACGTAGAGAAAAGAAAACGCGTAATAGACAGAGAGGGGGTTAGAAATGGCGTTGTTTCTTTACCAAATGCTCTCATCACTACCCCTTCTATGCCTGGGAATCTACCACCTCATCTCCACTACTGGAAACTACCTCAAATCTCCACAGTCTTACTCAGCCAGACCCTATCACCCCCTCTCTTCTTCTTCTTCGCGTCTCAAACACCTCCAACTTTACCTTCTTATCCTGTGTCTTCTCGTCGCCTTCGCTCATCAAACCCTAATCTCCGCCGACGCCGACCCTCTCCTTAAAGGCCGCACTCCCGTCCACCGCTTCTCCTCCCTCCAGTCCGCCGCCGTCCTCTTCCTCTTCTTTATCCTCACTCTCGCTCTTCTCATCTCTGACTCAACCTCCCTCCTCCCTCTCCCCCACGATCTCTTCTTCGCTCTCGCCTCCGCGGCCTTTTTCCTACAGTACTCCGTCGCCTCCTCTGCCGCCTCCGTCCAGACCTCTGATCTCCAAGCCAAATGCGACTCTGTCTCCGCCCTCATCTCCGCCCTCTCCTCCCTCCTCTGCCTGATCCTCGCCTGCCAGCCCAGGTTCTTCATGGCCGACGTGGCTCTGGCTGGGTCCCTCTGCCTGCAGGGTCTCTGGATCTTTCAGACCGGACTTTCACTCTGCGTCGAAGCGTTTATTCCGGAAGGCTGTCACCGGTTGCTGGATGTTGTGAACGGTGTGGAAGGATCGACTCAGTGTGATCTAGAAGAGTCTAGATTGAGAGCTGTGGCTATTCTGGATCTGTTGTTTGTGATTCATGTTATCTTTGTCGTGGTCATTGTTATGGTTACATATGGTGTTGTTGCCAATAACGTTGGGGTGAGGAGGTTGGGATCCTACGAAGCTTTGCCTACCAGTGCAACTACTGATTCTAATCACATTCAAATGAAGGCTTTGACTGGCACACAGGCTTGATCTTTCTTTCTCTCCTTCTTTTCCGTTTTCTTTTTCACATTTTCTTCCTTGACAGGTCTTATGAAGAATGTAGTTGGTAAAAAACTTATGAGGAATCATTTTGATTTTATCTGTTCAATTAGTTCTCCTTAACGCTGTAACGTCCGTGAATTATATGTTGTTTTGTGCATACAAATGTCTCTCTTCATTTTCTGGCTCTCTTCCTCCTTTTTGATTTTATAAAAGTAATGGTTTGCAGCTTACTTGATTCGTTGGTTTCTCTTGGTCCACAATAACACCACAAAGATCATGTTTAACATTTTCTTCTATTTTCCTTTTCTCTTACTCTATCCCATTACAGCTCGTTTTAGACTTGCAAACTGTATTTTGGGTTGTTTATTCAGACATTCCTTGTATCCTCATGGTTCAATCGCATATTTGTACTCCACTTGTATCCGGATATAATACTGCAATTCCTGGATACCAACATTTAAATTGGTATAATCCGTGTGGGATTTATTTTGAACTTGTGACAGATGGGGGCAAGCTTGTAATATCTTAGAAATGTAGTAAGTGTTTGGAAGATTATAGTCACTAAGCTGATTTTATGATTTTAAAGTTGGTGAACTTTATACCGTATTGTATGTTCAATATGTTAGGCACCTGTCCAGGTAACTTAATTGTTTGCCTTTTCTTCTACCTATTGCCATGGAAACTTGACTTGATACCATTGTCTACCATGACCTAGTAACCAATGGGAGGACTTTTAGGTCTATCAGGAGGGTCAATGGTTAATAGATAATATGGTGAAGATTGTTGTCGGATTTTCCTGCAGTGGACAGATGTAATGGGTAGGAAATGAACATCCTGGCTTGACATAACTGTATTAGGAATGACACGATTACCGAAGCATATCTGATATGCAATGAGTTTCAACTTGTGCTCAAGTTAAATTCATACCTGGATGGAGACTATCACCAGTTTATATTCACTAAATTGATTACATGGACTGACAATACAATTTACCTCTGGATTTTCGGGGTCTACTGGACCCTAAAAACTGATCACGTTCCATCTTGTGATGGTAGTGATAGCTACAAATTATGTGACAAAGCCATTTAACTTTCTTTTGGCATTATTGATTACTACTCTTATATCCACCACCATGTTTATTACTTGGAGACTCAAGGGAACAGGAGAGGTTGTTGTTCCTTTTAAATGAAACCTTCAAGAACTGAAGAAAGCAGGATTATGCATTATCTGTCATAATTTGCTTTCCTTATGGAATTGTATAGAAGTGAGAGGCAAGCCAATGCAGTGGTACATTGTTTGGATGAGGAGTCCAAAAAACTTGGCTTTCTGTATGGATTGGTGCTTGGTAGAAATGACTCATGTAGTATTGTTCTGATATTTAAGTTGGGTAAGTAGTGGACATGATAGTGAAACAAGAATTCATATGGAAGGTGGAGTTTGACTATTTATTTTTTGAAGAAGAGAAATAATTTGCATTCTATACAGATCACGCACTGTAGTAAAGCAGAGGAGGCTGTTTAAACCAGAGGAGGCTGATGATCATTTTCCATTTTATTGTCAGTTAGCTAGAACGTGCAGTATATGGCCTTTTTCCTGGTTTGCAATGAGTTGAGAATGTGGATAAGGAAAACATAACATGGAGAGTTTATAGATAACACGCAAAATTTGGTAGGAATGTAGCCAAAAGAATAGTTAAAATTTGAACAAATAGAAAAAACTTCTTCAGTTTTGTTCTGAGTATAGCATGTTAGCATATTTGTTTTGTATCGTATGGCCTGAAGTTTTACTAATTTAGAATGGCCTCATTTGAACTAGATAAATAATCTGTGTAGAAATGTAAAAAGTTTTACAAATTGTGGCGAATCATGTTAATGTAGATTTCTATTGCACTGTCCTTTTGGCTTTTCTTTTTAATTGTTATTTCTTGATTATCACGCACCGTAGAAGTTGGTTAGAAGACAGATAGATACTTTATTTTGCTAAATGTGGTTGCTCCTGATATAAACCTTTTTCACGGTACTGTTAGACATGTTGGATGATCTGTTCTTGGTTTAGGATTCTGAATATATGTCCTATACTTGTATCCATTCTATGTTTTAGGACGACGTGCAATAGCAGTGGAAGTTGTAGTTTGCAGTTCACAAGCAGGCATATTATTCAGATTTCAAACTGGTTGATTTGTGGTTGTAAAGTCCAGTGTCTAATATACCTAAGGTGGATTTGTGACCCAGCTGGCTGGACATTGTTTATGAAAGGCTCTGAAAGCATAAAGTGAGATTGAACTTTTGAACTCTGTTGTTCACTTCATCTGCTTGTATTCTGAAGCATTTAGAGGCGCTTGCGATCTTGCTGTTATGTAGCTACTGCCATCTGGGATCGCCTTTCCTTTGTTAACTTCTTTGACCCCTGAAAAAAGATACTTGAGGAAAAAAGAGGTCTTATGAAGAATTGAAGTAATTAGAGTAAGATGAAAACTGGTTGGAATGTGGTTTTATTAGTAGGAGACTGATTAGGAAAACAAGAAATAGAAGCGATTTTGAAAATTGCCTACAGATTGTGGTTCTTTTTTGGTTACCCCTCTTTTTCAAGTTAAGAATTAAAATAATTATAGTCAGAAATTAATATATCCTATTTTGGAATTTTTAAGTTTGTTGAACAGACTTCTAAATAGCTAGGGAGACTTCTAGTGCCTTTTGAACAAATGACGGCGGACGCGACACTCTAAGTAGGTGGCTACCAACTAGACCAACTCAAGTCTTTTATACGCTATGTCGCGTCACACGTTATTGTTGTGGTTGGTTGATGTCCAGTCCCAGGAAACCATTTCTATTCTTCCCCAGCCATTGCATCTCCACATAGTTGTTGTACACGTAAATTTTGTCTTCACTTCTTTAATGCAATCCTGTAATTACATATAACGGTGATAATTCAGAAATTTGATGGAAGTTTCTTGTCCACTCTCTCCAATTGTCACCGAACTCTCCTTCCCCGCCATGTCAATGAAAACAAGCTTCAAAGAGCTATTATGGGTATAGATCCTGCAACTTCCAAACTCTCATCTAATCCTTTCACCCCGTCAAAAGAACAGCATAAAACTCTAGCTAAAGCTTGTCCGAAATCTTACAAAAAAATTACTGAACACTCTTTACTAAGTGATGCTACTTCACTTATAAATGGGCCTGTTTGGTAATTAGTGAATTACA
>JAOQML010000007.1:18365447-18377707 GCA_027568935.1 Erythroxylum urbanii | reverse complement strand
CATACTCAGTGAATATGTTCCAACTACATTTTCCAGCTTACCACTTCCAACAGTTCACATATAATAGTTCTAACTTCTAAGAAAAGTTTTGGGGTCCAACAAAGGTGGTAAAAAGCATAGTTAGGTAGCTTACTTATAGGTTATGAAACCTATAGTTAGGCTACAATCATATAATTCACTTGAATAATCGTGAGTGAAAAACATACGTCGAGCTAGCAACAATAAAAGAATTGTTGTATGGGAGGCAACCCATGATTTTGAATTTATTTTATTTTAGCTTTTGTTTTAAATTAATTTTTTAATTTTATTTTTGAGTGTTTTTTTATACAAGTTAAGCATCTCAAAGAAATTACGCATAACTCGGACTTAGTGTTAGCTTGTTATGTGTTTTAATGACAACGTGTAAGGGTCGTTATGTTACAGATTAATATTAGAAATTGCATCACTCATAGAACATAATAAAATTATTTTGCACATTTAGATGCACAGTCGTGCATCTGAACATGCACTTTCATGATTCAAGGTATTTTGAGAAGTTCACAGCTAATACACAATCATGCACAATATTGTGCACTTGTGCGATACATCTTAAAATGCCATGATTTTTCAAAATTTCTCATTCTATTCTTTCCTTCTCAACGCTGACGACTCTCGTCAACATACCTAATCAATTTTTTTGCATTTTTCATCTATTTTATCGACATCCAATTAAATTTTCATATCTCTTTAAGTTGTTTATGCATGATTTCTTGGATATTTTGTGAGAATCCATAGATTTTTCAATGAAAAACGTCAAGTTCTTCATTTCGGGAGTTCTAGACAATGTGTGTTATTTTAGGCTTAATTATTTTCTATGATTATATTTATTCTTCACCCAATTGATTTTATCATCGAATTTGAGTCAATGTATATGAATTGGTTATTTTGTCTCTAATTGTGGAACGTTGCGATTTTGCTATCTTTTATATTTTAATTACGATGTTTTTGTGTCAATTTAGGTTAGTTAGTTAGTTCCGATGCTAATTATGTATAGGATTGTGTTTAATTTCATGGTTGTGATGTGTTTAATTGCATCAATTTTGTAAGATTTTGTTTTCAAATTTTTAATTCCAATGTTAGGGTTAGAAGTGTCTTTTAACAATTAAGTCTTTTAATTTGTTAATTACAAATTTATAATTTTAATTTTGGAATTAACTAGTTTTCAAGCAATTTTTATTCAACTTTGTTTAAGTGTTTAGGTCTTTATTTATTTTAATTTTGAAATCTTTTCACTGTTTAATTTTTCATCATTAGTTGGTTTTCACAATTAGTATGTTTCGAGCATAATCGAAATTAAGAATAGGGAAAAGTATGCCTTAGAGATCGATAAGTTAATGTCCTCATACTTGGTTTTAAAAGTTTCAAGCAAAGATGCCATACACACAGCAAGAGATAGAGACTATAAAAAAAAGGCATCGAGGTGAGTCCTCTACACCAACCCAGCCCTTAGAGAGGCCACAAATGCTTATGTTCAATGTCGGGGCTCAAGAAGAGCAATATCAATGACTTAAGGATAACAAATTTGCATTCAATTGGTATATTGACTAGAAGGCCTTGGAGCAAGTCGGTTAACCCAATTAACGAGGGAGCTAGTGGAGGTAAGAATGTGGTCCCAATTTTTCGAAATCGTGAAACCATCTTATAGAGAGTTGACTTTAAAAGTCCTCTCCACATTTTCTGTAGAGAAGGGAAGTTACGATGGGGATCGCCACTAGCCACATTGTAGTTTAGTTTTGGCTGATGGGAGAGAGACATCAAATGAGCATCACCTAATTCTCCATCATTATAGAACTATGTGACCGAGAGTACATGGATACATCGCATTATCAAGAATTACGTACGGAATTTCCATGCGGGAGGCCTACACGACACTTCTAGATCATACTCAGCACAGAGGAAGACTACAACTCATGCATGTCAAAGGCTTAGACATTGTGCAGTTTAGCACTTACGTATATACATGGTATTCTGCGTCATAGTTGAGTGGTCGAGGTGATAGCTGGGGAGTAGTCAATAATATGGATGTCTTCTACCTATGGAACATGAGTGAATGGGTGCCTATACATTTGGGACATACTCTCATCCAGTTCTTCTGGTGCTAAAGTAAGGACAAAAAAGTCGACAAAATTTGTGTTAAACTATACATAACAAGGTTAGGTTAGGGGATGGAAATTTTTTATTAACTATGACCGATGCTAGAGATGACAACTATGGAGGCGCTAAATTTGACTATAATGCATAATATGCATATGGTTTATTGCCATTAGGAACCCATAGGATATGTATACCGACTTGCAGGGGAACCCAATGAGCCATCAGCATCAATCCTCACCATCACAAATGAGGGGACGAGCACCAGAGGAGTATCATCCAGACCAGCAAACTATAGCTCAGTTGGAGAGAGAGTAAGTAAAACTTACGAAGTGAATTAGCAGGTTTGAGACTTCATCAGATCAAATGAGAGAGTTGATGGAATCAATAATGAGCTATCTTGGTGTTGCTTGTCTCATTCCACCATCAAGAGGGGGCAACTCATCTACAGCTCCTCTGAGTAGCCAGGATCAACATCAAGGCTCATCAGATCAACCATGATCACGTGATGCTTTAGATGTTTTGATTTGTATCTTGTCTCTTTTTTTATCTTTTGTGTATGATTAATTTTCTTTTCGTTACTTATTTTGTCCTTCTGAACATTATACTTAATGATATTTTATTGTTATCTTCTTTAGTGTTATCTTTATTTCTTTTTATCCTTTCTTTTTCTTTTATTTTTGCAAGGATAAGTTAGCATTTGATGGATCAGAATCAAGAAATCGCCAACATCAGGAAAGTACCAAATATCCCTCTCACTTACATATTTAATTTTATTATGAACATTAAGAACAATGTCCAATTTTAAGTGTGGGGATGGGTTGACTAAATTTTTTACTGAATTCTTCAAGTTTATTATAATCCTAATTATAAATTTTATTAACTAATGTGTTGAATTGGTTTAGATCTATCTATGAATACTATATGTTATTGTTGAATATTGACTTGAATTGGTGTGCAAAAGGATGATGGTTAGAATGAAATTAATTTTCAAAGACATTTTTTGTAATCATTAAAATTTTCAAGTTGAATGAAAATTGCATATTATTTACACACATATATACCTATTTTTTGGTGAGCTTTTGAGTCTAAAGAGCAAAATTTCCTTTGCTCTTGTTATTCTTTCATATGTGTGATTTCATGTATAGTAGGATAATTCTACAACTTGGTTTATTATGCATGTTGAGACTATATTTGTGGAAATTAAAAGCATTAACATTATAAAGGCACTTAGATTTACTAACTTGTTTCAGCCTATTTCTTTAAAGTTACCATACCTTTAAATTGAACTTTAGGAATAACCAAGTTAAGCCTCAACCTTTTTCATTGATTTTACCTGCATATTAACCTTATTCTTATTTTTTTTGAAGACATGTTTATCATTTTGAGCCCAGAAGGTTATTTACTTTATTTATTTGTTTTTTGAGACTTAAATTTGTTAAAAGGTCCAATATCTATTGAATTATGGTACTGAATGCTCGAATTGTTAAAAAATGAGCATATAAAAGAAAAAAGAAGTAAAAGTAAGTAGTACCAATAAAGTTGCATTAAAAAAGGACCTATGTATGCTTTGTAAACCAGCTATGTAATATTTCTTGAGTAAATTTCCTTCTCTTAAACCCTTTTTATCCTAATTATAACTTACTTAAGCCCCATTACAACTTGTACAAAGAATTTTTTATTTTTGTTTCCAGTTTGTATATAAGTGGTGGAGATTTGATTTTATTGCAAGCATATGGTAAGGATTCTACTATGCATGAATTGAGAGTCTTGATACTTTTCACCCTAAACACTTAAGCGTATTGAGTGAAATCTGGTGAGAGTGTAAAGATATATGCTTCTAATTTCAATGTGATTGTTGATGTGATTATTATTAATATTACTTAAGAAGTTAATTTAATGACAAGTTGATTTTGATTGCATGCTTATTTGATTCAATAAGATACGATGATGTATAGTATGAATGGAAAGGTTGAAATTGATGATGGATTGATGTCATAAATTTATAATATTGACTATGGTTTGCTTAAGGACAAGAAAAACATAAGTGTGGGGATATTTGATAGATGGTTAATTAACTATATTTTTACCCCATATTTATTGTATTCTTGCTTGATATTTTACAATTTTGTTGTATATTTGGTATTTAATATGCTTCAAGTGTGTTTACAGTTGATAATTGCCTTCATGGACTTAAAGGAGAAGAATTCAAGTGAAAATGCAACGTAAAATAAAAAATCAGCAACTTGGAAAGAGTGCACGGTCGTGTACTTTCGCAATACTCGACAGATTCTGATTATGCACAATCTGATGCACAACCGTGCACAAGACAATGCATAACCCAAAAATATAGGTTTTCGTATAAATTCAATGTTTCGGAGGCAAACGAAAGGAGGAAGCAGCTGTCACTATTTTGCGACATTTAAAGGTGATTCTATAGATGATTTAGAGCTTAAGGAGTAAAAGAAGGGGGATTTTTATCGATAGATCCATCAAAACACAAGTTCAGATGTCTACATTGTCAGAATATATGATAGAGAACAATCAAGGAGATTTAGGATTATGATTATGAGGCTTTCTATTCTGTTTTCTATATATATGGATATGATTTCATGTTCACCGATGTATGGCTAATTTTTCTATTAGTATTTAGGCTATATGAACCCTAGTTGAATACTATAACATATTTTGATTGTGATTGTTTTGTGGATGAAGTTGAATTGATTAATTGTTGTAATCTAATTATCTGTTTTATGAATGTCTATTAATCTGATTTATTAGACTTTAATCTAATTTCATACTTAGTAATTGAGAAATCATAGGTTGAATAGATCCACGATAATTGGAAAGAGTTTATTGCAATCCAAATAGGGCAATATAAATCTTCTGGATTAGGGTCAAACCTAATAGAGGTTTTCATAATATGGTAACGCAATTCTAAAAGTTCTAACCTAAGTAATTCAATTAGAGACCTTAGAATTAGTTATTAGTAGGCTCAAGATCAGCTACTAGCATACCTTAGGAATGTATACAGTCTAACAATCAACATCACAATTGCATGACAAATAATCAATCAGCTAGATACTAATTATTTGACGTCAGTAATTAATCTAGTGTCACTAATTCTTTGCCTAATTTGTGTTGCTTGTTTAGTTTAATTGTTCAAATTTTAGTTTCTTAAATTAATCCACAATCAATCCAGAGGTTAGATAATAGAATAACCGTAATTACCACTACTTACTGTCCTTGTGGAATCAACCCGTATTTGCTGGTACTAACTACAGCTACACCTTGCAATTACGGTATTAAATATTGACTAGCATGCTTTAGGTAAATCAAAATTCAAGATTATAGCTGCTTTTGTGTTATATTTAAGATATCTCATATATGTAAGTAGATACTTAATTCTATAAAATGTTCATTTGTGTTATTAGGGATATAATCTTTTAATTGTCTCATATGTGAAAATAAAGACAATTAGTTTGTCGATTTCTTCAAAGATAACTCAATGTTGTGGTATATGTATAATTTTTGGAAAATGAAATAATATTAAAAGAAACAAAACTATTTAGGTTCAAAAGTTATAGATGAAGACTAAAAAAGTACATAGCCAACATACAAAGCAATTTAGAGAGTGTAATCAAATCCATATAATGATATTAAACAAGATCCCCATTAAACTAGGCCTCAAAAGCTAAATTCAAATCAGTTAAGTTAAATAAGACCTTTAAGTCTTTCTTTGAAGAAGTTTCCTGATTAATAACAAATGACTAGGAGAGAATTTGGACTAAAGAATGCCTAGGATTAGGAAGTAGCAAAATAAGCTTGCCTTTTACTACCTTTAAAATGAATGCTTTTAGCAATGATGAGCTCTCTTATCCGAAGGATCTTCAAAAAGTAGGAGAGTCTATTTTTTAGTTTAAAACACTTCATTGTTTCTTTCCTTCCACGTACCATGAACATAATAATTCAAACTCAAATTGACAATTACCAAATCATTTTTTTAAAACTTTAACATATAATGCCCAACTAATCCCACTGATTGTGAAGCATCTTCAAGTTACACAATAAAAGGATATGTCTCTATGTATGATAAGAATAAAGATATATAAAAATAAGTGGTTAATTTTTTTGGAACTAGTTTATAGAGGAAATATATACCATTATAATTAAAGTTCCACTTGACCCTATCAAATGTTATAAGATGTTTTCTAATATCCATTCATAAAATGAAAGAAGTCTTAGATAAATAACCTTTAACTGCATCAAGTAATAGCAGTTGTGTGAATCATATTTGTTTGCTATTACTTGTTACACCACATCATTTAAATTTCATGTCAACAATATTTCCTTTATTTAAAGAATGAAAGGTCTTATATCAACAAAGAACGTATTTACTACCTTGGTTCAATACTAATAGTATTATTGAATGAAATTTTGTGCTTAAGGTGTTTATCTTGAACAACATTCGAGTTAGTTTATCCATGTATGGTTTTCTTATCTATAGTGATTGAAATTAATATCTTCCCAGAGGGAGAATGTTAAAATGATTTATAACTTTTCATGCTTCTATTAATTGTTTTGTGACTAAGGCTAATGCAATACAGTTTTGAGGCTAGTTTTGAGCTTTGTTTGTGTGAATTAATTTGTGTTTAACACCATATACACCTTATTTTTGTAAATATAGGTGGAGAACTAATGTTGTTATTGTTTGAATGATCTAAAAAAAAGATGAGATTAAATATTAAATTGATAACCAATGGAGTTTCCACCATACCTTATTAAGAAAAGATAGAGAAAAATGTAAAGAAAAGAAACTAAGAAAGTCTTAAACTAGAAAATTGAGTTTAAAGGTTGAATTGTAACATTAAGAAGCTATTATGCACCTTATTTTACCTGCTTAAGTGCTTATCTAGGCTTGAATACCTATAAGTTTATGATTTTATGTAAGGCTTAAAATAGGAAAAGGTGATAAGTTTAGGTGTGACTTAAGCAAAAGTGTTCTAAAGAAATAGAGATAAAACTTAAGGTTGAATACCTATAAATTTGTGATTTTATTTAAAGCTTAAAACAAAATATCTACAATGATGTTGGTGATTTAAAAGCAAAATAAAACTAAGTGATTGAATACTCAGGTGTTTATGGTCTTACCTAGAGTTTAAAAATAAAATTGCAATATATAAAAAGAATATTAGGATTGAAAATAGAGAAAATTCCTATATTTATATCATAGGTCTTGACATTGATAAAAAGCCTATACTGGTATCCTAGGACATGAAATTAAAACAAAATGGAAGGCTTATAATGAATCTCAAGCTTAGAATTAGAAAGGAATGCCTAGACCTGAATTTTAGATATAGAATTAAAAAGGAATGCCTAGACTTGAGTTTTAAATCTTGAAATTAAAAAGAAATGCCGCATTGAATTGTATGGCTTAAAATTAAAAAGGAGTACCTAGATTTGAGTCTTAGAACTTGAAATTAAAATAAGATAGATTGTATAAAATGCTTTATAAGGGTTTAAATTGGAGAAACTTTCTAAATTTAATGATTGAAGTAAAATTGATATGCATAGAATAGATTTTAAGGCTTTAAACTAGAAAAAATACCTAAAGTTATGTTTTAGAGATTAATAAAATAAAATAAGGGAATAATAGAGATTATTGATATACTATCATTGACATTCAAAAAGTACAAAAAAAAAACTATACTTAGTTATGTAAGTAACGATAGTTCCTATAAAAAGCACCTATCCTAATTTTATGCTTTGTGAACAAGTGTTAATGATTTTTTAACTATGATAAAAACAATTAAAAAATATAACTAAGAAAAATTTCGAATTAAAATTCATAAAAATCAATAAAAACCAAACCATTGTCTCATCCCACATCCACCATTGAAAATTTATACTAATTATCGATAAAATTATATGTCAAATGACACTTTTTTGTTAGAATTATTTTCTTATCTGTCCTTTTTCATATTTAATTAGAAAATAAGAGATTAAACTAAACCAAACTACTAAAGAACCCAAGTTAAATGTAGCAACTTTAACAAGTAGAAAGATCATTTATCAAAAGCATGTACTTATTAGTGTTTAAAAATTACCATATGACAATTTAGTAAATCCTAGTCACTCTACAAATTAGAGGGATCAAATAATTAGGAATTAATATCCAATCTAACAATAGATTGTAACAAATAATAAACTAGTTAACCTCTTAGAAATAAAGTGAAATAATTATGAAAAAGAAACATTGAAGAACATTTAATACTCAAAGCATAAATTGAAAAATAAAAACGAATTAATTCTCCAAGTTTTATATATCCCAAGGTTTCAGTTTCCTTCGATCAAGTATAAAAGCTTAGTCACACAGGGCTATAAATAAAAAAACTGAATAAAAGTCACAGAGGAAGTGATGTGTTTGTCTATCCAAAAACCTAATTTGATTTAAAAACTAATAGAAAAATAGGACTTTTTGAGCTCTTTAAAAGTGCATATGTCTAACTATCGCAATGGACATAGGAAGGAACAACCCATGTTCCAAGCCTCATTAGATAATGTTATTTAAATTCTTCTTGTTAGATAATGTTATTTAAATTCTTTCTTTAGATAATAATACAGGCCTTAACAAACATTAATATGGGCTAGCACACATTAATTTGTGAGATTGCATTTGACTTTCTTATTAATTCCTTCAATCTGGAGAAAAATGTAGGCTATAACAAGTCCATGTTTGATTCTATGCTCATACTATATCTCTTAAAAGTCAAACACAAAATTTTAAATCCCTTTTAAAGATCTATATAGCATCTTAAATCATTCCAATCATAGTTTAGATGAGAAAGTTATACTCAACTAAAGAAGCATTGACAAAATTGTCCATAATTTCCCATTCATCTTTATTTTACCCTTAACATCTCCATTTTCATCCTAAATCAAAATATAAGAATAACAAGTACATTTAGACATAAAATAAGTGTAAAAGACTAAATATTAATAGATAAAAACATAAGATTTTTTATGTTTACAAATTCCCTCACACTAAACGTTTGCTCATTCTCAAGCAAACAAACTAACTAATGTAATTATTAAAAAAATCACCAATTCGTTCCTTGTGGGATCAAATAGCATAGATAGAATAAGATATAAATATAATTAAGATTCAAGAAACACATAATATCTTATAATTGAGGTTCTTCAGAAAATATCAATATAAATTAACACATTAATTTCATTCAAAAATGAGTTTGGAAATCTATTAAATTTCTCATAGCTTTCGCTCTAGTCACTTAAGTGTTTCATGGATCAATTGTTTTCATTCAAGTTATTATTATGCACATTAACTATTATAGGCTTGATAATACACCAAATATTTACTACTTAGATTATACATGTGAATGAATCAAAAGATCTTTATTTTTCAGTTGAAATGGGTTAAAGTTAAAGGTGAGGAATTGTTTTTGGAAAAAGAGGGTTAAAACCAAAGAAATTAACAGAGTATTTGAAACAAATATTGGGTAAATAAAGTCAATGGAAACTTATAACACACATTTAAATATTCAAAATTCTCTTTATCCAATCTCCTTATCAATATCAAGAACTTTTTTTTACAAGTCCAATGTTCAAAGCATTCACCAATTCATATTCATCAACAACACCATTTTACTCATTAGACATACTCCCAAAGTTAACATCAGGTAAAAATATTTAATGTTAGGATCAGGCTCACATGATCTTTCTAATAAAAGAAAGGGAGTTATTATGGCTTAAAAGGGAATGATTAGAGATATTAAGTCATGCTAGCTATTTAGATTGAAGAGTTAAATTAAAATTGAACTTTGTCCTTTTCGTACATAAACATATCAATATAATCTCAAAATATTTTAAATTAAGTTCTAGAGATACATTCACATAGAAAAACATCATATATTTACATATGTCATATTTGCCTTTTTAACTCAATTTTCAATGTTAATTAAAGTTCATACCTCAAGTTAATTTAACCATTCAATGCATGCCACTTATTATTCAACTACTTTAATCTCACAGCTTGTATAATAATTTAATTCATCTAGAACAAATTGAATGAAAAGTTTTCAGTCAAACAGGCCTTAAAATAATCCTCTGACCTATACTTTAACCTTATATTTTACTCAATATACTAACCAAAATTATACACATTTAAACATAATATATTATTTAAATGAAACTATAATAAATAACTAGGTTAGTCTACTTCATTGACAGGTAGGTAATGATATAGGGCAACACAGGTTAGGTAAAATTAGAGGATGGTAGCCTACATACTCAAATATTAGGTTGCCTTTAAGCAATGCCTTTATTTATTATCATTCACTCAACTCAACCCTCCTTCTTCAAGTAGGATGAATGCATACATTTAGACTACTAATTCCCTTAATATTTGCAATGGTCCAACCATTAGTAGTCTTATGCTTTGTACCTATATAAGCTTTTCCTCTTGTGATACATTAAGCTTATTGGATATGATCACTAGTAATGTTTCTTCACCCCAATAAATATGTACATGAGATAACTAGGTATAAGCTTACAAAACATATGGACAAGGCCTCTCAGTAGAAAATGGTAACTAAATATAAGAAACGTTACCTTACTAATGTAACTTTATAAATTGTTTAGTGCTGCAATAATTTCATGTAGTCTAACACTCGAGGTTAATTCCTCATTCTTTTTCTCAATGTGAATATATTGGCAACTTCCAATCCATCTTCACCCTAAAGTTTAAAAAATTTATGCTAAATAACTAATCATATTAATTAAATAAATAGGATTATCATCATTAGGATTACCAACTACATAAAATTCAGTAAGGAGAACCAATTGACTTGTATAAGAACATCTTCAAATATATCATTAGGATTAGATATATCAACTAGTTCAATATAACCTTAGTTTTATTCAAAGGTCCTCATTTTAGAGACATATATAAAAAAAATATGGTATGACAATAAGATATTCCCTAAACCCAACACAGCCTTTTCAATTCTACTACTAACTATTATACAAAGTATAGTAAATGTAGTTGTATTTTTATTACTTTGGACTAAGATTTTTTGAGTCATTATGGACATTCTTCCCAACCTTTTCTTCCTCACATCCTTTTAATTTTTATATCCTTTAAACTTAACAATTATTTTTTAAAAATTTTAGCATAATAAGATACCTATTTAATAACATAAAAGGGAGATATTTACATAATATCTACAAAACATTTCATATAAATGTTGATGTCCCTTATAAGAAAAAAGGAGGGAACTTATGCTTATGCACCTTATCGTCATGGGGAACTTTCTCATCTACAATGGTGTTTTTCTTCTTTTCTTCCTTTGATGATCCAAGATATGTCTTTATCGGTATCTCAATCTCTTTACAATTTCTCGAAATAATTATAATTGCATTTTATTTTAGATTTTTAATCATTTTTTAGAGGTAAATTCCATGAACTTTATGCCTTTAACTAAGTAATTATGGTTTTCATCCAAGCTATCTAATTCTTTAGATTTTGAATATTGGCTCTCATCTCTAGTTGAAATTGTAAAGTATTAGTAGTAAAAGACTTAATAATATCTTATAAAGGCATATCTAAAATATATGATTGGCTTATTTATTGCTTTGGAGGGTACATGTTCTTGTATTACTATAAGCTTTTTTTTAGTTTAGATCATAGTCTAATTTACTTATGGATTATCAAAACTAGTACCAGGGTGATCCCTCCATCTTCAATTTTATATGTTCTAATAAGGGTCATAATTCCTTTATGATTGTCCTAAAAGTCCAACTAGTGTATTTACATGCTTAATAGTCTCCTCTTGGAGAGTTTTGCATATATATTTATATTCCTGGTTACCTAAAAATTTCCTAGACCACTATTATTTCTATAGCCATATAATGAACAAAAGAGGTTAGATTAGCAATTTTTTATTCGAAGGAAGAAATATTTACCTTATTAACATGCTTAGGTAGTGGGTCACATGTAGTGCTTTTTTTTTTTTGATTACATTAGGTATCCCAGCTTAGCCGGACTAATCCTAAGCCTCTAAGACCCCACCCCAAGAACCCTAGAGGATGTAAATCTGGAACTCCAAGAT
>JAOQML010000007.1:18262464-18277525 GCA_027568935.1 Erythroxylum urbanii | reverse complement strand
ATAAATAAAAATAATAAAAATAAAAATAAAATAAGTTATACAAACAATAATAAATAATAAATAACAAAATAAAGATAAAAAGTACTAACAAGAAAGTGCGATAGATAAAAGTGTTTTAAGCTAAATACAAGATACAAGAATATAAGAAAAGGTTCAAAAAGCCTATGGAAAAAGAGAAAGACCTTTTTATGTAGGATCTTTTACTCATTTCCTAGTTGACCAAAATTTCCTATTGAGGGTTAAGTCCTTGATAAGCTCCAACAGAGCCATATCCTTCCTGATCACCTCACCTTAGTTTTTCGTAGGTCTTCCTCTTTTTTTCTTTAATAATATCTAAGTACAATCTTCTCAGATTTTCTCACTAGAGCATCAGAATGTCTTCTATTAACATGCCTAAATCACCTAAATCTGGTCTCTCCTAATTTATTATCAATGTTAGACACCCTTAATTTATCTCTTACCATTTCATTCTTGACCTTATCTCTTCTTGTAAGGTTACACATCAAATAGAGCATCCTCATCTCTGCTACCATAAACTTATGACTACAAACTTGTTTGAGGGGCCAACACTCTATCCCATAGAGCATGGTCCATTTAATAGCTAAACAACAGATTTTACCTTTTGGTTTGAGTGGTTTCTTCTTGTCATGTAGAACTCCTGATGCACCCCTCCATTTGAGCCACTTGATTTGATATGGGTAACTATGTATTCATCTATCTCACTATTACTTTGGATGATGGATCCAAGGTACTTAAAACAATCTTTTTGTGTTATAACTTTTGAACCAATCTTTATTTGCATATCTAATGTCATCTTATGGCCTATAAAGTTACACTATAAATACTCAATTTTAGTCGTGATCAATTTAAAACCCTTTGACTCTAACATATCCCTCCAAAGTTCTAACTTGAAATTGATACCCACTCTTGTTTCATCTATTAAAATATTGTCATTAGCAAACAACATACACAAGCATATCCTATTGGATATTTGATAAATGCTTATTTGACTATGGTTATATAACTATATTTGTGTTTTGCTTGTTATTTGATAGATTTATAGTATTTTTGGTACTTAATTTACTTCAAGTGTGTTTATAGGTGATAATTGCCTTCATGAACCAATAGGAGAAGAATATGGATGAAATTGTGGCATGGAACAAAGATCTGAAGCAACTAAGATCTACACAACCGTGTACGGTGATTGTGTAATCTCTATAATCATTTGGGGATTTGAAGAATATTGTTTTTGGTTATGTGAAGTTATAGGCCCGTGTATGTTGATATGCATGGCTATGTATATTACCCATGTAAGTCTCTATGTAACAGCTCAGACCACCTGCTCACAAATATTGTCCTCTTTGGGCCTTGACCCAGCCAAGCCCTCACCATTTTGCTCTTCCCACCCCTTGGGAAAATGTGTCTATGAGGGACAGGTATCCATAGCCTTATAAGGCCTACTTCGTTTTCGTCTCCAATCGATATGGGAATCTAACATTCCACCCCCTTGGAGGCCCAACATCCTTACTAGCATACCGATCCAGGTACTGGATTTGATACTATTTGTAACAGCCCGAACTATCTGCTCATAGATATTATCCGCTTTGGGCCTTGGCCCAGCCAAGCCCTCACTGTTTTGCTCTTCCCGCACACTCGCTCGAGAAAACGCGTCTTGTGAGGGAGAGGTATCCATAGTCTTTTAAGGCTTACTTCTTCCCCTCTTCAATAGATATGGGAATCTAATATTCCACCCCCCTTAGAGGCCCAACGTCCTTGCTGGCATACCGATCTGGGTACTGGCTCTGATACTATTTGTAACAGCCCAGACTACCTGCTCACAGAAATTGTCACCATAAACTCTTGATCATACAACCCCATTGTGACGGACAACTCTGAATAGCTCATTCAAACCATCTCTCTTAGCAACCAAAACTAAATAATGTTCAATTGGTCCCAATCGTGTCATCCTTTCTCTACAAAAAATTTGGAGAGTGCCTCAATCATTCCCAAAAAGAGGGCTCTATGATTTAAAAAAATGAGGACCTTGCTTTAGCATCGATAAGGTCTTAAACCTGCTGGACCAAACTGACTTGCCCCAATGCCTCCCATTCAATGTTGCAACTTGTTACAATAGTCTTCTTTTTAAGCTATTGATATTGATCCTTATATGTCACGACATTAAAAAATGGCATCAGAGGTTGTTTTGGTGGCTTGACTATGCGAGCTCTCCTCGAGTCTCTAGATGACCCTTCACCTGATTTTTACTTGCTTGGTATTTTATTTGCATGTTGTGGTCTTGTCATTATGCCTAAAACTTTACGCAAGTATAAGAATATAACCGATAAAGTATGAAAATAACTATTTCCACACTCTTATTTCTTATGCTCACTAAATTGTTAAACATGAAAATGAACTAGAAAAGAGAAAATTAAACACATAGCAAAATCACAAACAAATATTCTAACGTAAATAAATAATTAAATACATAAATAATTGGAAAATTAACTAATAATCTAATTCATCACAAAACTAAAATTAAAAATATTGTAATTAATAAATAAAAATAATCTAATTATCAAATTAAAAAATTAACCCTAAAATTGAAATTAGCAAACCTAATCTAACAACTACCTAAAATTAACAAAATTAAGGATTAAATTTGCGTAAAAATTGAAATTGATGTAAATTTAAACAAGAAAACAATTTCAGTTGACTATGAAAACAACTAATTAACCCTAATTTCATGAAAATTATCACAATTTAACTATTAGCGAGCAAAATTGCATAAATTTGCAATTCTAAGTGAAATTTCACCTAATTCGCATGCAATTCAGCAAACTGAATCAATAAATCATACAGTAAGGATAAAATTAAACTATTAAACTAAAATTAACCCTAAAATCACGTAAATTTCACAAAATATCAAAACCCTAACCTTAGCATTTTTAGGCAAAAAATCCTAAGAATTGAAAAATACCCAATTATTCTTGCATAAAAAGTGAAATAAAAAAGAATACTTGCTTGGGTGTCACAAATTTGCAAGAAAAACACTGAAAATAGGTTGGAGAGGGTAAGTGGTGATGGCAGGAGAGTAGAGAGAGAAGAGAATATGAAAAAAATGAAAGAGGTAGGGCAAATTTAAAATTGTTACGAACTTACACAATCTACTACATAGCTTTGTACCTGATCGTATAAGTCGCAAACTTGTAACTCATCGGGGACTTACACAGTCTATTACACGGGCATGTATCTAACCATGTAAGTTCACACGAGCGTGTCTAGAGAGCATGTAGCTCTCTGTAAACGGGTGCAACATGAAAAATATTTTGACAAATTTAAATATTTTAAGTTATGAAACTTTAACATGCATGCTCCTTTAACTTTTACTTGACTCTTCGTATCCTCCTTTTTCTTTTCTCCTTCTTCTTTTTGGAGCTCTTTTCCATACCTAAGGGTGATTTTCGTTACACATTTTTTAGGATTTGTTTTAGTTGCACTAGGCAAACTCCTATGCGGTCTTTCAAATACTAATTTGGCAATTTGATCGATCTAAACCTCCAATTTACATATAGAAGCCTTCTGTCACTGATGTCTTACACCAGAATCTTAAGCAATTATAAAGTAAGCTTATTAACTTGAGGTGTGCTTATTGTTAAAATCCCAGTGGAGGGTTGTTCCTTGCTTGCCTTTGATTTCTCCAAGAGAAAGTGGGGTGCTTCCTCTTTCTAGGATTGTAAGTATTACTATAGGGATTATTTTACCACGTGTAACGCGTAGAGCAGACTTTATTACGCACCCAGGATCGGATGTGAAAGGATTAAAAATGAACATAATGCAGAACACCTTATTAGGTTCCATCTAATCTTTAAAAGCCTTTTTCAGCTGCCAAACAAGCTCGAATCTCCTCGAGACTTGTATAGGAAACGTTCACCCGCTCAAGATCTAGACCTTTCTGTAGTTTCCTTAATACACGAGTGCTCTTAACGGGTCAGAGCTCTGAATGCTCGTGAATTACTTAAGTAACTATAGGAGACCCCCCCCTTATATATATAAGCTTCCATATCGGGCTTCCCCATCACAAGGCCGATACGGTCCAGGTCCACACTGAAAGGGATCCATTTTCTATCCGAACTTTGACCCATTAATTTAGATCATTTGTTGGGCTACTTTATTATCTTTATCTGGATGAAATTATGTAACTTAACCAGTAATTTATTTAAAAACCAAATCACAATTAATAACTATCCACTGAATGGGAAATTGACAAAATTACCCTTAGGGGCAAAAATGTCTAACAATCTCCCCTTAGGAGCATTCCCTATATAGTCCATATGCTAAAGTTGTACTACTTGATAATTTTGACATGAATGTTCTAGCCCACACATATTGCATAATTTAGCATTAGGGATTCATCGTCAGTCTATCAAGCTTTTTGTTCAGCACTTCCACCTAGTTCGCTAACTACACCACTACATTTAATTCATATACCCCCATTGGCTTATTAATTATTGCTCATGAGGAGCGCCACTGTTAAATTTTCATGGCCATATCTTCAATAAGATCATAGGTTGCTTTTGGTGTCATGTTATTTAAAGTACCCCAGCTGCTACATTGATTGACTGCTTTGTATTCCAATGTACCCTATTATAAAAGATTTGGATTTGCATTCATAGTGGTAAATCATCTTGTGGGCATTTTCTTAAGATCTCCTTAAATCGCTTCTTTGTATCATGTAACACTTCAGAATTAGTCTAGGAGTAGTAGAAGATATCATTCCTCAATTTTCGATCTTCACTAGTGGGAAATGCTTCAATAAAAATCTCCTTGCCACTTGATCTCATGAAGTAAGTGATGATCTTAGCATTGAGTTCAACCATTGCTTAACCTTTTCCCTTAAAGAAAATGGGAATAACCATAGTCTTATCACATCATCATTGGCTTTATGGATCTTGAAAGTGTCACAAGTCACCAAAAATTTTGAGATATATGCATTCAGATCCTCATCTAGTAGTCCATCAAATTGACAGAATGTTATACCATCTATATAATACTCAGCTTGATCTCAAAGTTG
This sequence comes from Erythroxylum urbanii, assembly GCA_027568935.1. Classification (NCBI taxonomy): domain Eukaryota; kingdom Viridiplantae; phylum Streptophyta; class Magnoliopsida; order Malpighiales; family Erythroxylaceae; genus Erythroxylum; species Erythroxylum urbanii. The sequence continues at coordinate 18,272,454 of JAOQML010000007.1, read as the reverse complement.
TTGGCATTCATAGTCGGTTTGATAATGCTGGACTTCACTCTAATCAAGTCTAATATAATATAATCGAAAAGCGTCTTTGGTTAGCCTGCTATGGTTTGTGATTCCTTAACATTAATTTGACTTCCCATGTCCTTTATTTAACGATCTAACTTGAACTCTTTAAGTTATGTTCTGTTGAAATTTCTACGAGTTGTTCTTTCAATTTCTAGATCTTCATTCACTAAGCTCATTGGATCACTTTGGTTCATAAACTGACCAATGAGTCAATATCTACGAGAATAAGAAAATTAAATGAGTCAATAAAATAAAATAAACTGGAAACCAAAATAAGATAAACCAAAGTAAAAATGACTAGATTCATAAAAGCTAGGTTTTCTTAATTTTACTAATGCCTAGTAATAGTGCCAAAAACTTGATTGACTTATTCTTAAGCTTATAGAATTTTATCTATGTTAAACAAACTACACTAGGATTGAAACAATACTGAACTCAGACAAAGGAAAATACTTGGAAAAGTTGAAATTAAATAAATAGTACCTAGGAATGAATCTGTGTAAGAATTCTTAAATATTAACCCTTTCCATGCAATTATATTATTAATTATTATATTACAAAAACTCCTATCTTACGTTAATATCTTTCTCAAGACTATTAATAACTAATCTCTCAATTGATTAACTAAAATCTCTTTATGGTTAAAACCCTTAGGATTGCATTATCAATTCATGAATTCACTATTAGGTTTAACCCTAATCCAAAGAACTTATATCAAACTATCTCTAGGTTTGCATACAATTCCTTCCACCTATGATAGATCTATTCACACAAAAGGATTTCTCAATCTCAATCATAAGAAATCAAATCATGAATTAAGATTCGAGATATATTAAAACAAGAATATAATGCATAATTGAATCTTAATAAACCAATCGATAAATTTGCATTAAATAAAACATTAAATCATATTGCTATCATAACTTAGGGTTCATCACACCTAGGAACTAAACAAATTAGTTCCTACTCTTAGAAAACAAAATCAAAGACAAATATGTAGAAGAACAACTAAAAACAAAAGAAATCATAATTTTAAATCTCCCTTTTTCTTCTAATAAATCTTTTTCCAAGTTGGATTGAATGTTGTTATCTATCGAATCTTGTGAAGTATTCCTCATGTTTTCCTCATTCTCTGATCAGAATTGTCGTTCCTTAAGACCTAAAAACTTCTAAAACTCACTTCCTCTCCTTTTGCCTATGATAACATCCTTTTATAGTAAAAACTAGGTTTTCTAGGATATACACGGTCAACATAAATGGTCAAGTAGATGACTTTGTATCTCCAAAAACACTTGAATTCATAATTTTACATAGGCACGGATATTGTCTGCTTTGGGCCTTGGCCCAGCCAGGCTCGCAAGATTTTGCTCTGATACTATTTGTAATAGCCCAGATCACCCGCTCACAGATATTATCCATTTTGGACCTTGGCCCAGCCAAGCCCTCACGATTTTACTCTTCCCAGCCCTTGAAAAAATGCGTCTATGAGGGAGAGGTTTCCATAGCCTTATAAGGCCTACTTCGTTCCCCTCTTCAATTGATATGGGAATCTAACATTCCACCCCCTTGGAGGCCCAGCGTCCTCGCTGGCCCACAGGCTTGGAGGCCCAACATCCTTGCTGGCATACTGATCTGGTACTAGCTCTGATACCATTTGTAACAGCCCAAACCACCCCGCTCACAAATATTGTCCGCTTTGGGCCTTGGCCTAGCTAAGTCCTCACAGTTTTGCTCTTCTAGCACACTCGCTTAGGAAAACACGTCTTGTAAGGGAGAGGTATCCATAGCCTTATAAGGCCTACTTCGTTCCCCTCTTCAATCGATATCAGAATCTAACATTTCAGCCCCCTTTCGAGGCCCAGCGTCCTTACTAGCCCACGGGCCTGGATCCACACCCCTTGGAGGCCCAGCGTCCTTGCTAGTACACAGGCTTAGATCCACCCCTTGGAGGCCCAACGTCCTTGCTGGCACATCAGTTCGAGTACTAGCTTTGATACCATTTGTAACAGCCCGAACAACCCTGCTCACAAATATTGTCTACTTTGGGCCTTGGCCTAACCAAACCCTCACGATTTTGCTCTTCCCGGACACTCGCCCAAGAAAATGCATCTTGTGAGGGAGAGGTATCCATAGCCTTATAAGGCCTACTTCGTTCCCCTCTCTAATCGATATGAGAATCTAACATTCCACCCCCTTAGAGGTACAACGTCCTCGGGAGCCCATAGTCCTGGATCCACCACCCATGGAGGCCCAACATCCTCGCTGGCCTAAAGGCTTGGAGGCCTAGCGTCTTTACTAGCATACCGATCCGAGTACTGACTCTGATACCATTTTTAACAGCCTGGACCACCCCACTCACAGATATTGTTCGCTTTGGGCCTTGGCCCAGCCAAGCCCTTATGGTTTGGCTTTTCCCGCACACTTGCTTGACAAAACGTGTCTATAAAGGAGAGGTTTCTATAGCCTTATAAGGCCTACTTTGTTCCCCTCTCCAATCGATATGGGAATCTAACATTTCACCCCTCTTGGAGGCCTAGCGTCCTCACTGACCCACAGGCCTGGATCCACCCCCTTGTAAGCACAACTTCCTTACTGGCACACAGGCCTGGATCCAACCCCCTTGGAGGCCCAACGTCTTTCATGGCACATCGGCCCTGTTATTGGCTCTGATACCATTTGTAACAGCTCAGACCACCCGCTCACTAATATTGTCCTTTTAGGCCCTAGCCTAGATAAGCCCTCACGGTTTTGCTCTTCCCACCCCTTAGGAAAACTAGTCTTTGAGGGAGAGGTATCCATAGCCTTATAAGGCTTGCTTCGTTCCCCTCTCCAATCGATATGGGAATATAACATTCCACCCCCCTTGGAGGCCCAGAGTCCTCGCTGGTCCATAGGCTTGGAGGCCCAGCGTCCTTGCTAGCATACTGATCCGGGTACTGGCTTTGATACCATTTGTAACAGCCCAAACCACCTGCTCACAAATATTGTCCACTTTGGGCCTTGGCCTAGCCAAGCCCTCATGGTTTTTCTCTTCCCCCTTGAGAAAACGCGTCTATCAGGGAGAGGTTTCCATGGCCTTATAAGGCCTACTTTGTTCCCCTCTCCAATCGATATGGGAATTTAGCATTCCACCCCCTTTGGAGGCCTAGAGTCCTTGCTGACTCACAAGCCTAGATCCACCCCTTTGGAGGCCCAACATCCTCGCTGGCCTGTAAAACCAAGGTGTAAAGCAGACAATATCTGTGAATGAGGTAGTCTGGGCTGTTACAAATGGTATCAGAGCCAGTAATCGGGTTGATTTGTCAACAAGGACGCTGGGCCTCCATGGGAGGTGGATCTAGGCCTGTGTGCTAGCAAGGACGCTGGGTTTCCATGGGAGGTGGATCTAGGCCTGTGGGCCAGTGAGGATACTAGGCCTCCAAGGGGGTGGAATGTTAGATTCCCATATCGATTGGAGAGGGAAACGAAGTAGGCCTTATAAGGCTATAGAAACCTCTCCCTCATAGACACATTTTCCCAAGGGGTAGGAAGAGCAAAACCATTAAGGCTTGGCTGGGCCAAGGCCCAAAGCGGACAATATCTGTGAGCGGGTGGTTCGAGCTATTACAAATAGTATCAGAGTTAGTACCCAAGCCGATGTGCCAGCAAGGACACTGGGCCTCGAAGGGGGTAGATCCGGGCCGATGTGCCAGCAAGGACACTAGGGCTCCAAGGGGGTGGATCCAAACCTGTAGGCTAGCGAGGACGTTAGGCCTCCAAGGTGGTGAAATGTTAGATTCCCATATCGATTGGAGAGGGGAACGAAGTAGCCCTTATAAGGCTATGGAAACCTCTCCCTCATAGACGCCTTTTCCCAAGGGGTGTAAAGAGTAAAACTTTGCGAGCTTAGCTGGGCCAAGGCCTAAAGCGGACAATATCTGTGAGCGGAGTGGTTCGGGCTGTTACACTCTGTGCCCGTGTAAAATTATGAATTCAAGAGTTTTAGAGATATAAAGTCACCTACTTGATTATTTATGATGATCCTGTATATCCTAGAAAGCCTAGTTTTTACTATAAAAGGATGTTATCAAATGCGAAAGGAGAGGAAGTGAGTTTTAGAAGTTTTTAGGTCTTAAGGAATTACAATTCTAATCAGAGGATGAGGAATACTTCACAAGATTCGATAGATGACAACATTCAATCCAACTTGGAAAAAGATTTATTAGAAGAAAAAGGGAAATTTAAAATTATGATTTCTTTTGTTTCTAGTTGTTCTTCTGCATATTTGTCTTTGATTTTGTTTTCTATGAGTAGGAACTAATTTGTTTAGTTCCTAGGTGTGATGAACCCTAAGTTGTGATAGCAATATGATTTAATGTTTTATTTAATGCAAATTTATCGATTGCCTTATTAAGATTCAATTATGCATTATATTCTTTTTTTAATATATCTGGAATCTTAATTCATGATTTGATTTCAAATGACTGAGATTGAGAAATCCCTTTGTGTGAATAGATCTACCATAAGTGGAAGGAATTGTATGCAAACCTAGAGATAGTTTGATATAAGTCCTTTGGATTAGGGTTAAACCTAATAGTGAATTCACGAATTGATAATGCAATCCTAAGGGTACCATTAAGAGATTTTAGTTGATCAATTGAGGGATTAGTTATTAATAGTCTTGAGAAAGATATTAATGTCAGATAGGAATTTTTGCAATACAATAATCAATAATATAATTGCATGATAAAGGGTTAATATTTAAGAATTCTTAGACGGATTCATACCTAGGTACTATTTATTTAATTTCAACTTTTCCAAATATTTTCCTTTGTCTGAGGTCAGTATTGTTTCAATCCTAGTGTAGTTTGTTTAACATAGATAAAATTCTATAAGCTTAAGAATAAGTCAATCAAGTTTTTGGCACTATTGCCAGGCATTAGTAATATTAAAAAAACCTAGCTTTTATAAATCTAGTCATTTTTACTTTAGTTTATCTTATTTTGGTTTCTAGTTTATTTTATTTTATTCACTCTTTTAATTTTCTTATTCTTATAGATATTGACTCATTAGTCTGTTTATGAACCAAAGTAATCCAATAAGCTTAGTGAAGGAAGATCTAGAAATTGAAAGAACAACTCATAGAAATCTCTACAGAACATAACCTAGAGAGTTCAAGTTAGATCGTTAAATAAAGGACATGGGAAGTCAAATTAATGTTAGGGAATCATAAACCATGGTAGGCCAACCAAAGATGATTTTCGATTATATTAGATCAGACTTGATTAGAGTGAAGCCCAACATTGTCAAACCGACTATGAATGCCAACAACTTTGAGATCAAGCTGGGTATTATATAGATGGTATAACATTCTGTCAATTTGATGGACTACTAGATGAGGATCTGAATGCATATATCTCAATTTTTTGGTGATTTGTGACACTTTCAAGATCCATAAAGCCAATGATGATGTGATAAGACTGTGGTTATTCCCATTTTCTTTTAGGGAAAAGGCTAAGCAATGGTTGAACTAAATGATAGGATCATCACTTACTTTATGAGATCAAGTGGCAAGCAGATTTTTATTAAAGCATTTCCCACTAACGAAGATAAAAAATTGAGGAATGATATCTTTTTCTACTCCTAAACTAATTATGAAGTGTTACATGATACAAAGGAGCGATTTAAGGAGATGTTAAGAAAATGCCCACAAGATGGTTTACCACTTTGAATGCAGATCCAAATCTTTTATAATAGGGTACGTAGGAATACTAGGTAGTCAATCGATGTAGCAACTGGGGTACTTTAAATAACATGACACTAGAAGCAACCCCACGACCTTATTGAAGATATGGCAATGAAAATTTATCAGTGGCGCTCCTCATGAGCAATAATTAATAAGCCAACGGGGGTATATGAATTAAATGTAGTGGTGTAGTCAGCAAACCAGGTGGAAGTGCTAAACAAAAAATTTGATAGAGTGACTATGAATCCCTTATGCTAAATTATGCAATATGTGTGGGCTAGAACATTCTTGTCAAAATTATCAAGTAGTACAACTCTAGAATATGGATTATGTGGGGAATGCTCTTAGACCCCAAAATAATCTGTATAGTAATACCTACAATCCTAGATGGAGGAAGCACCCCACTTTCTCTTAAAGAAATCAAAGGCAAGCAAGTAACAACCCTTCAATGGAATTTTAGCAATAAGCACACCTCAAGCTAATAAGCTTACTCTATAATTGCTTAAGATTCTGATGTAAGATAACAGTGAGAGAAGGTTTTTATATGTAAATTGGAGGTTTAGATCGATCAAATTGCCAAATTAGTATTTGAAAGACCGCATAGGAGTTTGCCTAGTACAACTGAAACAAATCCTAAAAACTGTGTAACGAAAATCACCCTTAGGTATGGAAAAGAGCTCTAAGAAGAAGGAGAAAAGAAAAAGGAGGATACGAAGAGTCTAGTAAAAGCTAAAAGTGCATACGTGTTAAAGTTTCATAACTTAAAATATTTAAATTTGTCAAAATATTTTTCATGTTGCACATGTTTACAGAGAGCTACACGCTCTCTAGACACGCTCGTGTGAACTTACATGGTTAGATACATGCCCATGTAATAGATCGTGTAAGTTCGCGATGAGTTACAAGTTTGTGACTTATACAATCAAGTACAAGGCTGTGTAGTAGATTGTGTAAGTCCGTAACAATTTTAAATTTGCCCCACCTCTTTCATTTTTCTCATATTCTCTTCTCTCTCTACTCTCTTGCTATCACCATTTACCCTCTCCAACCTATTTTCAGTGTTTTTCTTGCAAATTTGTAACACCCAAGCAAGTATTCTTTTTAATTTCACTTTTTATGCAAGAATAATTGGGTATTTTTCAATTTTTAGGATTTTTCGCCTAAAAATGCTAAGGTTAGTGTTTTGATATTTTGTGAAATTTTGCGTGATTTCTTGGTTAATTTTAGTTTAATAGTTTAATTTTATCCTTCTCTATATGATTTATTGATTCAGTTCGTTGAATTGCATGCGAATTAGGTGAAATTTCACTTGGAATTGTGAATTTATGTAGTTTTGCTCACTAATAGTTAAATTGTGATAATTTTCATGAAATTAGGGTTGATTAGTTGTTTTTATAGTCAACTAAAATTGTTTTCTTGTTTAATTTTATGTCAATTTCAATTTTTACGCACATTTAATGCCTAATTTTGTTAATTTTAAGTAGTTGTTAGATTAGGTTTGTTAATTTCAATTTTAGGGTTAATTTTTTTATTTGATAATTAGATTATTTTTATTTATTAATTACAATATTTTTAATTTTAGTTTTGTGATGAATTAGATTATTAGTTAATTTTCCAATTATTTAATGTTAATTTTATTTATGTATTTAATTATTTATTTACGTTAGAATATTTGTTTGTGATTTTGCTATATGTTTAATTTTCTCTTTTCTAGTTCATTTTCATGTTTAACAATTTAGTGAGCATAAGAAATAAGTGTGTGGAAATAGTTATTTTTCGTACGTTATTAGTTATATTCTCATACTTACATAAAGTTTTAGGCATAATGACGAGACCACAACATGCAAATAAAATACTAAGGAAGTAAAAATCAGGTGAAAGGTCATCTAAAGACCCGAGGGGAGCTCGCATAGTCAAGCCACCAAAGCAACCTCTAATGCTATTTTTTAATGCAGTGACACATGAGGAACAATATCAATAGCTCGAAAAGAAGACTTTTGTAACAAGTTGCAACATTGAATGGGAGGCATTAGGGCAGGTCAGTTTGGTCTAGCAAGTTTGAGACCTTATCGATGCCAAGGCAAGGTCCCGATTTTTTTAGATCGTGGAGCCCTCTTATTGGGAATGCTTAAGGCGCTCTCCACATTCTTTGTGGAGAAAGGATGACACAATTAGGACTAACTGAACACTATTTAGTTTTGGATGCTAAGAGAGATGGTTGGAATGAGCTATTCAGCTAAAAGAGATGGTTTGAATGAGCTATTTAGAGTTTTTCGTCACAATGGGGTTGTATGATCAAGAGTTTATGAGGAAACAAGCTTATTTAGCCTTATGGATAGGCTTCTCGCGTTGGATGTCCTCTCGGTAAATTTGGAGTATGATCAGCGAGCATGATTATTACAACTTGAGTTGATCTAAGGCCTCATCTCTACAACACCTAACAATCAGATATTAATATGGACTATTGTCATATGTTAAGCGGATGGGGTGACAACCATGTCATCGTCGAAATCCTGGATGTATTATTCCTTCGGAGCATGAGTGAGAGGATGCCAATACACCTGGGGCATGCATTAGCCCATTTTACGGCATCAGAGTGAGGAGAAGAAGGTCAGGACAATCTGTATCAGACCTTATGTGACAAAGTTTGCACACAGGATGAGGGTCTTTAACAAACCACCAACGATGCAACTAGTAGGTACCATGACAACTATATCTCGAGGTGATAAAGCACATACATATGCGAGCAGATAGCAAGGACCTACAGGTGACATGCACCACTTAATTGGAGTTCCCAATGAGTCAGTCACATTGGGAGGAGTTAGGGAGGAGCCACAATGACCACCATACCAGACATGAGGAGTCGCATAGGAGGAGGATAATGCAGAAGTACCTAGGGTGCAGACACCACACTAGAACTAGTTAAAGATAGCTCCGCTAAAGAGACACATAGGACTGCTTATAGGTGCTTAACGTACTATTCAAGTACAACAGGCAAAGATTATAGAGCAAATGGGATAGCTTGAGACCTATACTAAATGGATGGGGGATCTACTAATGTAGATGGTGAGCCATCAAGGAATGACTTTTCAATCACCACCATCTGGAGCGACTACATCGTCATCAGCCCCTCCCCATTTGGAGGATGTATAACCTGAGAACCCATCATCAACGAACATTCCAGAGTCACAACATGAATGAGGGATGTTTCAGTTTGATCTTTTCCTTTCTTTTTCTTATTATTTTTGTATTTTTCTTATTTTTTCCCTTTGTTATTTTCATCTAAACTAAACATTAATGCAATGATATTTTCATTTATGTCATTTTTATTTTCATGTTTCTTAGATATTTTTGTTATTTTTATTTTGTTTTATCTTTTTATCCATTTGTATATATATTTTCCAAGGATGATTGTATCTCATATCAGATGGAACCATCATCGAAAGCAGAACTCTTAAATTCTTTTCACTCAGGGAAGTACTAAATTCTAACCATTTCTTACTTTTTATTTATCTGTGCTTATATTATGTACATTGGAGATAATGTATAATTTTAAGTGTAGGGAAGGATTTCCTAAGCTTATTATAATCTTTGTTATTAAATTTTATTAACTGATATTCTGAATTAGTTAAAATATGTCCAAAATACTTGAGAACATTATTGATTATTTAATTAAATTAGTATGCAAAAAGATGAAAGTTAGACTAAACTTGTTTTTAAGACATATTTTTAGTAGTCATTGAAATAGTTAATTTGAATTATTTATAATCATAAGATCCATTTTGTGAGCTTTTGTGCTTAAGAGAAAATACACCAAATTTTAAGCTTTTTATTCTTTCATGTGTATTATCGTGCATGGTTGGATAGTTCTAGAAATTGTTTTCCTTATTCATATTGAGACCAAATTTGTTAAATTAGAAGCACTGAATTTATAAAGGCATTTAGATTCTGTTGGAAGGGCAAGTTTGGAAGATTAAAAGTTTGTCCTAAAGAAATAAGAAAAGAAGAGAAGAGAGTCGTGCATAGTAAGAAAGAAAAATAGAGAAAGTCATGGAAGAAACTAGAAGAGGAGAAGAAGAAACTGAAGCATAGAAAGAAGAAGAAGGAAGGCAAGAAAGAAAAAGGAGGAAGAAGAAGAAAGAAAAAGGGTTCAGCTGAAAATTTTTAGGTATTCCCTATCTTTTCTTCTTGCTTTAGTAGAAGAAGAAACT
>JAOQML010000007.1:18250978-18262364 GCA_027568935.1 Erythroxylum urbanii | reverse complement strand
CTCCAATTTTAGTGCCTTGTCGCTGCGAAATAAGAACCAAGACTTGGGGCCAACAGATTCAACATTTGTTTAGCCTATTCTCTTGAATATTACCCTACCATATTTTATCCCTTAGGAGTAACCATTTTGAGCTTTAGCATTTTTCATTAATTATAACTACATTAATAGCCTTTACCTTATCTTTCTTGAAGCCTTTTTATTAATTTGAACCTTGAAGGCCATTTACATTACTTGATTGTTTGAAACTTAAAATTTGAAAAGGCCTAACAATTCTTTAATAGTTAGTACATAATGAATGCTCTTATTATTGTGAAAAATGTGTTAAAGTTATGGTACCAATGGATTTAAAATACGAAGGACCTATATTATGAAAGAATAAGTTTCTTGTAATGTTGTTTCTTATAAATTTCCTTCAATTTTATCACCCTTTTCATTATCCTAATCATACCTTACCTAAACCCCATTAAAACCTTGTGACAAGATCTTTTGATTTTTGTTTCTAGTTTACTTATAAGTGGTGGAGATATCATAATATTGCAAGCTTATGGTTAAGAGTTTTGTTATGAATTTATTTGAGAGTTATTATACTTTAAACTAAATACTTAAGTTCATTAAGTGATACCTTGGTGAGGGTGTAAAGATTTATGCTTTGGATTTCAAAAAGATTAATGATGTGATTATTATTGGTATTGACTTATGAAGGTTAGTTCTAGGATATATCAAATCCCATTGTAGGTTAATTTAATTGACATGAAATGATGATTTAAAATGAGGATGGACATGTTGACGTTAATAAGGGATGGATGTTTGTAAGATAACTGATTTTGATTATGATTTGCTTGAGGATAAGCAAAAGTTATAGATAGGTTGACTATATATATCCTAGAAACTCTAGTTTTTACTATAAAAGTACGTGATAAAAGGTAAAAGGAGAGGAGGTGAGTTTTAAAGAGTTTTTAAGTTGTAAGGGACAATAATTATGATATGAGGACGAGTAAAACACGAGGAATTCATCACAAGATCCGATAGATATCAACATTTATTCTAACTTGCAAGAAGATTCATTAGAAGAAAAAGTAAGAATTAAAATTTTGTTTCTAGTTTTTCTTCTGCATATTTATCTTTGATTTTGTTTTCTATTAGTAGGAATTGATTTGTTTAGTGCTTAGGAGTGATGAACCTTAAGTTATGATAAGAATATGATTTGATCTTTTATTTAATATAGTTTTATTGATTGGTTTATTAAGATTCAATTATACATTATATGATTGTTCTAATATGTCCTAAGTTTTAGTTAATGATTTGATTTCAGATGATTGAGATTGAGATTGAGAAATTCTTTTTTGTGAATAGATTTACCATAATTGGAAGGAGATGCATGTAAACCTATAGATAGGTTGACATAAATCCTATGGATTAAGATCAAATCTAATAGTGAAATTAACGAATCGATAATGCAATCTAGGGGTTTTAACTAGAAAGAGATTTCAGTTGATCAACTAAGGGATTAGTTGTTAATAGTCTTGGGAAAGATATTAGCATAAGATAAGAATTTCTAGATCCGATAATCAATAATATAACTGCATGATAAAGGATTAACATTTAAGAATTCATAACGATATTCATCACCTAGTTACCATTTGTTACTTTTCCAAATATTTTCCTTTGTCTAGGTTCATTATTATTTCAATCTTAGTTTAGTTTGTTGAGTTTAATATTTAATTAAATCTATAATTTGATTTGACGGTTAGATCATAAGAAAAGGGTAAATAATAGTATTTACAATCCTCATGGATCGACCCGTACCTACCTATATTAGCTACAACTGCGTGATGTACTTACAATTTAACATTGATAAAATTCTTATAAGTTTAAAAATAAATCAATCAACATTCTTGGTGGAATAATCCATTACTATTGCAAATAAGAAGGGGCTCAATGAGGACCCTTATTGAAGCTTGATATCGACAAAAACATGCCCTGTATCTCCTCATGTTGTCTTTACTTTAATATTAAAACCTTTATACATATCCCTAATAGCCTTTATATATGTCATAGAAACTCTTTTAACTTTTAAACCTACCTCCTTATGACTTTCTTAGGTACCTTATCAAAAATCTTCTCTAAGTTAATGAGAATCATGGATAGCTTCTCTAAGTTATGTCTTGCTATCTTTCCCTATAATATTCCATTAATCTTCTAAGGAGGTATATAGCTTCTGTTCTAGATCTTTCTGACATGAAATTAAATAAGTTCTCCAAAATCAGTGCACCTTTTCTCAATCATTCCCTCCTATAACTTCATGGTGTAATTGAGTAGGTTAATGCCTCTATAATTATTACAACTTTGGATGTCTGATTTTTTTTTGTATAGAAGAATTAGTGTACTAAGTCTCCACTCAACCATCATTTTGACAGACTTGAGGATCACATTAAAAAGTTTAGGTAACCACGTGATACCCTCTTCTCCTAGGCTCTTCCACACCTCTATGGGTAGCTCATTCATGTCCTACTGTACTTCTACTCTTCATCTTCCTTAAAGCTCCTTTAATTTCTTCTCTTATGATTTGTTGATAATAAGTGAAGTTCTGATATTTCTCAGACGTGTTATTAGCACTCAAGGATATATTGTCATCTTTGTCTTCATTAAAAATTCTATAAAAGTACCTCTACCATCTTTTGTTGATTTCATTTTCATCCACAAGCATCATCTTACTTCATTCTTTATACAAAGAAATTGATCCAAGTCTCTCAATTTCCATCCCTAGCTCTAGCTAACTTAAATATATCCCTTTCTCTAACTTTAGTTTCTAATCATTGATATAATTTCTCGTAAGCTTTACTTTTGGCTTCTGAGACTATCTTCTTTGCCATTTTTTTAATTTTCACTATTAATTGCCCTCTCTATATTTGTGTTTCTATCCAATAGAACTTTGTAGTCAACCTTCTTAATTTTCACCTTTTCTTGTACATGTTCATTCCACCAATAAGACTCCATCTTACTACCCTTATACCCTTTATAAACTCCTAAGATCTCTTTAGTTGTATTCCTTCAAAGCCCTCCTACATATGGTTAGCATCTCCTTTTCGTTTTCATCCTTCTCTAAACATTACTCTATTCCTAAGTTATTCCACAGTATCTCCTTTTGGATTCCACCATCTAACTCTAGTACAACTCTAAGGTCTTTTTTTCTTTCTCCAACCACTAATATAAGATCCACAATCAGCAATCGGATCTGAATTGGTAAGAATGCCTTAGGTATCACTTTAAAATCCTTACAACTAGGTAGATCATTGTGCCTTACAAGAAAGTAGTTAATTTCCCTTCACGTTTCTACTCCTAAAAGTCACTCAGTGCTCCTTTTAAAAAAAATGAGTTGGATCTTACCAGATTAAACTCTACCATAAAGTCCAATAAAACAATCACATTGTCATTCCTATCTCCATACCTGAAACTCGTATGAGCTTATAAATACCCGTTTGAGGTTGCCCCTATATGACTATTAATCTATCCTCCTCTAATAACTTTCTTATTAGGGAGAATCTATTGAATCACTTAATCTTGCGCTTCCTATAATTGATGCTTAAGCTGTGATTGTAACCCTATTTGGGGTGAATAAACACACCACATTGAAAACAACATATATCACCACAATCTTTAAGAATAAAATCATAGCATTAGTCTTGTTTATCCCCATATCATGATGTATGAGTTCCTTTAGAACCAACATCCCTTTACCATTATGTTGCCTCTAAAACCCTGAATATCAAAGTTTGAACCCATTAATCTATCTCACTTTAGCTCCCGTCCACTTTGTATAAAATCTCCAATAATTTTAATGACTACCCAATAAGAGTCCCGATGTTCCAAGAACCTATTCTTAATCTAGTAACATTTTATCTTCTCTTAGACCCAAAACTCACTAAAGGGCTAGCTCTTGGTTTTATCATCAAAATTCAAAGCCATTATTCCTATCCTAAATATCCAACACAAGCTAAGAAAAGTAACAACGAACTGGAACTTAAAATTTCAAATAAAAGGGATATACTAGCTATAAGCCTCAAAGAGAAACTACTAAAATAAATAAAAATAAGAATCAAATAATCTACACTAATAATAACACTAGGAAATAAATAGCAACAATAAAAAGGAAGAAAGAAAATAATCAAAGGAGATAAATAAATAAGTTACACTAACCAATTTTTGAATTTTTTTACCTTTTGTCAAATCAAATCAATCTAAACAAACCTTTAACCAATAATATCAAAGTAAAAAGAAGAATACTAAATCTTAAAATGAGCACCATAGTGGTAGTGTATCATAACATTACACAAAGTAACTAGACCTAAAACTATAGCTAGTGATAAGTCTAAGTCAATACCACAGAAATTGTTTGGTTAGATTTTGAAATAAAAATAATCGATGTTTAGGTTATAGGGATGTAAGGCCCCAACATATACCCTAGAAGCATTATAGCATGTCTAGGGTGTATGAAGTGCATATAACGAATTAGGTGCATCTATGTATAGTAAGAGACATAATGGTACTTAATGTAAAAGACATGGGTAAATGGGTAATTTGTTCGTTTCGGCATGGACATACATATTTAGATATGAAATATGGATGAGAATGAAATTAACTGATGAGATTATATGCCATTATGGGAAGTAAAGGAAGATGAAGGACCAATGTGCAATTTTCCTAAAGTCAACTCATAGACCAATTGGATGAAAGCATGTGTGACCAATAAGATTAAAGCATGTGTGGCCAATAAGATTAAAGCACGTGTGTCCAATAGATTGTAACACATGGTCTAATAGCATTGTAACATATGGTCCAATATAATTGTAACACATTTTCCAATGGGATTGTAACATATGGTCCAATGGGATTGAAACATGTGCCTAAGACTAGAAAATTCATGATGGGAGTAGAAGAGAGGGGAGAGGGACGTGTATGTAGGGTAGAATTTTCTCTTCTCATCTCCTCGCCATTCTATCTCCTTAATCACACCATTTTGCACAAGGAATCAAGCTAATCCTAACTAAAAATCAAGGTAAAAGTTTATGGTTTGTTTTCTCATCTTCCTCTTTCTTGCTTTGCCCATGAAGAGTTAGAATCATAAGGTTGAAATTGGGATCTAAGATTTGCATTTATGGTGTTCTAGTTGGTGAATCAAGCAAAGCCAAAGGGGAAGAGAAGGAAGAGTACTAAAAGAAGAGCTAACTGGCAAATTTTAAGGTTTGGGACTACAGTTAGTATAATTTCTCTTTGTTTGTATGTTTTAATGGATATAAAGATTCATTTGGATGTGAAATGGTTGTTGGGATGATGCTTTGGTGTTATTTTGGTGTTACCTTGCATAAAATTGGTTGAATATGACAAGAGAGTATTATGTAGTGGAATTATGTCTAGAAGTTGTTGAACCAGTCATATTTTTTAGGTCATAACTCAACCTACAGACCTCTAAATTGAGTTATTTCAATTTTGTACAAAACCTAAGCCATATAAATAGAAATATCTAAAAGAGACTCTAAGTTAATTCTAGCTTTATGATATTGTAAATTGAGAACGAAAATGATGACATGATGCTGCCCCTATTTTGGAACAGCTTGTGATGTTTGATATATATCTCATGATATAGAAGTCCAAATGGCTTTATTTTTAGTTCTTTGGAAACTATATACATAGGAAACAAATTTTTAGAAGACCTCAAAACCTAATTCAAACGTTTTGTATGTGAAAATTTTGTAACAATTGGAGCTATGAAGTATAGGCAGGGGACATGATGGGAAGAAAATTGCACTATTTTGAGTTTGTTTTCATTCCTAGTTTTACCGAATCATATCTGAATCTTTTTGACTGTGTATGAAACTTTTCAAACACCCAGAAATAAATAAAATAGGACTTACCTAATGTGAATTAGGTGATTGAATATTGGAATTTAAGATTGAGCATAATGCATACTAAAGACAATTTACATGTACATAAATGATTTGTATAAATATTTATTGCTCATATGTGTTTAGTATGATTATACAAGTGTGATTTTGATACCCTTTTAATGGTGGTAAGTTATGACTTGCATGTATGATTGCAAATACAAATTTGATGACTTGAAATGTATATCATATGGTTTGTAAATATATGAACTGTGAAATTGGAAAATGGTTAAAGGAAATGTTACAGTACTTGCTCTATTATCTTGGTGGTGGATAGATAGGCATGCCTATAGGGTTATAGTGCAACTGCTGCAGTTTGACATCAATGGTGTCTTCATTTCGAGACTATAGTTTCTCCACATTTCAATTCTTTCTGGTATATACAGTTTGATACTTTCGAGTATCTACAGTTTTGATGTCTTTGCATATCCATAGCTCCCATTATCTACACCCATGGGAATGTACAGGCCTAACATAGAAAGTAAAGTAAATAGTTACAAATAAGAAATACATCATGACAAAATGAATAATTGGTATTGATGAGCATTTACATTTATATTGATAATTTGTATCAATGAGCATTGAATATCAATGTTTGGCTTATGAATGTGAATTTACGGTATATGAATAATATATTAAAGCATGTTTGCATTATGTACTATGATTAAGTATGCCATCTCTATTTATATGAGTTGTGATGTTCATGAATGTGTGTGATTGGTGGGTGACTGCTGTAAGTATTCATCCAAACTAAGTTTTTTCTCCACTAAGCTTTCAACCTTAGCCGGGTGTTAATCCGTGTAGGTCCAAGTAATAGGAGTAAGACACAGGGAATTTCTATAAAGACTAAGGCCAACAACTAGGAGAAAAAGTACATTTGGAATGTGTCTATTAGTTAAATATGATTGTACATGTAATGAAGGAAGGAAATTGTACGTTTTCTTTTAGATTATCATGTTAATGTAAAGATGTATTAATACTTTTAGATGACAATGTTAAGTGATGTAAAGTTTTGTAATATGTATTTGTATGAACAGAAAGATGTGTGATGAGAGTCCCTATAAATGAATAGAAATATATGCTATAACTATTTGTACAGGAAATTGGTTACCACTGTAGGTTTGGTATAAGGAGTGTTACAGGGGGTTTTATTGCTTTTCAAATAAGAAAATAAAATGAAACTAAAATAATGAAAGTAAAGTCAAGAAAACATTATAAAATGATCAAAAGTGATGAATACGGTAGGGACCTGGTCATCAATTCAATCTCAGCTACGCATAATTAAACATACTTTATCAAATTTTTGTTCATATATCTCTCTTAGCAATTATTAATTTTAGGTAAATGATAAGCTCTATTAACCCCGATTTTCCCTTAGGTCATGTTCAATTAAAACAAGCTCTTTAAGTGAACCTAGCTATCGAACAACCTAGAACAAGCTCTCTAGATTTAATTGGACAGGCACATTATGAGTTAGGAAAACATATTAATTAAGGTAACAACCACATACACTTGGGTCATTTAACCTATGTTATGTTATCCCTAATAATTCGACACTAATAAGAAACACAACAATTACATATTGTATCCCTAATGATTTGAAGCCATTATTTGCTACAAATGAATCTTAACATACAATTATGGATAGTATTAAAGATTCTAGCAATATCCAAACACAACAATTATGAATTGTGTTTAAGATTCTAGCAATGGGTTCATATATAAATTATCTAACAATAACGAAAATATGATCATTTATACATGAAAGCCCAAATCCATAAACATAGGATAACATAAACAATTCCTAGAGAGAGAAAGAACAACAAATACAAAGACAAAATGTTTCACTAGTTCTTCGGCGTCGATATCACCTCTGAATCGGTGTTGGGAAGCTTAGCCCTCTATGAGTTTCCAAAGGATGAGAGGTTTGCCCCTTCTTCCCTTACAAAACCGATACTTCACTCCACAAAACGTTTCTTCAACATTGCATTTGTTTTTTGCCTTCGCAATATTATATTTATAATGAAAACTATAGGTTTTCGAGTGTCAGGTGT
Organism: Erythroxylum urbanii; assembly: GCA_027568935.1. Lineage (NCBI taxonomy): Eukaryota > Viridiplantae > Streptophyta > Magnoliopsida > Malpighiales > Erythroxylaceae > Erythroxylum > Erythroxylum urbanii. Next base: position 18,254,368 of record JAOQML010000007.1, on the reverse strand, counting down.
TAAAGTCACGGGCATAAGCTATGTTGTCATGGGCGTGAGTGAGTGTCATGCCCATGACTTTTATGTCGTGGTGGTGAGCAATTTTCTACACTCTTCATGCTTAATGTTTTCAACATACGCTCTTCATTTTATCCATTTTCTTGTCTTCTCTTGCTCTATGAGAACAAGTGAGTCTGAATCTTAAGAAGATGGCTCAAAGAATGGGCTTTCAACTCACTTTATTTCTTATGCTTCTAAATTGTATCTAAAACCAAATATGAATTAAAGTGAATGTCTTAAGCATTTTATAACAATAATTACTAAATGTTATGGAATAATGTATAATCAATTAAGCACATATCATATAATTAACAGATGTGAAAAATCACAAGCACAAATGATCGCAAACAAATCCATACTTAGATACTCCAAATCTAAACCAATAATAGGCACCTCTCATCTAAAACAATAAAAGTAGAGAAAGACATTACCGAAAGAAAGCCACAGGAAGAAACTAGAAGCTAGGCACAAGAAATAAGAACCTCCAAACAATTTCAAGCTTGAAATAAAAGTGCATTACCCAAAGTCATGTTCTGAATATGGACGAATTGGGTGTTGATGGCTCTAAAGTGTGTATGTAAATTCTAGGTGTCTTTGGGTTTTAGAGAACAAATGATTGACCAACTTTAAGGTTTGACAAATTCAAGCTTTTGATCTAGTAATAAAATACAAAAAGAGTAGCAGAAGAGAAAACAAAGAAATATAATAACCACTAGTAGGCCTTTACACATCTCATACGCTCACACTCCCTAATCTGTGTAATAGCTTGGTTTCTGAGTAAAGAAACTCACTCTACAAATGGCACCAAAGATGAATTATAGAGTCCACATCCTTGTGGTTAGTGGAGAACAAACAATATCCAACAACTTTATAATAAACAATCTAGTAAATGTCTCTTTAGCTTCTAGATCTTCTCTGAGAGAGATCCAATTTAAAATAAACCAAACACATAGATTTAAGTCTAGTTTACAAGATCCAAAGCCACTAAAATTCCACAAACTAAGGAGATCCAATAAGATCTTCATATAAGATTTGTTGAAAGAGCTCCCTTATATAAACAAGCACTAATTGAAGTAGTAGATACTAGCGAGTCCAAAAAGTTAAGACATGGGTAAAGTTCAAAAACCACGAAAAAATGAAATTGCAGTGAATAACACCCAAAAACCCTCTAAAGAGAGCAAAAAGAGAGACTAAAAAAACACCATCAAAATATCGAATAGATCTTAGAAGCTTGAATGCATTAAAAAAATAGGTAACAAATGAATATCAAAGTGGGACAATATCAAAAACAAGCAACCCCAGAAGAACTTCAAAGTCATGTCCCTCCACAACCTCTACTTCTTTTACCACTTTATATGAAGGGCAATATATAAATCTCTCTCAAATGTAAAGAACAAGTTTGAAGGAATTAAAATAGCAATCTAACCTGTTGAGTGCCAACAAAGAGGAAAAGGAAGGCACTCAAGAATTGGGTAATTAATCAGAAGCTTGGAAGAAGTAGATATCATATATTTTGATTCCTGAAAATTCAAGTGAATTTGGGTAAGAATTGTTACAACTTTTTGTTTATTTTCGGATGTTGGTTATAATCGAGGTGTAGAAAGAAAATCATATCCATTATAATATGTACTTCCTCCAGAACCAGAATTGATAAAGCATATACTCACCATCTCCAACAAGCTTAAGAAATGGAATAGGAATTTAAATCATTACATAAACATCAGCAAAGAGGAACACAAGTCATCGATCTAGTATGACAACCTAAGTAAACTTAAATCAGGATATAATTAAGTTAATTAGACTAATTAAAGTATGTTGTAATTAAGTTAAGTTAATTAGATTTTATTATATTTTATGAAGAATATAAAATAAAAATCAAACTATTTTAACCTAAATCTAACATATGGGTCCATTATGCCATGTGAGATAATATGACCCATATATTGATTAAAAGATATTAAATTCATACTATACAGAGCATAATGAACAAAGGCTTAACTTCATCTATAATTGTTTTCACTCAAGATTTTTTTTGAACGTTTTGTAAATGTTATGGTTTATTTTTAATGCTCCAAAATGTTTGGATTTAACTTATATTTTGATAAAACGTAAAGTAAAATATGCACTTTTTTCCTATAATAAACTTTTGGAAAGTTTTAGAATGGTTTTTAAGTCTTACAAGTTTTTGTCAAAAAGAGAGTGTTTTATCTTTTAAAGTCAAAGTTTTCAACTTAGTTTCTATAAGGATTTGACTTGCCTAAGAGTTTGGATCAACTAGCAAAACAAAATGATAAAAAGCTGTAAAATGTGCAGTAAGCGATCAATCAGTCGGTGGTGTGATTTAAAAGTTACAAAAAATGGTAAATTTGTGTTTAGCCGACTCTGACTAGCCTAACCGCAACCAATAAATGTCCGGCTAGTCAAACATGTCCAAAAACTAGTCATTGTAATAACTATTTAAGTTGGTTTTGAGTATAAATAAATCAAATATGAGTTGTGGGAGCAACCTTTTGACATATTAGAAAATTACAAAGTGCTTTGAGAGGCTACAGAGTGCGTGTGTACAAGATATAATGTATATTAAACATTTGTTCATTGGTGTAGGCAACAGATGAAGTTTTTGAGTTTTACAATTATACAATTGGATAAATTGCTTGTTACATTTTTTGAGAGTTTATCTTGGCCTTAAACAAGATTTTTAAAGGATTCCTCTTAGCCCGTGATAAAGTAAGATGTTTGTAAGAATTCATATTCATCTATGACAAAGAAGGTATTATATAGTAGGTCTTTCTTCACCTGTTAAAAGAAGAAAATTGTGAATTCTCAAATGGAACTCGAACAGTGGATATAAGACAAGGGTTGTTTGGTTAAACTACTAAATATTTTTTTTTACTGTTATTCTGTTTATTTTGAATTTTTAAAATGAATTTGTTACAACTATTCATTAGTTATAACAAATTCATTAGAATAAACATTTCATTTACAAATAGGACTAAAAGTAAGCACACACAATTTGCCTTGTGTGTTATCTGGGGAACAACAATTGATACTAGAGTAGGTCTTATTCACTGCATATAGATTTCTAATAAAAATTATAATAACATAATTTGATTCACTTTTTGATCAAGAAAACCAAAGTACATATAGACCCTCATTCTTTGATGAAAATAATTACCTACAAAATAAATTAATCTTATGGATTAAAAAATTATATGTGCCTTGATATAAGTAAAAAGATATAAATATGACAACTAAAAATATAATAATTTTACAATTTTATTTAATAGTAGTAAAATTTAATCAACTTAATTATTTATTTATAAAATGTGTTATAAACAAAAATAAAAATTG
>JAOQML010000007.1:18231650-18248377 GCA_027568935.1 Erythroxylum urbanii | reverse complement strand
GACCACCCCGCCAAGTGCTACGGCGGGGTGGTACTAACCCCGCCACTCACGTTGGCGGGGTGTCTCATTTTCATACATCGTCTTTTTTTTTACCACATATCAAGGATTGAAAAAATATTTTATACTAAATCGAGAATTTAGCCTCTTCTCATCAGGTTCATGCATAATTACCCTTTTTGACAGATAACAATACCAATTTAAGAAATAAAATAATTTAGAAGGTGATTAAATTCATTGAGATAGCCAAAATTATAGAAAAAACATATAGAAATAATAAATAGAAGTGCTTATGGTTAGTCAACTATTCAATTAGTCAAAACTCATCAAATCTTCTGTTCCACTTACTCTGATCCAATCATATTTTATTAATTTTCATCTATAAATTTATGTAGGGTTCACGTAAACGTGCGAATGAAATTTAATGAAACATGATAGGAACATCATAATTGGTACAAAAGATCTGATCCCTAGTCAAACACATCATAGGATCAACTATTTGGTCAATTAAAAATATTGCTTGATTCACTGATGAATGACTAGACTATGAGTTTAGCCGACCAAACTCCTTAAAAGTTATCAAAAGCTAACACTCTCGATACTTTAGGGTTCAATAGTTTGGTAAGGCATCGTCTTAATATTTCAGAAATATGAAATGACGAGCAAAATGAGCAATATTTTTCATAAAAAGCTCTTCAGAACTTCCAAAACATAATACTTAAGCACAATAAAGTTACAACATCAATTAACAACCCTTTTTGATGCAATGATTAAATAATCTCATGATTTATACATAAAGAAGCAACAAATAATTGTAGGGTTTCATGTAAATAGTTTTCAAAATCCTAAGTTTTCTAATCCAAAATTTTAACCTATTTAAACAATTAAGAGCCGTAGAGCATACTAAAACATACTCTTGATATCTTATATAAAAAAAATGCATATATTAGAAGGAAGTGTATAGAATCATTTAATTACATTCAATTGAATTAGATCATGAATAATAATATAATATAAGGCTATTAGGTAGAGATGGCAACTCCCAGTCTCCAAGTCTGGCTGCAGTAGAGAGGCTTTTCTAGGAAGGGATCTGGGTCATTTAGAATATGACTCCCCGTCGGTCCAGGCTTGAGTCCATTCTAAAGTTCAATCAACTTAAACTGTTAACTTTAGACTGGGTTAAATCGGACCTAGTTTCTCAAGTTTAATATTGGAAATATGTGTTAGATTAGAAGACAGAGACAGTGTTCTTGAAAGTTGTAGAATCAATTATAACATATGTTCTTCTCTTTTTCTTCCACTAATTTAAATTACATTATAATGATGTAAGCGTAACCCCTTATAACTCATTTACATATATATGAATTTCAATTTTAGGCTGGCCTGGCTTGATTTTAGCCTGGGTTGATCGGTCATGGGCTCAAAGTGGTTAACCCGATCAGGCCACAGGTTGAAGTACCCGACTGTTATTTCAAAAACGACGTCATTTTAATATTTTTAAAAAAATTATAAAATAGGCCAGATTGGCCTGGCCTGCTCGTGGTTTGTCAAGCCAGGCATACCGTGATCGGGCCGAACCGCGGGTTGACCTATTTCAACTTGTCGAGCCACGGGTTACCCTAGCCTGTGATAACATTCCTCTACATAGTGTTATGAGATTGTAAAAAGCATAGATTAATAAATCAATGGTTTAGCCTTACACATAATAATCATACGACATTTAATAACTCGCTGAAAAGGCTAAACTTATAAAAAATCACAAATAACTAAACATTTACAAATTTCTTTTTTATCTAGTTATAAAATAAAAAATTAATGAATTGTAACTCACATAAAAAAATTAAAATGAACCTTTTTATTACAAAATATATTTTCGGTGGGGGGTTGATTTCCATCGACAAACTAATGTGACTTCGACTGTTATGGTTCAGTACGTGATCACCCAAGATAACAGGAAAACCACTGAGAAACCCATCAGAAATGTGGGATCTAAGCTGGCCTGACGGCATGTATTTTATAAAAGTAGAGGGACAGCCATGTGTGCATCTGTATATGTTCTGTCAAGACTGCGTTATCGTGAGATCCAATGTGAATTACTTGATTGCCAAAACCCTCAGAGCACAAGCAAGGGCACATAGCAAAATCCTGAACACTCTAAAATCGGAAACTTGTGAAGTTTGGTAAACGATCGATCACATCTGGCAACCGATGCTATTGTTTTAGTATGTAATTAATAATTCCTCTCTTTATAAACCCCCTCAGAGGAAGATTAGGAATGAAAATGCCAGCCAAGTCAATCGATATTACGTCGCTATGGACTGTTTTATGCTTTGAAATATATGGCAAGTAAAATAATATAATATTAATAGTTTCTAATGTCTCTCAAGTTGTTCGAAGCCTTAATTTATCCAAATACAAATAAGTCAGTGTTGGTTAATACCTTACAGCCAATTAATTAGTTGTAGTTTAGTGACAAAATAATTTAAAATTTTTCTTTATCTTATACATATTCAGATGTATATAATAAAATTCATAGGATAAATATACATTGCAAATAAAATTATAATGAGATCATAATTATAAGATTCATATAGATTCATATATTTTTCTTAAATTATTTCTAGTTATTAATCTATTGAGACTGGATATTAATAGAGTAAAAGATTATTACACATTATGTTTTTCCTTATAAAGGAAGTAATATATCTCATAGATTAAAGTATAAAGATATTTAAACAAACATATGGTATTTGTTAGAGAACAATTCAAACTGATATCTCATATGAGAAATCCACTAGGAATATTAATTTTATGTCTATGAAAATTCTCATCGTAATGATTGTATAAATGATCCTTTAACTAGAATTTTTTAACGTTATCTTATATGGGAATTCTTATGCTTTTGATGATATTTTTAAACTATTCTAGTCAATGGTTAAATATAACATGAACGATATATAGATAGTTGAGTAATTAATTATATGATTTATTACCTTAAAGTAATTAGAGAGATTGTAATACTGTTATCGATAAAAATCTTTGACCATGGCGCTTTGGAAATAGTTTACAAATATCATTAATAGAATCAATTATTAATAGTAGAGAACTAATGTGATTAAATTCAAATAGAGTAAACATTAATTTAACACTTTATGTTTAATCAGAACATTATATGATGAAAAGATTGAATCATACGAAAAAATCATGCACGAAAAGATTAATCAAAATCGCTTTGATATTCCTAAATATCTTAGTAAACATGATATACTACTAGACGTCAATCTTGATCTATAAATATAAATTATTTAATTAAAAAATTAAAGATAAATTCTTTAATTTATCTAATCTGAAATATGATTTATAATTATAATTTATAGTCATTTCCAACATATTTGATAAACTAATGGGTCATATATAAAAAACGAGTTGAAGAGAGAAATGATATTTTAATCAAGATGGATTTGATCATAAAATTTGAAAAACTTTATGAATAAATATGAGATATTTAATAAATGAGGATTAATATGAGATAGTGAATCTTATCGAGGCATAATTGATATTTAATTAAAATAAGAATTTAAATTCAATTATAATAGTACAACGTAAACAAAAATATTGTAAATAGGCTTAAGTTTTAAGGAAGCTAGCATTCCTTACCTAACTTTCCCTATAATAGTTATAGAGTTCTCTTAACTTGTTTTTGTAGACCAGACACTTGTACAATTACAATGATTGAAATAAGCTGATTTCAAAAACGATTTAAAAAATACGATAAGAAAGTTTTGGAATAAGGTAATAATTATGGTTTATGCTTTATTATAATTTATGTGTTAACCATTTTATAGAATTTAAATAATCTTGACTTTTAGAAAATCAAAACGAAAGGTTTTGTAATTATTTTAAATATAGGCCTAATTTCCTAAGACTTACCACAATACCCTAAGACTTACCACACTACAATATCACTGAAAAGAATCGAATCCTAAGTTGTATATAGTGAACTCCGGCTAAGAGGTGGTAATTCTAATAAATAATAGATGGATCGGGTGGTCTTGATAATGACTACGGATAAATAGTTAGTTAATGCAATTAAGCAGCGGTTGCTGGCTCCAGCTGACTACATGTGGACAACATGAGGCGTCAAGCACACGTGGGTTACACTGCAACAAACGCACATGCCACCCCCAATTCCAACTTCACACACGATATGCAATCTTTTATGTATTTGTTAGGCTCTTCCACAGTCTCCAATGTTTCGAAGGCTGTTTATTTTCCTTTCGCATAACCAACTGTATAATAACATTATCCCTCTCATATGCTCCTTTTAAACAGTTTATGGCATGCAAGCAAAATCCTAAGTATGTGAATCTTGTTTCAAGTTATCAAGGCACCGCCATTAAGGTTTCTCTTACCATCCATGGAATAAACAAATAGTGGATAAGTTTTTTAAACTCAAGGCTAATTGCAGTTAGAATCTTATGGATGACATCTCTTAAATCGAAACAACTCACATGCCTCTGCTTTTCTTTTAGTTATTTCATTTCCCTCTGTTTTTGCCTTTGAGTGCACATTCCCCAAGACTAATAGCTCGTTTATTATTTTACCATTTCAAACGAAAACCAAACATAGATACGAACAAAGAAGTGGCGTACACAGAAACACCGTGCTGTTACATGTACAAAAGGATGGATAACAACATCAACATTAAGCTTTGTAATATGCCCACCATGCTGTTACATGTACAAAAAGATGGATAAGAACATCAACATTAAGCTTTGTAAAATGCCCACTTATTGCATTACAAGTTCACAACAGATAAAACAGAATTAAGGAAACATATGCTTTTGAACCCAGTCAATGGACTATGGCTAGCTCCCACACTCAAAAGAGTTCAACATGCAACATTGACTGGGCATGCAAATGCATAGAACGAGGCCATAGGAAAAAGGAACAGAGAACCTTGAGCCAAGACCTCTTTTGAGACTTTGTTTGCAAACTGTCTTGAATGTGAGTGGCCCTTTTTTTCTCTGCAATTCACATGTGAGAAAGAGATATGCTGTTAGTTGGTAGCCTTGCAATGCCTGTGAGATCACAATCATGTGAAATTGGCAATTTCTAGCCTTCTACATTCACTCTCTTGACGTGGTCTAAACTCATTTTCCTCCAACTTGAGTTTTTTTTTTTTTCCTTTCATCATTTTTCCGGTGAAATAAGGAACGAGAAAACTATATACCGTCAATTTATTTCCGCCCCAGTTCTCATCATTTAAGCAATAACACTTGCATTTGTTAGTTCGGATAATATGTCTTCCTCTTTTGTTTTTCTCTTCTTTTCTTAAACAAAAAGAAAGTATATTATAGCATCATAAATATTATGTTCTCTACTTGGGTTTGCCTATATAAACAAGTCCCATATGGTCCAATCTGCAACACAAGGAGTCTTCAACAGACCAGAACAGATGGCTCCTTTCTTATGGCTAGTATGCCTAAGTTTCTTGCTTCTAGCTTCTGGAACATGGAGTGCTCCACCGAGAAAGCCAGTTGATGTTGCTTTTGGCCGAAACTACGTTACTACTTGGGCTTTCGACCACATCAAGTACTTGAATGGAGGTTCTGAGATTCTACTCATGCTTGATAAGTACACAGGTATATATGTACATGTTATGTAAGAACCAATGTTCCCATTATCAGGTAATGAGCTAGCTTCGGAGTAATTTTCCTACAAAATCTGACTACTACTCTCTGCCTCTTGTTTATACTTGGAAAAAGGCACGGGCTTTCAGTCAAAAGGCTCTTATCTGTTCGGTCATTTCAGTATGCACATAAAAATGGTTCCAGGGGATTCTGCTGGAACAGTTACTGCTTTCTACGTATGGACTTCTCTTATTCTGTAATGTTACTCATGAATCTTATCAATAACCTTTATCAGATCATTATTTTTGGTCTTTTCTGCTTTATTTGCATACATGGAGATGATGATTATTAAATTTGTTGTGCAGTTATCCTCCAACAACAATGAGCACGATGAGATAGACTTTGAATTCTTGGGAAACAGAACCGGGCAACCATACATATTGCAGACAAATGTTTACACAGGAGGGAAGGGAGACAGAGAGCAGAGAATTTATCTGTGGTTTGATCCTACCAAAGAATATCACTCCTATTCTGTCCTATGGAACATGTACCAGATAGTGTATGATTCTTTAACTTTCACAATAGCAGTAACTAATATTATAGTTACATATCTTGTTCATATTATGCGTGTAATATGAGCACACAACATTGTCCTTACTAATTCATACATACGCACATCTTCTAATTGTTAAAAAATGTTGGTGAGTTCAGGTTCTTTGTGGATGATGTACCAATCAGGGTATTCAAAAACAGCAAAGACTTGGGAGTGAGATTCCCATTCAACCAACCAATGAAGATATACTCAAGCCTGTGGAACGCCGATGACTGGGCAACAAGAGGAGGTTTGGAGAAGACTAATTGGTCAAAGGCTCCGTTTATAGCATCATACAAGGGATTCCACGTAGATGGTTGTGAAGAATCAATGAACTCAAATTTCTGTGCAACACAAGGCAAGCGTTGGTGGGATCAGAAGGAGTTTCAAGACCTTGATGCTCATCAGTACAGGAGATTAAGTTGGGTTCGGAAGAAGTACACAATCTACAACTATTGTACTGACCGTACTCGCTTTCCTTCTCTACCATCAGAATGCAAGCGTGACCGTGACATTTAATCGTCAAATTCAAATATATATTGATTGTGCTACTGCTACAAGTATATTGAGCCTACATATAAGTCTTACTAATGGCAGCAGCCACCAAAGCAGGAGCGTATCTTTTTAATTTTTCTACTTACACCGGTTGAGCATAGCTCGTTTATCACATAGTAGTCTTGTCTAAGTTTATGATATTTGATTGTATGGTCCAATCTTTTCAGGAAACATCATATATATAAAGGATTTAGTCGCTATGCTAAAGTTGGTATTAGAGCATTTGCTCCTCCTCTTCTCTTCTCATTGTAGTATGTATTTAATGTTTAGTATCTTTGGCGATGATGAAGTGGTCAGGATCAGTCTCGTGAATCTTTAAAGTTAAGGGCTCAAGTTTGCACATGATCTGAAAATTACTTTAGAATGGATAGTGGAATATCACTTCCACGTTCAATTATTGACTCAACAGGAACCACCATTGTTACGTGCGACGGCATCTTCAACATATTTTAAAAGGTTTGAGCAAAGGGTATGGATGATGCAAAGAAAGTGACGTTGCTTTAATAACTCTGATTTAGTACGTGTGCTCAATTGATTTAGAAACACCAACACCTGATACATACTCGATTAATGCGCTGTACTTAAGGTTCAACAGATATGTCTATGATGTTTTAGAATCAATTAAAAGAAACAAGTGAGTATAAAGTATTAAATTGAAGAAAATATATAATACTCTAATAATTTAATACACATAAAATTAAAAGAAAAGTATTAAAAGAAGAAAATACACAATACACTGGTTTTTTTTTTAAGTTTTAGCCATAAGGATCTTAACTATAGAAAGGTACCTTTAAGCCACTGGTAATTTAATGCTCATAAATTAAAAAATTACACAAAAATATTTATTTTTTTCTACCATACAATAATATCGATCTTGTGTAAACAATTAAATGAGAAAATGACTATTAAGAGTAGAGCTAAATGTTCAGACCCCATCAAACCATACTTCCTAATCATCAAGTTTATACTTTTTGGTTGGACAAGCTCATCTCAACACAAAAATGCTTGGAACATCTCTTTGATTTTTTCTTTCTCAATTCTTACATTCGGTGCAAGTACGGAGATAATGATATAGGTAATATGAAAATTGCAAAATCCTAAACACAAGAATTCACAATGCATCCACATCCGTAGACATTGATTTTGGTTGGGATTTGGACTGAGCAAATGGATTAATAAAGACACATTCAAAGATAAGAACACAGAAAAATTCACAATATATCCGCATCCGAAGCATTCATTGATTTTGGTTGGTTTTGGAAAGCTTGTAACCTGCTCAATTTTCTTGAACCCTGGAACAAGAAATGTTTCAAAATGTTTCAAACAAAGTAAAGTTCCTGAGAAATGTAAAGAGTTGAGGTAGTCTGATGTGCCTTTCAAACCACATAAGAACTGGGGAATCAGATGTTTTCCAAATCCAATTGCACCCATGAAATTACGCTTCAGATGTGCTAATAAATGATGAACTATAGATACATACGTTTCAATCCCAAATATGCACGGCAAGGTCAAATTTATGCAAAGATTAGTTGCAACTAAGCAAATAATAACAGACGTCAACCTACTCAGATTAGTCATCCACTTCCCCTCTTATATCAGAGCCATTGTCCATAAGCATAGACAGGTTCCAAGAGAATCTTGGAGAAGTTAACAATTTCCTAATCTACCTTAATTCTCCAAGACAAGTCTTCCATATACAGTAAACTGACTTAATGTCAGCCATCATTTCTTTCCCCAAAGCAGGGATATTTGACTATATCATATTAATGCTTCTAATAAATGTTACAGTAAATAAATGTTAAAAGATAAAGACTCCAGAACACAATCTTTTCCAGCAGCAAGTCATTTTCTGTCTCATCAAATGGAAATCACACACCAAAATGGAAAATTATCAGATTTCCATTGACAATAGCTCAGTATTTCGTTGCTCTTGCCATCCAAGGTCATACTGATCTGATCACATCCAAGGTACAAAATGCTAACAATGTAGGAAAGCATTTCCATCTTTCTTATCACTACAGCTGCAAGCTTATAAATTAGTGGAGAAAAGAAAATACATGAACTTTGCAGCAGACAATGTCGAATCCACTACAAATTTGTCTGCATGGAAAGATTAATGCCTACCTAGAAAATTGCAGCCAACTCTAATAAAGTTTGAAATTAATTTCGAATTCATCTATCAGTTTCATTTCCATGTGGTGAATGTCACAAGATAAGGAAGCAATATATAGTTATAATCAAGCTATCCGTACAATTACTTTGTTCTTCTTCCCTGCAGATAGAAGAAGAACTTTTCCGTCCACAATGTCTTCAGGTTCTATTCTCTTACTTTCAGTGTCCACTCTGCTATTGTTCAAATACAGCCCGCCTTGCTTTAACAGACGGCGGGCAGCTGACTTACTGTCAAACAAACCAGCAGAAACTGATAAATCAACAAGACTAAGATTGAGAACCTGATCATATGCGAAAGAGCAAGAGGGAACATCCCCTGCAATGCCCTCAATGGCTTTCCAATCCAATTTAGTCTGCGCTCCTGGTCTCAGAGCCTGAGTTGCTTTGAGAGCCTCATTTAGCCCATCTTCACCATGGACAAAACGAGTCACTTCTTCAGCCAGCTTTCGTTGCACTGTATTTGGAACATATCCAGGACTCTTCATTTGGTTCTCCAATTCATCTATCTCCTTCATGTCCAAAAAAGTAAGCATCTTGAGAAACCTTATAACATCCGCATCTGGGACACAGAAGAAGTACTGGTAGAACTTGTACGGTGATAACATAGATGGCGAAAGCCAAATGGCGCCGTCCTCAGACTTGCCAAATTTGGTACCATCGCTCTTCAGTAGAAGAGGGAATGTCAAGCCATAGGCTACATCTCCTTCAGGCTGGAGAATTTTTCGTATGAGTTCGGTGCCAGCAGTGATATTGCCCCACTGGTCACTTCCTCCAATCTGAACATTGACACTCTCATTCTGAAAAAGGTAAAGAAAATCGTAGCCCTGCAGTAACTGGTATGTGAATTCCGTGTAACTCATTCCCTGTTCTGATTCAAGCCTCTTTTTGACACTCTCTTTGGCGATCATGGTACCAACTCGAGCATATCTCCCAACTTGTTTCAGGAAATCCAGCAATCTAATTTCTTTCCACCAATCATAATTATTCATAACCACAAATGAAGAAGACAATAATGATGCTGAGGTTGAGGTTGATGATAAGTTACAATTATTACTGAAGATTCTACTGATGGTGCTGGTAATCCCAAGGGTGTTTTTCTCCAAAGTATTGACATCAAGCTCAGGCCTTTCAAGACTCTTGCCAGAAGGGTCTCCAATTCTAGCAGTAGCACCACCTATCAAAGCAACGACTTCATGGCCACATCTCTGAAACCAAGAGAGAACGATGATACCAAGGAGGTTACCCAAGTGTAAGCTCTCTGCCGTAGGGTCGAAACCGCAATAAACTCTAAGAGGATTCGTATTGTCATCAGAGTTGTAAAAGGAAGAAGACCTTAGATTGTCACTTGTGAGGGATTCAAGCAAGCCCCTTTTCTCAAGTATGTCGATCACATTGAGACAGCCAATAGTTTCCGGAGGACGAATGGTAGAGGTAGAACCTTGCTGCTGCTGAGCAGAGTGTAGGCAACTGACAAAGAAGAGATGATTTTTAGTTGAATTACACTTTTTAAGGAGACTTCGGGACTTCGACAAGGAAAGGAAGAAACTTTTCTGATGAGAAGAGCAGAGCACAGTCCTAGCAGCAACAGCCGCCATAGGAATCTGCCTCTTTCTGATGGGTGGTGTTAACACAACGCATTTCCCAATCTCTGAACGTCTCAATCTTTAGTTATGGGCCACCCTTACGGTTCTTGAAGTCGCAGCTCGAAAGCTAAAATTTTCTCAAACACGTCCAACTCTCTCCATCAAAGCCCAAAAGCCCTGAACCATATTCTATGGTCTTTTACTACGTTCTCTCTGTTTTTTAATTTGCTTTTGTCGAATAAAGTTTTTTATTATTTTACAAAGATTAGAAATTTTTACTTTTCAGCCTAAATTTAACCATTAAATATTTACTTTAACTTGCATATATATTCCTGGTAATGTGTTGATTTTGTGCAACTTTTATTTTAACAACAATGAGAAATATGGTATAAATTTGTTTTCCAATTTTGATTAATCAAATTCCTAATGGATAGTTCATTCCTAATCAATTTTTTAACGGATGGTTTAATTAGTACGCTCAAATATTGAATAAAATCATATATTAAAATAAAAATTGGATACGATTGATGGATTTATCTTTTTATTCATATATATATTACTAAAAAATGGATTTAGTTTTTGTAATTGCATAGTGTAATCCTAAAACTTTAATGATCATGTTTTACAATATTTGGTTTTACAAAACCAAGTGTTTAAAGAACTTTGCAATAGTAAAATGTAAGATTTGTATTTACTATTTTGAAGTTGAAAAGGTTTAACTAATACATATTAAAAGAGTTTATTCAGTACATACTTAAGATGTTGCATTTGCTTTTTCTTACACAACAAACTAATATTTTGTATTCAATCAAAATTTATGTGATTGATACTAATTTTATCCTGAATAAATTGCTTAACGAATTTACGAGGAATCTAATTAGTCAAAACAAAAGAATATTAACTACCTTTACCTTTTCTGGCAATTATGGGATTTGAACTTTAATTGTTAAGATGCAAACTAACAAAGATACTTGACTATAGTTGAAAAAGATTCTTATTTTATGAATGAAACAAAGTGGAAATGATCCATATTATGATTATACATTCATACAAAAGAAAGCAATTATGGAAAACAATCTAAAAAATTGCAAAAATAAAAAATTGTATGGATGTTGAATTGCCATATGTTGATTATAATAATTTATACTCAAGATATAGTCTACTTCCTGTTATTGATAAGAATTTCATCTAAATCCACTTTTTGAGAGTAATCCTACTCATTATCATACTAAGTAACTACTTTAACCATATCATCTCTTATGATCATTGTGAGTGAAAAACCAATAGTTAAAGACACTTTGTTGCACTTGAAGTCTACAAAAATAAATGGCTCATCACAGACTTATAGGATGCCCCTTAGCTCAATGTTAACCCTCTCTCTAAAACCAACATTCACCTATTTTGTAAATGTATTTTTTGAAACTTGAAGATGAAAGGTCCATTTGTCCCCCTAATGCTTGACAGAAAGTCTAAGATAAACTCTTACCATTATCTCTGACACTAGTATAACCCTTAAAATTTCTAAAATGGAGCAATTTGCCTCAAAATTGTTAACTTTGTCAAATTATTGTTAAAATTTTCTACCTAAGCATGTTATATAAGATCAGCTGCCATGTATTTAAATAATATTTTTATATCTCAATATTAATTAATAAATGTTTATTTACATATAATTAAAAATATGAAAATAGTTTTAATTTCCCCCAAAATAGCTAATCCGTCTGAAGCCTTATTTCTTCGGTAACCTAATTTGGTACTTCATCATTCTCCAATCATGCTCCATCATTCTCCAATCATTCACTAACGTTCTATAGTCATTGTTTGTTATTTTCTAGCATTATCTGTCATTATCCAGTTTCACGAGTCAAGGTTTCGTCATTCTTTAGCATTCTCCTTCATTCTCCAATCAATCTATGAAAGGTTCCATTATTCTCCAGTCACTTCATGTGTGGTTCCATCGTTATTCAATCGCCCCATTCATATTTAATTCTTCACCATTCTCTAGTCACTTTAGTGGAAGAAGAGTTCTCCATTCTAGGTACAAGGATTCATTCCTTTAGTTACAAATAAATATTATATAGTGTTTATAAGCAATCGATAAATAATTATTTATCTATATTTTGTTGAATTTGTTGTATGTATAGCAAAAGATAGTGGATTTGTGGTAGTCCCCTAAAGATAGTAGATTTATGTCGGTCTCCCTTTTTATCCCTCTTGCTTTTGAATAGTTAATTAAAGGTAAGTTACATTAGATGTGAAAAGTTGAGATTATATCAAATTTATGTAAAATAATGTTATCTTTTTGCCAAATTTATGTAAACTTATAAACTTATTTAAACAATAAATATTTTATATCTTATTTAAACTCATTTTAATCATCCAAATCTAAAAACTTTCTCCAATTAAGTTCTACCTATGTCATTTATTCTTACTACAATTGTGCCACTCACTACATCTTTAACAACTTCTCTTTCGCACTCAAACTATGTTAAGGCCCATCTTTAGCTAATTGTCCTACATCTTTGGTTGACCATACATCATCCTATAATTGGAAACCTATAATTCAATCAACTAAAACAATTGTTCAACACCACAAAAAATCCACACAACCAATCCTCTCTCAACATCCCTTTCCTCTAAAACCATCTACTAATACTCGCATTATGACCAACGATTCTAAAAATCAAAATCATATTCATAAACATATATAAAAACTTAACCATTACCCATTAACCATCAATGCCCCTAGAGTCAATTATTATGACATATTTAATTTGATTTTCAAATCTATCATTATTCACCAAAATTTCTTGACCATAGTATTCTCACAAATATATACAAGTTGTGCAAGATTATCTGTAGTCTTAAACAAGCACCACATGCTTATTATCATGAGATACAATGATTTTTATAGCCTTTGGGTTTACTAACTCTCATACAAATACATCACTCTTTATCTTGAATAACAATGATAATTTAATGTCTTTTTGCTTATGTTGATGACATAATTATTACTAGTTATAATGCTACTAGTTCACCAGCAACTAGAATCAATGATTTGACTTCGAGAACCATATCTTATAATATCATATTTAATCTAAACCATTGTTCTAATTTTTCAAGCACACCCATTTTTTCTAATTTGTAGCCACATTTCTAGAAATAATTATGAGATAATTCAAGATGAGGCCCTAATGAAAGAGAACATTAATTAAAGGTTAAAGTTACTACTGCTTTAAACAATTTACTTCGCTCTCATAAATTATATCACTATCTCACTCATAGGTTTTTAATTTCTAGCATTACATTCAATGTTCTATCATCACCTATTTTTATTTTATAGATGATTAACCAATGGTAGCCACTCATATGTTCATCCTACATCATAAATGGAGGCATAACAAAGCAAGAAAAGACATAACAAGTATATTATGCAATTTCTTTTATGTAGAAGTTTTATGATGGTTTTAAAGGGGGTACAAGGGTTATGCATAAAGACTTCTCATTAAATTTTGACAATTAAAATACAAATTTATTTTTACTTTTTTCACACACTTCAAATCTACTAATATGCAAAATCACAGTTTTGTTCATGAAGTAGCCACTCTACAGATTATATGTATCAATTGAAATATTCAACAATTACAAATATGTATATTACTTAAGCTTTGTGTTTTAACTTTGATGTGGTATAGTTATGAATTATTTCTATTTTTTCTTCATAGGACAATAGTAAATGGAAGAGCTAATATAAGGATATTTTATGGTGGACATTTTACTCATGACGATACACTAAAGTATATTAGTAAGACTCCTGAAATTTTTAATAACATGGATTAGGACTATGTTAGTTTAAAACAGGTATGTTAAATGTGTGTTATTTTAGGATATAAAAATATTGTTAACGCATGGTATTAATACAAATATTGTTAATGCATGGTGTTAAGGGGTTAGAACAAGGTTTGAGCCAATTAGAGTGCAATTGATTTGATTAAAATGTTAGATGTATATGGTATGGTCAACATTTATCTAAAGCATGTAGATGTACCAACACCATGCTTACTAATGTTATTATGGAATGATAATTGGCATAAAAATGGGGTTGATACCAAAGTGGAAATGGGTTACAATTCTGAGGTAGGAGGTAGTGATGTTGAAATTAGTGATGACAGGTGATTTTTATATGGGTTCTTAAGATGGAGTTGATTTAGATGGTCCAATGAGCAAATAAGGACATAATTTTCTAAAAGGGCTAAAATATAGGTATGTATATAGGGCAACTATTGGAGGAACTATCCCTCGAGGCTATCTCGTGTAATAACAGATTATAATCCCTAAGAAGGAGTGGAAGATAGCTACAACTAGCTCAAACACCCCAAGAAAATTCACAAATAACTTTTATAAGGAGTTATTTAGAGCTAGAGGTGTTAGAGTTAAGAGGAACAAAATAATATGGAACAAAGCCCTTATTCTAAAGGCTTCATTCCTATTATGATTAATGATGAAGAATAAACTAAACATTAAAGAAATATTGCATTTTCTAAATATCTAGGACACATGTGTCGTATGTAATTTAGAAAGTGAAACAACTATTTACCTATTCTTCGAGTGTAGCTATACAAGATGGATATCAGAGAATATACTAAAAAGCATCAATATACAAAGAAGAATATATTGAATTTCGTGCAATCATTAGTTGGCTCACAGAATATATGACTCTCCAAAATGAAACTAAGATGATTATCGTCACAGAATGTATGACTCTCCAAAATGAAACCAAGACGATTATCACTGCTCACTTAAGCTCACGCTTGTACAAAATTTGGATTGAGGGAAACTATAGATGTTTTCAATCACCAAAAAAAAAACAAAGAAAGCTTAGTTGAGGAGATCAAATAATGGTGCAAGGAGCAGATCATCCACAACAGTATAGCCAACCATAATTTGCAAGCTTCCCAATAGCAATAGTACTTTACCAAAGTTAAATATATGATTTACATATTGTTAGGAAACAAGGACAAATAATGTCATTTTATGTCAAAACGCAAGTGGTAGTTTTGGCCATTTAAAAATAGTGTTTTTGTATTGAGATAAGAAATTAAATTAACTAAATAAAAGATTTTAATTTTTAATGTACTTGAACCATTTTAAATTTGTGTACTTTAAATATTTATTTGCAATATAATATTTAAAATATGGATTTAATAATTCTAAATAAATAAAAATAAAACATTACGCAAAATTGTTCCATGCATGCCTATGTATTAGATGTTAAAATATGTAAATAACTTTTTGTAATAATGATATGAATAGTGATTGTGTATATATATTTACATACATATAAATAATTTTGAATAAATGAATTTATAAAATTGAGGTACTGTATAAATTTAATTTTACTAATTAATATCTTTAACAAATCAAAAGAAAACATAAATCATTTAATAATGTATACTCTTATTGACGTTTATTTTAAATAAATGTCTTTAATATATGTGTGTGTTTAACAGAGAGAGTTACTGTTCCTATAATTTAATAAGTGGTAAATTTGAGAAAAAATAGCTCTAGATATTGTAATTAACAATTCATAAAAATTAGTGAAATCTTTCATTTGACTTTAAAATATAATTCATAAACGTGTTTCCTTTTAATAATATATTTAATTGAAAATGTATGATTTTTATTTAAAATTTTCAACGTAAAAAATTTATTCACCATTAGATATTTGTACTTAGTAGATGAAATTCAATTTTTTTTTGTAATTATCTCAACGATAATGATAAATGTTTTAGATTCTCTTAATTGAAAAGGAGGTCGTTATCGGTATTTCAAAATAAATCAAACTTTAAATTTGTAAAGTATTAAATCTTTTTTATAATAATTAATGTATAATATAAAAAGAAAAAGAAAAAATGATTTTAAGAAGTAAACTTACCATTAAATGTACCTTAGATATTAATTTACATTTATTCTTAAGTTATATAAAAACTACTTTCATGATTTTTAATGATTTATTAATTGTAGGCACACTATATCAGTAATATTGTAAATGTAGGCAATCCTTAATTAAATATATTTAATAATATATCATAGAAATTGTAACACCCCAACTCTCGCTGAGCCCGAATCCGATATCGACAGTAATACCCGAATTCGTGCCCCGCGAGGGTGGCGTGTCACATCACTTAACACTTA
>JAOQML010000007.1:18198934-18222518 GCA_027568935.1 Erythroxylum urbanii | reverse complement strand
CTGTGTTAGACTTTTAAAAATAGATCTTTTAAGTTTATAATATAATATTTTTAAAAATTTTATATATTTCTCAAAATTATATGTATTATTATACTTTTTTTTTGTAAGTCTAACATGTCTTTCCTCGTACTTATAAGTATTATTTGCATTTTTACAACTAAATGTGTATATATCAAAGAGTAAAAATTTTATATCATCATCATCATCATCATCATCAATACCCAGTTAAATCCTGCATTAACACAAGGTCTAAGGAGATTTGATAATACACAACTTTACCCCTAAAATAGAGAGGATGTTTCTGATAGACCCACAGGTAAATGTGATATGAAGATATTTTTTAAAAATATAGAAAATAAAAAAGATGGAAAATAAATTAAAATTTTATTTTTTGAATAAAAAATTAAAAACTAAAAAATAACAACTTTAAAAAAAGCTACATATCTTCGACAGGAGATGCAAGTCTAGAAGACAAAGTTTTAAGAAATTTATAAGACAAATATTCCTGATATATATTTATCATCCCATCCATTTATAAACAAGAATCTAGATTATTATTAATTTTAGGAAATAATTTTCTTAAATTATATAATCCCTTTTGTTAGTATTTATATCATATAACATTAAGAACTCCTATTATTAAATCTATAAATTAAAATTCAATAATATTAAAAAATACTAATTTACCATAATACGTATTACCAAACATTAAAACACATAACAGAAAAACTAAATTACCAACACTTCTATCTTCTCAACAATATTTCTTTACAAACTGAAATTGAAACATTAATCAAACATGTTTGTAGTGAAAACCCATTAGATCCTTTTAAAAAATACAAATAATCAATTAATTGAAATAAAATTAAAGGATCCTACGCAAGAAATAAATATTCAGAATAATATCCCTTATACTCTAATTGATGTACAAGAATTCATAACAGAATGCACGGAATTATTATAAAAACAATTAATTTCACCCAGTACAAGTAAACATTCACCCCCAGCATTCTATGTAAATAATAATTCAGAACAAAAAAGAGGTAAAAGACGAATGGTCATTAACTATAAAAAATTAAATGAAGCAAATGAAGGAGATGCTTATAAATTACCAAGAAAAGACTATATTCTAAATAAATTAAAAGGACATCATTGGTTTACTACTTTAGATGCAAAATCTGGTTATTGACAATTACGATTACACGATAATATAAAACTTTTAATAGCTTTTACTTGTCCCCCACAAAAACATTATTAATGGAATGTCTTACCTTTTGGATTAAAACAAGCCCCTGGTATATATCAAAGATTTATAGATAATAATCTTGAAGGATTATAAGCATTTTCTTTAGTATATATAGATGATATTATTATTTTCTCTAATAAAGATAAAGAAGATCAGCTACAAAAAGTTAAACATATCTTACTGCGATGTCAACAGAAAGGATTAATTTTAAGTAAAAAAAATTAAATTAGCACAACAAAATATTGAATATCTAGGAATTCAAGGGATTTCTCCGATTATAACCTAATATCCTTAAAAAAACTACAAACTTTTCCTGATACATGTAAAAATATAACCGAAGTTCAAAAACTTTTAGGATTATTAAATTATATATCTGATCAAGGATTTCTTAAAAA
Organism: Erythroxylum urbanii; assembly: GCA_027568935.1. Taxonomy (NCBI): domain Eukaryota; kingdom Viridiplantae; phylum Streptophyta; class Magnoliopsida; order Malpighiales; family Erythroxylaceae; genus Erythroxylum; species Erythroxylum urbanii. The sequence continues at coordinate 18,220,877 of JAOQML010000007.1, read as the reverse complement.
TTTAGCAAAAAAACGAAAACAATTACAATTAAAATGTGGTACTAAAACACAATGGTCATGGACGCTTGAACATACCGAAAATGTTAAACGTTTAAAATCACTTTGTAGCAATTTACCAGCTTTATATAATTATGATATAAAGGATACACTACTTGTCCAAATCGATGCAAGTATTGATACATGGGCATGATGCCTTCTAGCTAAACCTCCCAATTGAAGGAAATATATGTTATGTAAATATATCAATGGGACATTTTCTCCCACTGAAAGTAAATATCCAATTTATGAGAAGGAGACACTTGCATGTATTAAAACTTTAAGAAAATGGAAAGTAGATTTATTACCAGTCGAATTTCATATTCAGATTGAGTCGAAATATTTATGTAATTTTAGGAAATATCAAATAAAAACCAATTATAATCAAGGGAGATTGATTCGGTGGCAATTAGAATTAAATCAATATTATTTTCATATCAATTATATATCATTTTCTGCTAACAGTCTTGCAGATATATTAACCAGAGAATGGAAACAGCTATAGCAAGCCTGAAGGATTCATTAAATTAGGTAAGCCCATCAATATGAAACGGATTAATTCTATTCCAACACGGGCTATCAAGGAAGAAATGAAAAAGAGTACACCAGATGTGAATGTTTCAAAGCATTAAACGAATGGACTAAAGCCTAGAAACAATTCAAATATTATTCACAGAACTGCGGGAGATATGGACCTAAAGCAATTATTCTACCTGAAGTCGAACTTTTAACCACATATCTCTTTTTCCAAAATGGATTTTTTGATAATGTCTATCTCACCAATTTACACAGTTTGGCTAATTTCCTTGTTGGCTTATCCAAGCAGTCAAAAATTACAAGGACAGATTTGCCAAGGACCGAGAAATTTTTCTCAAGATATTCAGTACCTACCCTATTTTCACCAAAGCGGACAATATCCATGAGTCTACATTGCAAATTCCAAAAATTGCTTATATCCATATCAGAATTAGGAATAGACTATACCCACCAATTGATGAACCACCAGAACATGAAATTTCATGGGATTTAATCAATCATTTTAATCTCAATTGCATCGAAGGAGCCTATAATTAGTGTTTAAAAATCAGCACTGAATCACTCCTCAAACTTAATTGTCGAGGACCTAATTTACAAATGACTTCTAACTATCTCCAACCAATAGCAACAGAATCTCTTCAACTAATCAAGCAAATGGAAGCATAGTTCTCCCATACAGCAGGCATTTTTGACAATTTATCTCTTGATTGGAAAAATTCAATATGCAAGCAATTGCATAATTATCCAACACACAAGTGTGCCCTATGCCCATCAACATCAGCACCTCTCAAAGACGACAGCAGCACTGACGAATTAATTATTGAAAACTAAAGCATACAGTTTTGTTTATTTTTTTAGTTTGGCATTATATAATTATTATAGTAGGTGGCCGACATTTGGCCAACCACCTTTAACTTTTAGCTTTCTTCACTTAATTTTTTTTCTTTTTTCTTTTACTTTATTCCTTGTCAGCTTTATTATTAGTCTTTGGTCGTTTCTTCTCCTTTCTTCTCTATAATGTAACTGTTGGCAATTGTCGAAACATGAAATAAAAGTTATTAACTCTCTCTGTAAACCTCTTATGGAAAAATTAAATTTAATAGTAGGCTTAAATTAGGAATATCTTTACAATCACATAAATTAGATGAAACAATTACCATAGCTTATGAATTTTATAGAGACAATTTAATGACTATTGGACAATATCCATTTCTATTACTTATCACATAGGTTATGCTTTAAATAACTCTCATCATAACATTGAATTTAAAAATGCTTATAGAATTTATATAGATCAATTATTTAATGATGTAGCTAAAATCGGAATTAATTTAAATACGTTTATTAGAGAATTACCTTAAAGTAAGTATCCTATACAATATACTAACATATCTGTACCTAGATTATCTTTATCAGATAATATATATATAATAAACCTTCAATTCCTTTACTTAGATCACAATCTGTTAGATTAACTAGACCTATTAGATTCACTGAACCAAGAATTAATTTAGATAAATCAATACCTATCACTGATCCTAAAATAATTAATCAACATGAACAACAAACTGAAGAACAAAATATAGGAAAAGATATTAGTACTATTAAAACACAACTCCGTGAATTATCTACCCACATTAAGAATATGTTATGAGTATTACAAAAGTATATGAAATATTAGAAAAACAAGTTCAAATAGAATCACAATTAAATGACCTAATACAAAAATATACAGTTTTCATAAATTTTATACAAAGGTTAGAAAATCAAAATAAAATAATAATCGAACAAATACAACAATAATTAAATCAAATACAACAAAAAACTGATCTTGCATTAAAAGTGAAATGAATATTCAAATATTTATTCAAAAATTATCTTATCCCATAAATAGAACAGTCGAGGAAACATTTTTGAAAAAACAAGCTACTAATTTAGTTGCATATAATCTAGGCGGTGCTATCACCATTACAAAGGAAGTTTTAGCAAAAAAATGTTTAGAAGCAAGATTACATAAAAAATTAAGACACGCAGAAACTCAATTATGCTGTTCAAAATATTCTGAAATACCACAACAATATGGATGTGATTCATTTACACATAGAAAAGCAAAATTAAAAATCTCACATTGGAAAAAATATCTGAAATGGAAAAATTATACAAAATGGAAAAAATATCCTAAAAAATTCCCCTCTCAATGAATTTTTAGACTAAAAAATTATCGACAATATAAACGTAAGAAAAAGTTTCGCCCCCCAAAATAAAAAACAATGTAGATGTTGGCTCTATAAGTAAGAAGGCCATTATGCAAACAATTGCCCAAAATGAAATCAGAATAAATTTAAAGAGAAAATTAATTTTCTTAATCTTGCAACACAATCAAAATTAGAACTTATTGAATCAGATTATGAGACAGATTCAACTATTACTTCACTCTATCAATATGAATCACAAAGTTCATAATCAACAACTGAATACGAATACAACCTTTATTCAAGTGATAATTCAGAATAAAAAAATTAAATACATACATAGATACAGGAGCTACAATTTGTATAGCTTCAAAAACATTACTTAACAATTGGTAAAATTGGTTATATATATCTTTCTACGATTCAAATTTTATTAAAATCAACATTTCAGGAAGGAATAGATTCACCCATACGATTAGCTATCATCGATGAAAGATTAACAGAATTAAAAGAATAAATCCTCAAAATAATAAATGGTAATTTAGCTTATGGAAAAATTAAATTTAATAATAGGCTTAAATTAGGAATACCTTTACAATCACATAAATTAGATGAAACAATTACCATATTTTATAAATTTTATAGAGACAATTTAATGACTATGGGACAATATTCATTTTCTATTACTTATCAAATACGTTATGCTTTAACTAACTCTCATCATAGCATTGAATTTAAAGATACTGATAGAATTTTTATGGATCAATTATTTAATGTAGCTAAAATCGGAATTAATTTAAATACGTCTCTTAGAGAATTACTTGAAACTAAGTATCCTATACAATATACTAACATATCTGCACCTAGATTATCTTTATCAGATAATATATATAATAAACCATAAAGACAACTTTAATGTTACATTAATTAAACCATGAAGGATATAGAAAACGATATTAGAACACAATTAGACGAAATTCCGCAATTAGTTAATACATTAACTCTCAATTCTAAAGAAATTACAAATCCTATTACTAATCAAGATGAAATTATTTATAGTTATAAATCTGATCAAGAACTCTATGTAGATCAACATCAAAAGAATCAAGATGAACCTAAATTTAGTCAAAGTGGAAAAAAACGAAAAAGATAAATACCTTTGGACTCAAAAACCTATAGAAATTGACGAATTAAATAAGTTTGGATATTATCAAAAAGATAATAAAATTAGACGGTTTCCTTCTAAATATACACCAAAACACATTACCTTAGGACTAGATGGAATTTTAAATCTAAACTGTGTAATATCACCTAAAACATTATTATTAGAATGGTCAAATCGTTTAGCCTTAATCATTTAATTAGAAAAACTATTTGAAGGACTAACAAATATCAGTATTTTATGGAATTTTAGATCTTTTAAGTTTATAATATAATTTTTTAAAATTTTTATATATTTCTCAAAATCATATGTATTATTATACTTTATTTTGTAAGTCTAACGTGTCTTTCCTCATACTTATAAATATTATTTGAATTTTTACAACTAAATGTGTATATATAAAAGAGTGAAAATTTTATATCATCATCATCATCATAAATACCCAGTTGAATCTCGCATTAACCCAGAGTCTAGAGAAGTCTGATAATACGCAGTTTTACCTCTAAAATAGAGAGGATGTTTCTGATAGACCCATATGTACAATTGATATGAAGATATTTTTTTAAAAATATAAAAAATAAAAAAGGTGAAAATAAATTTAAAAATTATTTTTTGAATAAAAAATAAAAACTTAAAAAAAGCTAAATATCTTCGATAGGAGATGCAAGTCTAAAAGACCAAGTTTTAAGAAATTTACAGGACAAATATTCCTGATATATTGCAAGGTTCTGCTTATACATAATATGGTGCAAAGTTTTGCTCACTATTTATCGAGTTGTGCGTATCATCCTTGTGTAGGGGCATCCTTGGACTCGAAATTTTGGATAACTAGCGGTTGAGACAATGACAGAAACGAAAAGAGGGTGGGAGAATCCAAAAGGTAAAAGCAGAAGAACATAAGATTTGAGAAGAGAGTAGAGATTTAAAAAAAAAGATCATCTCCGTCCTTGTCGAAGCTTCAAATCCCTAATTAAATAAATAGGCCGAAGCAACTCCACATTCACATAGCTGCAAAAGTCAACTAACTACACATCACCCTTTGTTTTCTGCGAATCCTCAAATTTAGTTCGCCGATAATGATGGAGCTGTCCGATTAGAAACTCTTCCATTATAACCTTAGCGCTCTCTACCTCATCTGACCCCTCACCTACATCCCCCTCAGGTACCACCAAGCTCCGTATGGAAAGCACAACCTTTCAAGTTGGGGAGGTTCTAATGGAGAGCCCAACTCTATTTCTACCCCTTCTCTTCCTACCCTTTGGCCGACATTCCAAAAACCAAAAACTCTAATTCTCTTAACCCCATACATATCTCACTACTTCCATTGAACCTGCATCTACCACTTAACCTTCACAACAATAAGAGGAAGGACAAGCCTTTGACCTATTGATAAAGGACATAAATTGGACGACGGAAAACACAATACTAAAGAACAAAAGAAATTACATTCACGTGGATCACAAACTTAAAAAGAAGATATAAACAAAAAAAAAGCCACCACAAAATTAAGAAAAGAAAATTTGAGCTATCTTGTGAGGCTAAGAACATTCGACTTACAACCGGAGAACATAACCAATATGAGAAGAAAAACTCAAACAAATCAAAGTAGCATACAACAAATGACAGATCTAGAAGTCAACATCATCAAAAAATTACAAATCTAAGAATCGAAATAAAAAACACCAATCTCTTAACCCAAACGAAGAAAGCAAATGTACCTAGAGAGAGGAGGTGAGAGAAGGTCTGAGATCGTGAGACTAACAACCAAATCTGATAGATCTGGAAGCTGTAAATGGCTGAAAGTGGTCGGATCTCAAGGGAGCTTGATCACCTGTTCCATCTACCCAATGCCTACCCTGTGTTATCTATTATCAGCCACACATTTTATTTATTTATTGTAAAGTGTATGGCTAACAATGAATGGCACAGAATGGGCATTAGGCATATGGAACACTTGATCTTCAGCCGATCTCAAGAACAATAACTACCTGAATAAGCACAACATAGCTTGACCAACCTTCCTCTCTTTCAACATTCCCTTCACATACCACGTTGCACAAGACAGTAGTGACTGTGTGCATAAACGCATCAGATCAGCTGTTCCATAATTTGTTCCATAATCCCTGTTCCTATGTTGTTCCCGTACCAAAACATCGACGTTTTAATAAAACCAAATCTCTCGACTTTAAACTTGCCTAAGCCAAGCTAATGCACCCTCTTTCTTTTGATTTTGCTTCCCGCCACAAGGAACCAGCGCAGTCCTCTTTCTTTTGATTTTGCTTCTCGTCGATGCTGCTTTTGCCTTCATTGTTTTTTTTTCAGGCAGTATCTTTTACTGCATTCTCTCTGTGTAACCCTTTACTTGTTTGAACTAAAGAACTATGTTTTCTTGAGAACAAAATCTTCTGAATTTAACGTCAACCCAGAATGTGTTTGGGTTTTTGGGGGTAATACATTCTTATGCAGGTATATTCTTAAAACAGAGCTTATTGTTGCCTTAAGTTATTTTCTTTTTACCATTTCTGGTTCTTTGCCTACATTTTTTTCATTGCCTCAGCTATAATTAGTTGTAAGAGAATTGGGTATTTGGATTTTACTTGGTAGTGTGGAGAATTGGAAATCTGGATTTTAGTTAGTATTTGCTTGATGGCAAGAGGCCAACTTGCTTTTCTGCTTTGTATGTGTGCGTCGAAGAACAGTGTTTCTAGAGCTAAGTTTTTGGTCAGAACTCAAACTTTCGTTTCTTTAAGAGATTTTGACAACTGGGTATTGGGGAATAAGTATTGTTGTGCCTCTTCTTATGGGCGTTACCGTCAATTCTTAACCAAATTTGTGGAACTTTTTACTTTTGAATTTGGCTCGAAGAATCCAAAAGAAGTTGGGACTTATAAGTCTATTAAGGAGAGAACATCTTCTTCATCAATCCAACATGGTGAGGAAAAAAGCAATGAATATAGTTGTAGTAGTAGTAGTGTGACCGTTATAGAAAGTGTCGATACTTACCCTTGGCATCTCAAAACCAAGAAGCTCAATCTCCCATTGCACTTTAGCACCCTCAAGAACATTAGGTGGCCTGGATTTGTTTGAAGTGCAAAAAAATGGTTATTGAAGAAAATAGGAGAAACTGAAAAATACATTCAATCCAAAGCTTAAAATTATTGAGTTTTTCACTGAGAAATGAACAGACAAAGTTCAGTAAGGAACAATTGAAACCTTGGGAATTTGTCATATGCATAATCAGGAGAACTTATAATAAGAGCTATCTCTCCAGGAAGCATTAAACAAATAGCCATTTCAAATCCTTCAGGGACCTTCAGTGTAAAGAAAACTTTCCAATTCATCAATATTAGAGTCTTCAGCATCACAAATATGGAAAAACTTATAAATGAGGTTACAAAAAGTGAGCTTGTCAATTTAAGCGGAAGTAGAACTTACAGTCCCTTCTTCAGAACTAAACTCCAAAGGTTGACCATCATTATCAAATCTAGTATCGTAGAAGACAGTCTTTTCTTCATTAAGAAAAATGCCCTTGTAGTGGACTCGTAGTAGACTGTCATGAAGAGGCCAATCCATGGGAAACTCACCTAATTTTTAAGAAAATTAACAGAACCATATTATACTGAATCACACAATTTTTTAATGCAGAAACTATGTATATAAATGCGTGTGCATTCGTGTTTCACACCTTTTCCATCACGAAGATGACGTTTAATCAGCCGTCCATCTCTAAGCATGTCACGCACCTATCAATACTAAGCAAGAGAGTTACATCACACCATTGCAACCACTGTTATCAAAGTGAATACATTTGACATAAGTAACATAAACATAAAATGTAGAACATTCTAAGGTTTCCTCTCAACTCTGTTCTTGTTAGTCCAAAGTAAATGCAGAATAACAACAGCATTTTAGTGTTAAACATGACGATACCATGCTGGGACCAAAATATGTCATACGACTTGCAATATTACTAAGTGGGTGTGAGTAAGCAACTCCAGCAGCCTGTGCTTGCAACCTCGTTTATGCGGTAAAACAGAAGATTCAAATTCAGTACAAGGAGACCAATAACTTCGAATGATTCCGAACATTACGAAAACAAGAACAAACTAAAAAATTTGAATCGAGCAACCTCCCAATGTTCGGAAAAACTCAATCTTCAATCTCTAAATTAATCAAAGGTAGCATCTTTTAAACCATTTCTTATAAAGAAACGAAATACATTTGATATTATCAAACGTTCAAATCAAATATAAATTAAAGATTCTAATATACCTTTACGACATCAAGAGGGTTAATGATTATTGTAGACAAGAACGTGGAACCAGAAGCAGAAAATCCAAAGAAAGAGGGTGGGTTCACAACCACTGTATCAGTTAATTGTTGATGGAGAGCAGAGTTACGAAGCTTTGTCCGAAAAGAGCATACCTCAGCTTCAGCAAAAACACAAATTTGATGGAGATGTTCTATGAATCAACCGAAAAGAGGAAGGAAAGAGTTGAGGCGGGAAGAAAATTAAAAAAGAGACAGGCATCGGCTTTGCTTAGATCAGCGTAAAATCATGAGGTTTGGTGTTATTAAAACGTCGACGTTTTGGTATGGGAACAGCCATTATGGAACAACTGATCTGATGCCGTGCATAAAATGCTAGCAGTACGGTAGATAAGAGCAAAGATCATGCCACCGAATGCCCAAGCTATCCCCTGAGTCCTGACAGGGGAGCATTTTTTGTTGGATTTTTTTTTGGATTAATCAGAAATGAACAGTATAAATTACATAATTAGCCTGGGAAAGCTGATCCCAGATCTGTCCTCATGGAGGAGGGGAAGACACTCTAAGGGTGCGGTAACAAGAGTGGTAGTTCTTAAGTCACAATCGGCAGCGAACTTGGCGAGCCAGTCGGCACACTTGTTACCCTCCCGGTAGATGTGGCAGAGGCGGACGTCCCAGTTATGATTGAGTAGCGTGTTGATGCTAGTGATGAGAGGGTTTAGTGAAGAATGTCACTGTGCGGAGGCTGTCAGGAGGCGAACGGCTTCTTGAGAATCCAGTTCCACCTGACGATAACCGAGATCCCAGACCAAATAAAGTCCAGTTAAAACACCCTATAGTTTTGAGGCAAGAGGGGAGCACCAGCCTAAATTCTGAACAAAGCCTCCTTGCTAATTCCCTTCACTGTCACGGATTAGTCCGCCCGCCGATGCTGAGGGGGGTGATTGTTTGCTAGCACCATCCGTATTAAGTTTCACCAATCTAGGGGTTGGTGGGGACCAACCGATTGTCTGCCAGTGCCGGGGTCGGTGTCCTGGAATAGTTCAGTGAAAGCTGTCCTTAGCTAGCTGTAATTGGGTGACATAGGCTAAGACGACGTCGGCAGGGGATGACGGCCAAGAAGTGTGGATTTCAAAGAGTTCACAGTTCCGCCAGGTCCACAGAAACCAGCACGTCATACCAAAAATGAGATCCCAGGGCAAGCTGTTGAGCTGTCGGTGCTGGTGAAGGTTCGTGTGGAGCCAGTCCTGGGTGTGCATTGTAAAGAACTCCGGGGATATAACATGTAGAGGGAAGTTGTGCCAGAGGCTTCGCGCTCGGGGGCAGTCTCTCATGACATGCAGGGAGGTCTCTTCCGCTCGGCAGTGATGGCATTTTACAGACGTGGTCAGATGTCGGCGCATTCGCTGATGATTGGTCAGCAGACGGTCTTGGCCTAGGAGCCAGAGAAAGGATCGAATTCGTTGAGCGCCATATGGTCTGCCAAGCTCCGCCGGTGCCTTGATCAGTATGATCCGTGATCATCGAATAAGCAGACGTCGTGACCGAACTGACTTCTTTACAAACCGACTCATGGCCGAACCTTCCCTCTAGATCCTGCTGGCCACACGGTCAAAAAAGTTCGCCTTTGCGAACGTGAGGAAGACCCACCCCCACTCCCATTTTCGCAACAACCAATAGTACCCGATTATAGTGCTGCAGTCATAGGTCATCTGACCAAAGAGGCGCCCATCTCCGAATGGCCCACTGAAGACCCTGTAGAAATTGAAGAAGGCGACATCAATATCATCCCTGGCACTTTTGGACCTAGCATCAAATTATCCATTGCCTTCCAAGGCCGTCTCAACAAGCAATAGGAAAAGGCAATTGTGGTCAAACTAATGGGACGAAGAATTGGATATACCTTACTACATAGCCGACTGACCTCTATGTGGAAGATGTCTGGACCAATGAAAATTATCGACCTAGACAATGAATTCTTCATGATCAATTTCATGGAGACGGAGGACTACATCACTGCTTTCACCCAAGGTCCGTGGGTGATCCTCGGTCATGCCCTGTCAGTAAAACCATGGCTCCTTCCTTCTGCCCCTCTTCTGGCCACATCTCCCACGTAGTCGCCTGGGTCAGATTTCCAGAACTCTCGGTTGCCCGTTATCATCCCGCCATACTCACAGCCTTAGGTAACCTCGTTGGCCGAACGGTAAAAATTGATGCAAACACCTAGACTTCCCAGCGTGGGCGCTTCGCCTGAGTGGCGGTAGACATAGACCTTAGTCAGCCGCTGCGACCCATTGTGGGGTTAGATGGGGAGCGCATCAGAGTGGCTTCTGAGGGACTACCGCAGATTTATTTATCTTGCGGTCGAGTCGGCCACAGTGCCACCAGCGCACACACCACCTACTCCGACAGCCCCTACTACTGCCAGCGACTCACATACCGACCTCCCTTCTGATCCTAGTCTAACCCCTTCTGACCCCGAGCCCCCCCGGCCATGTATGGACCTTGGATTCAAGTCCAACTCCGAGGACGCCGCCCACCCAACCCCACAACAGTCACACGATCTGACAACACGATCTGACAGCCAAGGACATCCCTCATCTGACATTTCTCGAGGCTCAAGGTTTCAACTCCTGCCAGATAACGACTCGACTAACCCCCCAGAGTACCAACCCACGCCTGCACCCACGAAACCCCCACAGTCGGCACGAACACGCACTATCCAGGGATCTTCATCCACGCAACATAATATACCCAAGCAGAACCAAGTTTCTCGCCCTGCAGGACTCCCCACGGGTGGGCCAGGGCCCTCCATCTCCAAGGCCCGCACTACATCCGCCCCAAACCCAGTTCTTCCTCTTCCCACGGGCCGCAAAACCCACGCTGATAAACCCCCTCCCCACCAACAGATGGCTGTTGGCCCCCCAGCCCACATCCCTAACCATTCTGCCCATCAACAGCTTCCTGCTAGTCACTCCCACCAAACTCTACCCCATCAAGCCATTATCATACCCTCCCACAACGACATCCTTATTGAGGACCCAGCATTAGAATCTGTAATGACATCCGATGTAGTGGCACACACCATGGACGAAGACATGGTCATCGATGCCCCCTCTCTTCATTCGACTAGCAATCACCCTATCCTCCCCCCTCAAAACCACTGGACCCTACTCCAAGCGTAAACTCGCCAACCAATTCTTTGGATGTCACCGACTCACTAATGACTAATAACTCGCCTCAAATTTCGACAACGGTTATTCTAGCGCAGGGGGACCTCCCAGCACCCCCCCATTAGAGACTAGGTTTAGTCTCCCTCTTTCTGTGAGTTATTATGTCCATCTTCATATGGAATTGTCAAGGGGCCGACGGAAAAACTTTTCAACCCATCCTCAAAAATTTCGTACGGATTCACAATCCAATGCTTGTTGTTCTCGTCAAGACCAAAATAAGTGGCGACTGGGCTCATAAGGTTATCCGTCATCTGACTTTCCTGAACTTTTATAGGGTGGAAGCAAACAGAATTTTTGGTGGTATTTGGCTTTTATGGCGCTCTGACGTTAGCCTTAAAATTCTCCTTGCCCATCGACAATTTATCCATCTTCATGTTAACTGGGGTCACACTCCGTTTGACTTCACGGCTGTTTATGCCAGCCCCACTCGAACCCTCCAGCACCACCTCTAGCGACATTTACGGAACATTGCCAGGGCTACTTTCCACCCTTGGCTCATCGACAAAGACTTTAATGCTAAGCTCGACCATACTGATCGTAGAGGACTTGTGAGTAAACAAGCGAACATCAATCCTCACTTTCGCAAATGCGTCTATTGTTGCCACCGCCAGGACTTGGGATTCAACGAGCCCCGGTTTACTTAGCGACGAGGACAAACTCTAGCTCGATTAGATAGAGCTTTCGGCTCGACTTCTTGAACCACTTCGTTTACCCAGACTATAATCAATCACTTGCCCTTCCTCAAGTCGGATCATCGGCCGCTACTAGTCACCTTCCAACCCATTTCACATCAATCTACCTCTACCCGGCCATTTCGTTTCCAATCAGCTTGGTTAAGTGACGTAACTTTTGGCCAAACGGTTAAAGATCACTGGCGCCCTCAACTGCAGTCCATCAGCGGGGCCCTTCATAATCTCGGAGCACACTTGCAACAATGGAACTTTTCTACCTTTGACAATATATTTTTCTGAAAAAAACACCTACTGGCACGACTCACGGGTATTCAGAGATCACTAGAACAGACGCCTTTGACTTCCCTCCAAAATCTAGAATCATACCTCCGAATCGAACTGGAAGAAGTCCTTCTTCAAGAGGAACTCTACTGGCATCAACATTCCAGAAGTCAGTGGCTCAATCAGGGTGACCGCAATACTTGTTACTACCATATCGTCACCACTGCGAAACGTCAGAAACTACACATCACCTCCCTTATCGACGCCTCGGGCAGTCTGAGATCGGACCCGGATGACCTCTGACATATAGCCCTACACTTCCTACGGAAGCTCTATTCAGCCGCTCCTCCCCATCCCGCTCCTCTTCTGCCCCGGGGAGGTTTCCCCACCCTCCCACAACAAGCTACTCGGGATTTGGTTCAGCCTCTCCTTCCTGAGGAGATCAAAACCTCCTTTTTCAACATGGCCCCAAATAAAGCCCCCGGCCCTGACGGATTTACTGCCTTATTCTTCCAGACCCAATGGGATACCTTAGGGCCTTTGCTAATTATTCTCCTCCAGCAAACATTCTGAAATGAAGTATGGGACGCTGAACTAAACCGCACCACCATAATCCTGATACCCAAAATTCCCTCCCCCACGACTATCACTCAATTCCGACCGATCGTGCTGTGCTCTGTGATCTACAAAGCCCTCACTAAGGTCATCGTTCAACAGATGAAACCCTTTCTGGCTGAGCTAGTTACCCCTAACCAATGCAGTTTCATCCCGGGGAGACAGATAGTCGACAATATCATCATCGCTCAAGAAATCATTCACACTATGAGAAGGAAAACTGGGCAGAAAGGGATACTTATCGTGAAGGTAGATCTCGAAAAAGCCTACGATCGACTCTCGTGGGACTTCATTCAGGATACCCTCAGCGACGTCGGGTTGCCTGGCTCGTTAATTTCCCTTATTATGAAATGCGTCACATTGGTTACCATGCAAGTCAATTGGGGCGGGGTTCTCAGTGAGACATTCACCCCTTCCCGGGGCATACCATGGGGGGATCCATTGTCATCCTATATTTCGTGCTTTGCATGGAACGTTTGGGCCATCTCATCAATCAAGCTGTGTCCCAAGGCCGTTGGAAACCCCTCCGCCTCAATAGAAGGGGCCCTCCTGTATCACATCTATTCTTCGCCGACGACCTCATTTTATTTTCCGAAGCTTCTCCTGATCAATCTAGGATCATTCGCGATACGTTACATCTCTTTTGTACTACCTCAGGCCAATAGATCAATAACGCGAAATCCTGCTGTTTTTATTCCAAAAATGTTCCCCGCTCCATGGCCAGACAACTGAGCCAGGACACCAGACCACAGACTTAGGTCGCTATCTTGGAGTTCCCTTGTTGCATGAAAGAGTCCACAAACCCACGTATTAATTCATTCTAGACAAGGTCCAAAACTGTCTCACAGGCTGGGCTGAATCTCATCTGTCGCTTGCAGGATGTACTAACCTTATCCAATCGGTCCTCTCTGCCCTCCCTCCCTTCGCTATGCAAACGACTCGTTTCCTTAGACGACTCTACGACGACCTAGAAAAAATTATGCGAAACTTCTTCTGGGGTTCCTCTCCAGGATAGCGTAAACTCCCCCTCGTTAACTGGGACACAGTTTGCCAACCGAAACATTCGAGAGGCCTCGGCATACGTAAAATTCGAGAGACCAATGACGCCCTCCTTACTAAGTTAGGCTGAGCCCTCATTTTGTAGTCGTCTACACTTTGGGTCAGAATTCTGTCAGCGAAATACAAACCCAACATCAGTACCCTGCCCTCCACTCTCGAGGCCGGGAGAGGGTCAATGATATGGGGAAGTATCACATCCATATGGCCCCATGTCTTGCGAGGGCTGAAATGGGTAATCGGGGATGGCAACACAGCCCGGTTCTGGATGGATCCTTGGGTAGAAAATCTAGGCCCTCTCCATGAGTATACCTTTGTCGACCTACTCACCTCTGCCCTTGACCACCGCGTGGCACATTATGTGGACAATTAAGGTACCTGGCTTTGGCCCTATTTTTAACACTTACTTCCTCATTCTGTTAATCTTGTTATTGCAGGTATTCTCCCACCCTAGCCCCTTCGAGGCCTGGATCAGATGATATGGGGGAGATCGAGCACTGACATTTCTTGTTGAATTTTGAGACACCTATCAGTTTAAATCATTGTTATGATATTTATTTTCTATCATACTTATTATTAGGTAATTACTTATAATTTTATATTTTATTAACTAGACATTGTCAAAAATAATTAATATTAATTCACTTTTGCATAATATTTCATTAGGAGTGTTATAAGAAAATTTATGCAAGTTGATAATATATATAAAAGGATAAGAAGTTTTTAATTTAAAATTTTTAGGTTATATGAACTCAAAATTTACATTTAATTATAATTATTCAAATAACTAATTTATTTAATATTTTAATTATAAGTTTATTATCACGATAAATTATGAAAACATTATATAAATTTGGAAAGCGGCATAGAGCACTCAACTTAATTCTAGCTTTTAAAACTAAAAAACATGTAAGCAATAAATTAATTAATTACAAAATTGAACTAACTTTATTATATATATATTTGATGTAGTTAGTGCAATTAGAAATTCAAATATGTTTAATTAACCAATTATAAGAAATAAGAGTAAAAAGTTTAAAGAGACTTTGAATAGTATACATATCAAGTTTTAAAAAGATTTAAGAAAATTATTCAACATAGATGAAAACCAAGTACTAATTAAATTATCCAAGTTTTAAAGAGATTTTCTTAAACTATTATGCATTTATGGTATTAAAGTTACTCTCTGGTTAAAATTTTTAATGTTATCATCGTTTCGTATTTGTCAAACCTACACCCATCCAGCATTGTCTTGCATCTTCCTTACACTTTTCTCATTTTGTACCTGCACTTTCCTAAACATGTTATGTCTTGAACTTGCACATGTCTTATCCTATCCTATACGTGCACTATCCTACATCTACACCTAATCATTGTTTGTTAATTATGTATCTACATCTAATCTTACATTAGCAAATACATTTTAATTTCGAAGTTGCCACTTAATATTATCTATATTGGTCAATTGTGTGATCATGGTCTTGATGTTCATTTTCCAAGTCATGGTTGCCATATGAAAGATCTAAAATAAGGATAGATCTTTGGGACAAGACATAAGGAAGGGTAGTTGTTTGAACTTACAGCACTTTATTTACCCTTAATCCAACAATGAACTGTTTAGAACTAGCGTCTCATTTAGAACTTTTTGTTGTAATTCTCCCTCATCTTAAACATAACTCAATAAACTCAAGCATCACTTCCCTCCATGAACTCAAGAGTTATAAAGAAGTTAGTGTTAATCGTTTGTGGAAATAACTTATGAAAGAAGAATTACAGGCCTTAGAGAGAACTTAAACTTAGAATCTAGCCCACTCCCCCCCTAAGAAGACTTTAACAAGTAGTAAATGGGTTAATAAGATCAAGATAGCACTGTAGAATATTATAATCCAAATGTCTAGAGTAGCCTTGGTAGGGCTTTCACAACGTAGTCCATCAAAAATTGTAATTCTATAGGACTATAATTTGTATAGTTGAGCTTAATCTAACCATCGTGTTGCATGGCCGAAAGGGATATCTTATCAGACTATCATTACATGTAATGTACAGAATATTAATCCTGCTGAATTTCCTAATGTGGGTATCAATATAAAAAGACAGGGGCACATAGATGCATAGTTGATGTGATTTGGTGGCATATCAATCCTTAACCCAATTTCACAGCAGAGTCATGTTCTACGCCTATTATTAGATTATGGATGGAATCAACCCTCCCCTGAATGCTTCAATTTCTTTAACAATATTCAATTCCGCCCCTCCTCCTGCACCTTATCTTTCCACTTCGCTTTTATAGGTCAATGTATCCACGTGTACGGCCCTCATCCTCTTACGCTAACTCCACAATTTTGTTTCTTGGCTGTGAACTTAAAGGGAAATTATTAGAGAAGTTAAAAGAATTAGTTCATAAAAATATTTAAAACGAATATTAGGGTCCTAGTTGTCATAATCAAACTAAAACAATGAAATGTTCCATGCTTTATTTTGTAGATTAAACTGTACAATTGTCCAGTGTAGTTTATCTAATTGTAAAATACCGGAGGCATGGCATGCAAGTGTGAACTTTTTTTTAAAGGAGCAAGCAGGTCACAAGGTAAATTTCCATTCCATGGCACCAAAAGGTACAACTGCTTTTTAACTTACAGTATCGGTTCAAGATCAGAGTAGCTTATGAACATTGAAGAAGAGTGTAGTCCAACTTATCTACTTTGCATGTATAGCTGTCGCTGTCTGCAAACTCTTTATAGGTTGGAACTTCCAATATATACATATATATGATGCTTGCAAAAGCAAAGGCTATTATATGAACAAACCGACTCTCATTATTCCTCTGTGGTCTCCATTCCGTATCTGCTCAATGAATATAAATAGGGCTAAATAATCATCCTACAATTAGCCGCAAAAAATTTTCTTCTCTCTCTCTCTCTCTTTTTATACGCTTCAAAGCTTTCACTCTGTTAAGACGACTTGGTCATAATACACATTAATGGCCAAGGAAGTAGACATAAAGGTTTGTTCTAACCAATAATTTCTTGTATGTCTTTGTTTTTCTTTCAATTTGTGCATGCATTTATTCTCTAAAACTAAGTTTAAAATTATGTTTCAGAAGATTGAGCTCAAGGTGTCCATTAACTGCTGTGATGGCTGCAAGAGAAAAGTGAAGAAGGCACTGCATGGTATTGAAGGTAATAATGGGAAAAGATGGATGCTCCAACTTCTGCTGCTCTTTTTTTCATATCCTAATACATTTTTTCTTTCAGGAGTTCTAAGGACTGAACTGGATCCGTTGCAGCCCAAAGTGACAATTTTTGGAAATGTGGAACCGAAGATTTTGATTAAGAGACTTCTGAAGGCTGGAAAACAAGCAGAACTGCTGATGCACACGAGTACCCAAAATGTTGGAAAAGAAGGTGCAGATAATATGACAAAAGAAAAATCCGAGTGTGAGCAACCAAAAGCTAAAGAGATAAAAAATGTGGGTGTGGGGGAAGATAAAGGTCAAAAGAAAGAGCAGCAGAGGAAGGAGTTGCAGAGCATTCCAAACCATGAAGTTGTGAAGGATGAAAGCTCTCATTCGGGAGGCATGGCTTGCGGGAGAAGCAATCCAAATCAGTACTGCAACAAGGTTGAGCCGTATGTAATAGCTGTACCTTGTTGTGCAATATCTTCATCAGCAAATATTGCAACATATAGTGAAAAGCCAGTATTACTATTCCAAGCACCAGTAGCTAGAGCTACGGATTACTTCAGTGATGACAACACTGTTGGATGTCACGTCATGTGATTTGAGCTACCAAATTCAACTCATCCTCAGAGCCAAAGGGTGTAATAATTTAGTGGTCTTCTCTGCAGGTTTAAATTCAAAAAGGAAGGAGTTTAGCTAGCTTTTGTAGTCCATGTTGCAGAAAAGAGTCTTTGAGTTACTTTACTTGCGTTGAAATTTCAGTAGTAACTTTCTTCTTATATAGCCATATTTAGCTTTTTGCTTCTGCTTTTAAGTTGGAAAAAAGATGAGGCTTTATACTTGTGGAACGGACTTCCAATTATTTATGTATACATTTATATACGTTGACGTGGGTAATATATATTTTGAATCAAGTATTGTCGTTGTAAAACTAAAAGGATTTCTTTCTTTAGGCTATTAATCAAAAGCGAGGCAAGGCATATACATGCTTGCCCTGTGATAATTTATCTGGAGCAACTTAACTTGCGGCTGCAGATTTCGCATCAACCCTTAAAATTATTAACTGAACAAAAAGTCCCTTTGGGTTACTGCCCATAGAGCAGATCAGCACGATTAAAGAATCCCATCCTAGCCGATGTGTTTTGACAACAAAATCTAGTGCCAAATAATAATAATTTAGATCGCTCATTAACCCTCCTTTTGTTCCCTACCACTTACAAATAACAATACATGTTTTAAGGAACAAATTCCTGTCCTTCAGACCTCTACGCTAGAAACTGAAAAATGGAACGGAGGTGCAACAAGTTTCGCTTGCTAACACTGTTATATAATGCACGTATCAGATGTCTGATCACACTAGAATATAATCTTTGATTCCTTCAACAACTGACATATGGGATTGAAATGGCTAAATCAAATATACATAATCGAGGTGATCAGTAGTGTCACAGTCCATCAACCTTAACCTGGATTATTCATGTCTATTTGTCTGTTCCTTTACAAGTCTACAGACATTTACATATAACCAAATCTATTAAGGTTAAAATACCATTGCAGAAACAGCCAAATCATACAAAAATAATCATACCAACCCAACTCCCTAGCAAACACAGATCATGTACTCGATCTTTTTGGCACTCTCCACCTCAACAGCAAATAGATAATAGCACTAGCAAATAGCAAAGACCAGGCTTATCAGTACCTTTTCCATCTGAGAAAGTATACAAATCAGGATTAAGTAACGTCCTACTCTTGAGATTTATTGCTAAGAGTTCTCTGTATGTCCATTCAATGGTAGCCAAAAAAAAGGATGATTTCCAGCAAATATACTCACAAAAGTACACATGCAGCCTGTTTACTTTGGAATTTCGACATATATGTCTCGAGGTATAAAAACATATTAAATGAGAAAAAGTCTTGGTACACTTGGCAGAATGGATTCCAAACAAATCTTCACTGCATGTGCTTTCAGCAAGCGATCCACCGCACTCATTATTAAATAAAATGCGTCACGAAGCTCCTTCTTCTTCTTATGAAACACTTCAATCCTGACACTAAATTTAGTGAAAAAGCCAGAGCAAATCTGTGACATTTCAGTAAAAACTTTACTGAGGCGTGAGACTTGAGGAGACCCAAAAATACACAATCTTACCCTTAATTAATAGAGACATTATTTCTGATAAAAAGCCAGACCAGATCTAAGTCATTTAACATCGTAATAACTTTAATTATGCACCTTATTATTACAACCCTGAACTCAAACTCAGAAGAGTATTTCTTCTTCCTATACATATACATTTCAATCTAAGTAGAATGTGTTTGATCAAATTGCTACTTAATTTTCTTATTACCTGAACACTTTTACCATTCAAATTCTTCCATGAAACCCATCCCAATAGCCTCACTTTTGCTCAAATCCATCAGCTCTCTTCACCCCAAACACAATGTATACTTCAAAGCCACAAGTGTGATTAACACAACTATAAATTCTCTTTACCCCATTACTCTTAATAGCTTTTTGGTTTGGATATGTAAAATTTAGAACCTAAGATAACAGAGATACGAGGAATACTTTTCATTACACCTAAAAGATATGCCTAAATCAACGAGGCACTTTCATTCAAGAAATGTTTGAAGCAAGTGATAGAAGGTATTCAAATTCGCTAAGAATCTTGAGATGTTGAATTTTTATATCACCGTAGCTTGATTCATCAGATTTCATACATTCCTCATCACAATGTTCAATCACTTATTTAGCATTCATTCTGCAGATTCAAGATGAACAACATATTGCATACATGGACCAACAAGTCATATTTACATACGTGTAAAGGAGTAGTCTTTCTCTGTGATTCCAACGCAAAGCCATTGAGGATGCCCCTACATCTCCCCAACACCACCACGCTGTCACCTTACCCAACTTCAATGGCATTTGTACAACATGTACAAGGCAATGCATTGCATTTCAAGAACTAAATAAAAAATTTATCATATCCTTCTTGAAGAATCATAAACAATCTACGTGATTAACCTGCTTTTCTCTTTACAACAATCACTCTCTCTACCCACCTTTAGACACAACAAAGTCTTCATTTTTTGGTCGCTTACTCTTTCCAGATGGATCCACAATTCAACTAGGCTGCGCCTGAAAATTTTGCATTAATGATTCTAACCAAAATCCACCAAAGATGTTAACTCCATGTGTTGAAATCACACCGTAACGATCTACAAACTATGCCATATGGCACGCATCAGGGATATACAAGAAGCACCTAAGCCACAAAAAAGAGAGAAAAGCCATCCAGTTTGAAAACAACACCCTTTTGTATGTTCTCTACCACAGAGCATGAGATAGAAACGCTTAAATACGTAGAAGGAAAACCGGTTCCAGTCTCATATATCAGGCTAAGTCTGAGAGGAACATTAAGTAGGAAAGAGTAACACACGGCAACAGAGCATGCAAATGAATGTGCTAATAAGGAGAAATGACGGAGAGATGGGAACATACATACCATGATATGATAAAACTAAATGTAGACAAGTAAGGTTTCTGCATTCTTCTTAGTAACAATTTTAGGAATTGCAAAGAGAAAGTCATTCTTGCTTACACTAAACACTTCTTAAAGAACAGTAAGCTTTTAAGCTCAAACCCTAAGAATTTGAAGTTTAGTAGAGAATGCAATGGCAACCCAATCAGGCTGAGACGAAGACCACTGAAGTTGCTCGATTTCAGCTCCTGCAGTGTAAGCCAAAATGGGATCCAAACCCCCTTCAACGGGCTGGCCCATGGAGGACAGATCCCAAATCAGCGCCTGAGAATCATCCCCAGCCGTACATATATGGCAAGAGCTATGAGGAGCCCAAGCTATAGCATTGACACTGGCTTGGTGCCTCTGCAATTCCACGACCGGTAGCGTCGGGAAGCGAATGTCTAGTACAACCACCTTGGCGCTGTCCATAATAATGGTGGCCATGTACCTGGGGTCCTGCTTGTTCCATCCCAGCCTAACCAACGGCGTGTCTGGCTCCGAACTTTCGTAGATGATCGTGGAGTGCTCTTTGTCCCTTAGATCGAAAACCCTAACCGAACCGTCAGCCGAGACTGAAGCAAAGACCCCAACGCCTCCCCAAGCGATGTCGTAGACCTCCTTGTCATGAGCGATGAGCTGAGTGTCGACAGCCTCGCGATCGATGTCCCAGATGGTGCAGGTAGTGTCGATGCTGGAGGTCCCAATGCGCTTGGGCTCAGCCTCGTTCCAATCGAATGAGGTGAGGGGCCCACAGAACTCGCTGCTCTTGTTGCCGTTGAGAAGGCTCTTGAGCTCTACCCGAGGTTGGTCGTGGTCGTCGGAGATACGCCAGACACGGAGGAAGTCGCTGGAGGTGGCGAGGAGGTCGGGCTTCTGGCAATCCTTGTCGGGGATGAAGATGGTCTTGGTAGGAGGGTAGGGGTGCTCGAAGGAGAGATTGGGGTCGGAGCGGATCTCACCGTTGGAGTCGTCGAGTTGGACGATTTCGACCCGGTTAGGGTACTGTTCGAGAAGGCTGGCGATGGCGAGGCGATACTTCTTGTCGCGGCGGACGCTCCAGTTCATGGCGTAAATGTGCCATGGAGCCTCGTAGGTGTAGATCTCGGAGCGCTTCTGTTGCTCGTCGGAGGCGTCCTGTGTTGGATCGCTGCTCGCACCCATCTCTCTCTCTCTATATATATA
>JAOQML010000007.1:18186021-18198834 GCA_027568935.1 Erythroxylum urbanii | reverse complement strand
CATTTTATACATAAACAGCTAATACTAAACAGTTAATTTTACCAAACACTTTAACAAACAGCTAATGCAATCCGCTGGTTAAATCAGCTGATATAATCAGCGATCAGCTATCAGCTAATGGAATCAGCTGATTGCCAAACAAGGCCATAATTCCAATTTAAAAATTACAACTCTATATCCCTCTTTTAAGAATTAGAATTTTTGGACCTATTTTCTTTAGTTGACGCCAAAACTCTCTATACAAAATCCACAACGAGAGAGGGAGAGAGAGAGAAAGCCAGGGAGAATTTAGTAAATCACAACAATTGAAAATAAGTTGTATCATCAAAATTCGAAAAATTTTAATTTAATTTCACGTTATCTTCAATTCAATCGCATACATTAAACCATTTTAAATTAATATTTAATAAAATTAGTAATTTGAATAATAATTTTTCATAATATCGACTCCAATTAATAGATTAAATTAATTATCAATTACTTATGCCGCATCTCCCGCCTATATATATTCCAAGTAAACCCTCCAAAGCAAGTATATTACTTATAGCAGAATAAATCAATAAAAAAATCCAATCCAACGACTTTCCAGTATTGATCTTCTAAGAGAGAATCAAGGGTTTGGCGACAAGACGACAGAACGTAAAATTTCACTTCATTGTACGATTATGATTATGCAGTATCTTAAGCATATACAATTCTCACCTATAAAATAATAGTCATACTTTGATCCGTAAAATTGCTTGATGTTGATTCTTTTTCTTGTTTCTATTCTTTTACCTCTTTTTATCACTTCTGTATTTTCTCTTTATTTGATGTTATCGACCGAAGCAACTTAATAGGTAAGAATAAGATCAAAAGAGGTGATGTTTATAATTGATTTTTGAAAAAAAAACCACCTTTTAACTACCACACCTATCATGTTGGTATTAAGCTTTATAAACATTTATTACATAAGACATTGATAATCTAACACAGAAAACACGGGGATGCAGTTTTTAATTGTCAGCATGCAATATTGAATCACAAGAGGAAAGTCAAAAATCGAAGAAAGGGTAATACAATTTAACCAGGAAATTTATACATTGTAAAGA
Source organism: Erythroxylum urbanii (assembly GCA_027568935.1). Taxonomy (NCBI): domain Eukaryota; kingdom Viridiplantae; phylum Streptophyta; class Magnoliopsida; order Malpighiales; family Erythroxylaceae; genus Erythroxylum; species Erythroxylum urbanii. The sequence goes on along the minus strand of JAOQML010000007.1, from coordinate 18,197,743 downwards.
AATGGTTCTCACCCCATGTCTGAAGAATTGCCATGCATTAAGAAGTGGACTTGTTCATGAAGCAGAAAATATACCATCCTGCACACCACCAAAAAAAAAAAAAAGTGGATGATTGTCAGGTTTCACTACTCCAATAGCTTATGAAGATTGCTCCAGTACTGGATGGTTACAGATTTTAACCGCCAAGTCCTATAACCACCTTAGTTTTAACATATTATTTCCTCCCTGTTTAAAACCATTTACAAAGCCGCAGTTTCCTTGGTTGACACTTCTATTCGGTCTACACTTTTAAGAAAAGCAGCAAGCAAATCTCCTAAAATAATGCATTCTCTCCAGTCAACATATGCAATCATCAGAAAGAATTATCTTTTGCATTGTTTTTCCACTCGAATTAATGGAAATAGGCTATTTTGATGGTTGCAGGATCCCAGCTGCCCCTAGAACTCGGGCTTTGCAGAAAGAAAGGGAACTTTTCTGTATTTGGATTAAGGAATTATAAAACAGATACTCAATATATGCTTGTCAGCTTCTTCTGAATGAAGCGATTAGTTTAGTTCCTTTATTGTGATCTGCACAAGAGGTCTACAAAGATGTTCTTTCGAAAGCAAAAGCAAAATAAAAGGGCACATAATATCAGTTCAACAAAAAAAAAAAAAAAATGGTTTAGCACGCAATACTCACATCTTTCACAACGAAATGGTCCTCAAAACTCAGCAATGGCAACAACCATCTCAATGCAAAGAGAGGCCGACCATGGTCCCCGTTAGCAGAGATACAATCATCTGCAGAGCGCAAATATTCTTGAAAAATACACAAATAAAGAAACTATGATAGATTACAACTAGATTTAGTTTAAACAGGACGGGAAAGCATAAAAAGCTTTTCTACCTGTAGCTTGTACAAATATTCTATGTGAGACAAAAGACTGCAATACAAAGAATAACGGAATATAAGCAAGGAAGGTAAAAAACGACTATACTAGATAAAAGAAAAAAGTTCAATAGAATTGCTTGCTAAAATAGATATCATCATGTGGGACAGTCCCAAGCATGGTCCTAACTCTAGGAATACAAAGATTTTTCACGAGAACAATGTCACCTGCTCAACAAAGTTCAAATTCCAAATATAAAATAATTCAAAATGTAAATTTCGATTACCAGAGATGAAAATTTAATAGCTTCTTCTATTCTGTGCAACATTTTCTTACAAAATTTGATAGGTAATTTAAGGTTTAAGCATACACTGAAACTACCAAAAGACTAGAATCTAGCTGTATTAATTGCAAAGTCCTTTATTTACCATATTGAAAATATTGTTGTTCTAGCACAAATTTCAGTTAAAGAAGTTAATGCACTGATTCTTCGCTCTTTCAATTTTGTTTCTACCCGTGCGGATTGTTAGATTCCATAAATAGACCTGAGAATTCTAAGCATAAGCCAGGATATGCTATTGGAATAAAACTCTGACTTATGTTTCCTCCTTGGTGTGGATACATTACTCCCCATCATTGTGTATATAACTTCCTTTTCAGTGTACAGCTAATAGGCCCTACCAGTGTTGTAAATAGAGCTATATCTAGCACAATTTTGATAATTAGAATCCAATCATTCATCTCACATATTCTCTGTTCACTCATTATTGATTCCACAGATTGATAATACTAATATCAGACAATGACTTTTTGATAACAGCATCCTCTTATAATACATACTGACCTTTTGAAAAATTATATAGGAAGGCTGGGAAATTGCAGAAAACAGATACAATTGAATGATTTCATATTAACTAGGTTTCAGGAGGCTAATAGAAATTACCAATAATATGCAAATATGGGACATCCTATAGGATATCTAAGACATATTCCTTTGCAGTTAACCAAAGAAAAATAGATACTCCTTTATAGGATGAAAAGATAATATTACTCTCTCACAAACAGAATGACAACACTTGATGGACATACAAATATTATATACTTATACAAACCTAATAAACAAGTACCTGCCAAACAGAAGGCATATATTCGCGGTATGGCAGTTGCTGCTTATCATTTGTTATGTTAGATGAAACTGAGGTATCTACTGAAAGTGACCTTTTGTGATATCTGTTGAAAAAGAATCAGCAACTCAAAATCTTTAAGTGTTTGATTAGGGAAACAAAATTGGAACAGGATGCTGAATGGAAGAGCAAATGTTTATGCACAGCAACTAACTAGGTTGATCATATATTATTTTGAAAAGCCCCCTCATGAAGGTCCAGACAGAACAGAACCAGAAACAAGTTGTTGGATGAAGATGATCATATAGCATTCAAGGTTTTGATATACATCAAAAAGCAACTTAAGCCAAAAGCTTAAGCTGTTGGGTGAGGCCTCAAGAATAGATCATATAGTATTCCAACATAACCAAATTAAATGCAAGATCGTGCACAATTACACTCAAATTACCTACCTTCGATCAGATGAACATCATGGATGAAGTAAAATCTATAGTTCCATGACCTAACTGCTACATATATAAATGCAGCCAATCACCTAGGAATGGAAGATTAGGATTCATAAAGAACACTCTTCAACCTTGTATAACATTTGACAAAAAACCAGTCCATGGAAGTATAGACTCCAAGTATGAGAAGCTCTTTAAAGCATGATAAAATATGTACTGATACACAGTGTAATTGGTCATGTACTCAAAGATACAGTACATCCATCATATTAACCATTGTACACCACCCACATCACATTAAAAATGACAATTTTCATTTTTGTGATTTTTGATAGTATAGCAACTGACTACTAATACTCTGACGTTTGGAGCCCAGATACTTACTTTTTACTGTCATTTGCTGCATATATATCCCCCATAATGGTTGCTTTTGTAGTGACAACAAGAAAAGGATGCAGCAGAAGAAGCTTTTTGAGCTCCTGAACTACACTTGCAAACACATTTTGTAGAGAAAGGCCCTTCCTACACGTTAAGCACACAATACGTCAATAACAGATTCAACTAACATGGTAAGATATTTGGATAATCATTCTGTGTGCATTTGCAAGCATAGTATCAGAATTGAATATCTGATGATCATGCTTTAAGTAGGAGTGTTAAGATTTTCTACCTTATCCATTCTTAAGTGTTATCCAATAACCTAAAGGTTAAATGGTCTTTCTACATTTCATTCAACCTTTTATAACAAAGAGCTCCAAAGTATAAAAACAATGGTACTATAATCTTTTATTAAGACTGGATTTCAGTAACCGCAGAAGGGATGCAGGCCTTTGCTTTATTCACACTTTCCGCCCAACAGGTTTAAACATGTAAAAAGACATTTTAGAATTGTATATAATCCATTATTTTATTGGAGAATAATGGTATGACATAAACTACGTGTACGGCTCAATATGGTACTAAAAGGTAAGCAAAGGAGACGAAGAGGTCCCAAACTGAATCGAGACAATAAAACGAAGTTTGATCAACATCCATGTTTACATTTTTAACTTTGATTGGTAGCTGTTATAGTCATTAAACAACCAGAATCAGACTTGGCCGATAAAATAGTACCTTTAAAGTAGTACCTTTGAAAGTTAACCAACAAAGGCAACAAAAGCACAAGAAGAAATGAGGAATAGTTTATGGCTGTCTTTAGTTTATATATTTTGTATTAGTTACTGCCATGTGTAGCAGGGCAGTTATTATGTTTGAAAAAGTTATTGTGCGTTTAAATCTGAAACTGCTACTTTTTAGGAGGGATAGTTTTTGGCAGTTCTATCTGTAAACTTTAAAGGAAATTTGTGATAGCAATAAGAAGTTAAGGAGTATTTCAAAAAAGTTCTTGAGTACTTTTACTCTTGGAGCTCGTTGGGTTCTATCTAATGAGCACAACTTATCATACTGTAGAAAGAGGTCATAAAGGAAGGAAACCCAGAAATCTGGTGAACTACAGCCAAAATTCAGTCCGACTAGGCCTATAACCAGATCTAGGGGACTTGATCTGATAGGTAATGCTATAGAGATTGTATTATTTATGTGTGTAATAGAGATATTCAAGAGTAAGCTCCCCTCCGGGAAAAATATCCAGGCCTATACAATCCTTCACAATTGTAAAAAAAACTACCTCCCTCTCCCTTAGTTCCACTCTATATTCCTTCGTACACAATCTCTCTCCTTAACTACCTATAGCAAACTCATAACAACCTACCTATGTGGCAAGTTTCCCCTTCCCTATCTTGCCCCTACGAATATAGGTTTTAATGGGCTTAGGCTGCTTAGGTAATATGGGCTGATCACTAGGAGAAGTGCTAAGATTGCTAACAATTCCCCCCTTAATAGGCACCTTGTCCTCAAGATGGGTAGAAGGAAATTGCCCTTTAATGAATTCTGCATCCTCCCAAGTTCCATCCTCTGTAGGTTTAGCTTTCCAACGAACAAGCCACTGTTGCATATTTCTGCCCTTGGACTTAGTCATGCATGAGGCTAGGACTGCTTCTGGTTCAGCCAATTCCGAAGTGTCGATCTCTAACCCTTGAGGAAGACTATGCCCGTCCGTTTCTGGACACCTATTCTGTTTGTCCATCCGTTTGGGGGTGGCAAGAAGAACTCATCTTCAATACTGTCCCTTGTAGTTTGAATAACTCTTTCCAGAAATTACTAGTGAAAAGTGAATCTCTATCGCTCAATATGGAGGTAGGAATACCATGCATTTTCACCACATCTCGGGTAAATACTTCAGCCACTATTTTAGCCGTGAAAGGGTGCTTGAGGAGTAAGAAATGAGCATACTTTGATAGACGATCTACTCCCACTGTTATGACTTTGTAACCATGGGACTTTGGGAGCCCTGTAATAAAGTCCATTGAGACTTCATTCCAAATAAGCTTGGGAATAGGTAGGGGTTGCAAGAGTCTAGCTGGAGACATTGCCATGTATTTATTCTTTTGGCATATGACACATTCACGAACAAACTTCTGTATTAATGACTTCATCCCCAGCGAAAACAATCCGATAGCCAACCTCTTGTAGGTCTTTAGGAAACCAGAATGTCCCCCTGAAAGTGAGGGATGATACTCTTGCAGAAATTGGGGAATTAACATTGAAGTTGATGAACTAACATGTTCTTATAGAACAACAAGCCGTCCCTTAGATGATAATCAAGTTTAGAATTGGGGTTTTGTAGGAGAGCTGTCTGAGTGAGTTCAGCTTGATATCCTACGTAACCTCCCGTCGGACCACATCCATATCAAGCCAAAATGGGGCTGAAATTGCCAAGACTAATATCTTGTCATCTTCCACTCTAAAGAGGGCATCCGCAGCTCCATTTGCTTTCCGGGTTTATAGAGAACTTCAAAATCTAGACCCAACAACTTAGCTTGCCAACATTGTTGATCTATCGATGGAATCCGCTGTTCTAATAAATGCTTCAAACTTTTATAGTCGATATAAACCTTGAAATGTCTCCTCGTTAGAAAATGCTTCCAATGCTAAATTGCCATTACTACTGCCATCACTTCTTTCTCATAACCAGATTTGGAATAAGTTGATTCAGCCAGTGCCTTGCTAAAATAGGCCAATGGGTGGCCTTCTTGTATTAGGACAACACCCAAACCTCTTCCTGAAGCATCACACTAGATGGAAAATTCCCTGAAGAAATCAGGTAAAGCTAGGATTGGTGATATAGTCATTCTCCTCTTTAACTCCTCAAAAGCTTCTTGGGACTCCTTCCCTCAACTGAAACCGTCTTTCTTTGGTAAGTTCAGTAAGTGGTTTGGCAATTTTACCATAATCTTGGACAAATTTTCTATAGTATTTGGTGAGACCAAGGAACCCTCTTACTCCCTTCACATTTTTGGGAATAGGCCACTCCAAAATGCTTTTGATCTTCGATGGATCCAGAGCTACCCCTTCACATGAAATAATATGGCCTAGATACTCCACAGATTGCTGTCTGAAAATACATTTTCCTTCTATTAGCAAACAATTGATTGTCCAGTAAGAGTTGCAACACCCAAGCCAAATGTGGCATATGTTGATTCCAATCTAAACTGTAAACCAAAATGTCTTCAAAAAAAACTAAAACAAACGTACGTAACAGAGGTTTAAAAATAGAGTTCATGGTGGAATGGAATGTGGCGGGTGCGTTCATGAGTCCGAAGGGCATCACTAGGTACTCGTAATGCCCTTCATGAGTTCAGAACCACATTTTATAGACATCCTCTTCTCTAACCCTGATATGATGAAAGCCCGACCTTAAATCAACCGTGGAAAAATATTTGGCCCATGTAATTCCTCCATCAACTCATCTACTACTAGAGTAGGAAACTTGTTAGGCACCGTGAGCTTATTTAATGCTCGATAATCAACGCACATCCGCCATGACCCATCCTTCTTTTTGACAAGAATCACTGGACTTGAGAAAGGCTGATACTGGGCCTAATGACCCTGATTTCCAGCAAATCTCAAATCTGCTTCTCAATCTCATCTTTGTGATGATGTGCAAGCCTATAGGGACGAATGTTCACAGGTTCTACCCCTTCCTTCAAGTTGATTGCATGATCATTAGCCCGCTTAGGTGGCAGTTCCTTTGTCTCTTGAAAAACTGATTCAAACCTGAATAGAAAGGCCCGCAATTCCTCTTGTTGCCCTGCATTCAAGGTTCCCATTTCTTCAGACACAGATCTACTGATTCCCATAAACCACAACAGCCCTTCTACTTCCACTTCCTGGCGTTTGAGTATCTGTTGGAGAGCATGAGGGGAAGAGTCTTGCATGTTAATTCCCTTCAAAGGAACCTCTGCTCCCCTTCGGCCGAAGGACATATACATCTTCTTCCAATCAACCTTCACCACTCCTAATGTCTCCAACCATGCAACGCCTAGTACTAAATCGGGTCCCCTAGTATCAAAGATGTATGCATTTACACTAAACTCTACCCCATTCATCTCTCCTTGCAAATTCCTTGTGAGAAGTACCACTGTCCATCTCCCAATCTTACTCCGAATGTCCTAGCAGGAGTAACGGAAATTCTCATGGCTTGAATCAACCTGCTGAACACAAAATTATGACTAGCTCCACTATCTACCATAATTAAGATAGGCATTTCATTAAGCTTACCCATCAAGACCTTGGACTTCGTGGGTGAGGATTGGACCTTCCCGATTTCCCTGAATTCAACCGAATTGCACACTAAACTTTCCCAATTTCCCTGAATTCAACCAAATTGCACACTAACTCCCAATCTTCTTGTTGCTCTTCTACCACTGTTGTTTCTTGATTATTCTTCCTATTATTGTCTTCGTCTCCTTCGCAAACAATTAACTTGTATTCCTTGTCTGGACATCGGTGAAGTGGACCGAAAGTTTGACCACACTTAAAACACAACCCTTTTGCCCTTCTCTCCATAAGTTGTTCGTAGGATAAGTTCCTAGTCCCCCTCCATTTTGAACCACTCTGCCGATTACCATCTGTCATGGTATTTTGGGGCTTGTTAGGCAACTCTCTCCCTTCACTCCTAGTGCTTATAGCTATATTACTTGTCTGGCTCAGATGCTGGACATTAGAAATACCCAGCTAAGACCCATAACCCGAAGGAAAGATTCCCGACTTGTTTATTAACTCACCAGGTCGTGTTACTCCTCCGATCAACTCCCTCTCTACCTTCCGTGCAATACCCAGCCGAGACCCATAACCCGAAGGAAAGATTCCCGGCTTGTTTTTTAACTCACTAGGTCGTGTTACTCCTCCGATCAACTCCCTCTGTACCTTCCGTGCGACAGAAAGAAGCCAAGCTCGAGTCGACGGTTCGTGGGTTTGGACTCAATTCTTGATTTCTTCACGTAGCCCACCCAGGAAACAACTCATGTACCACTCTGGAGAAATGGGCTATTTGCGAAGCCACTCTCTCGAATTCGTCAATATACCCGTCCACTAATCCACACTGGGCCACCGACTTCAGTTGCTCAATCAGGTTACCTTCATCCTTTCCCCCGTATCGGTCAAACAAGGAACGCTTGAATCGCTCCCAAGTCATGCAAGGGTCGAACTAACGTAGGGTCATGAACTACTACAACTTAGTTCCCTCTATACAAATCTAAACCATTAGCAAACGAAGTTCAGAAGGAATTTTGTGGATCATGAAATATGATTCAGCTCGCATAACTCACGAGAATGGGTCTTCGCCATGGAACACAGGAAGGTCGACCCGACATGCTGCGTTTCTGTACTCTTCCCATGCACACTCTATAGCGGCTGAAGCAGTGCGATCTTCCTGTTGGCGAGGTCCTGACCCTTGTAAGCCACTTGCGAGTCTGTCACTACTAGCAGAAGAGGATGCGTGGTGGGAAAGCACTAGTGGTCCTTCTCCTTCTTCTCCCACGTTCTATTTCTGTGGGTTTTTTGCCGTAAGAGTTTGAAATCCTTGTCTCAACTCTAACTGCAGAAGATTCTAGGATTTGACTAGTGACTCAACGCTAGCCATCAAGGTACTAAGTTGTGTTCTTAGGTCCTTCAAAGTGGTATCGTGTGACTTAACCATTCCCTCTTGGGCTAAGAAGGATGATCCTTGCCTCATAAGAGACGCTTCTACCGCAGATAATCTAGCCTCCAATCGAGTTTGCAGACAATCTCTACCCACCTAGCCCTCTCAATGAAAGCACCAAACGATAGGTAATGCTATAGAGATTGTATTATTTATGTGTGTAATAGAGATATACAGGAGAGAGCTCCCATCCTGGAAAAATATCCAAGCCTAAACAATCCTTCACAATTGTAAAAAAATTGATATACAGGAGTGAGCTCCCCTCCTGGAAAAATATCCAAGCCTAAACAATCCTTCACAATTGTAAAAAAACTATCTCCCTCTCCCTTAGTTCCACTCTATATTCCTTCTTACACAATCTCTCTCCTTAACCACCTATAACAAACTCATAACAACCTGTCTATGTGGCAGTTTTCCCCTTCCCCATCTTGCCCCTGCGAATATAGGTTTTAATGAGCTTAGGCTGCTTAGGTAATATGGCAGATCACTAGGAGAAATGCTAACATTGCTAACATGATCATACCACTTGCTATTTCTGACGAACTGCACATTATTACAATTGAAAATAAGATATTCATAGGCCAATTGCAATGACCCAAGGGTATTGTTATGCAACTTAATACCAACCACATTGTTTACACAGACCACGCACTCAAAACTATCATTTCAAATTTTCTAACTAAATTATTTACCACCATAGCAAAGGTCTGATATTAGTGTTGGCTTTTCCCTATTATTATAAAAAATATGGGCTGAACCTAGATAATAATGTATCTTTATCACGTTTAAGGTTTTCAATATCCTACACTAGAATTGTCTATTTGTCCTATTTTAGAATATTAATAACATATTCTACTTCCCTACTATTTTAAGTAGATGAGATGGAACTAGTTAATAAATGATTCTTACTCATTCAGCAGTAGATTCAACAAAACTCTATATCCACATAAACAAAACCTTAGAAAAAAGAACTGTTACATGGTCTGAACAGTTCATGTTGTGTTACTATTCATGATGAACCATATCATAGTATTATTGACACTGACATAGAGAATTATTTGTTTTGGTTCATTTTGAAGATATTTGTTATATAAATTGATCAAGTCATCAACCCAAAGATCAATTTCAATAGCGACAACTTGAGAAATTGGATGTATATCTTGGAAACTCATCTCAAGCAAAGAGAGTCTTATAGCGAGGGTTGCAAACCCAGACGAATGGATGAGTTGTTTTTGTTTATTTTTTTTAATGTTGATTAGGGGTAACTATCATAATGTTATTGGACTTTATTTTTTATTAATTTGAAGAATTCTAGTTCTTTTCTTCAGGTTTTCTTATTTTGACAGGATACCGAAGTAGCTTCACATAGAAATTATTTTTAACAAGTTTAGGCAATTATAGTACTTAAATACTCCAACTTCGCACTATCTTGTTAAGCATCCTATACTATCTTGTTAAGCATCCTATGTAGAAGTACTATTTAGATATCCCATATTGAAAACTTTTATGTATTATAATAGTTAGCTTTATCTTACGTTGCCCTATAAATAATTGGGCTGAAACCTAGTTAATCAAAGAATTTATTCCACTCATTCTTTCTCTCTTTTGAAAAGCATTTCCTAATTGAGTGTCAAATTTAGCTATCCAAAATGTCCAAGTTTCTTGTTCAATATGCATCCCTATCCCAAGGCAAGAAGGGAAAGCACTAAAAAGGTACTTGTCATCACTTGTGGCCCATCCATATGTGGAAAAACATGATTATTTTATAATTTTTGTATCTTTCTAGAAAGTTAAGACATCCTATGATCATGGGATCTGATTATTTTTGTTTGCTTTTTAGTTACTAAGGTAACTTGTATATAATTGACCCTCTTGTACATTTGTAAACAAGCAATGTAAAAAATATTCTCTCAAATATCAAGCCCTACCATGGCATCAAAGTTGTAAGGCTTTGAATTCCTAAGAAAAATCAATCTAAAGTGTCTAGCTTTCATTGTTGACAGTCTTGTGATTTTTATTAGCCTTCATTGAAAATGATTTTTTTCTTTAAGCAATTAGTCTTAATTGCCTAAAGATCTTTTTTTTTTCATAGAGATGTGGGCGATAGTAGAGGCAACCACTATACCACATTCAGAGGAGACTATTCAATATCAACATCTCAAAGAATTACAAAATATCCGAACTACATATAAGTTGAATGGAAAAAATTAGCACAAATGTTCTCAACTCATTCACACCATATTAAAAGTTGTTGAAGAACAAAGATTTAGATAAAATCAATCTTATGGGATAAGATTATTAGAAACAGAAATCCCTATAATCAAGGGATTTCTGCTATAGACTTCTAGATATAGTTTAGTTCAAATTGATACCTATTTTCCTGCTGGTTAAGTTGTATATATATATGTATCCGTGCATGTTAAATACAAGATAAGTTTTTCCTGAAAATCTTAACATGATATCCGAGCCCTAACGTTTTTTGGAAGTATTCTTTGTTATTCTCGGTACAACCTTCATTGCTACTCATTCTTATCAGAGTTCTCAATCACCATAACTATTATTGTACGCAATCTTTCCCTTCTTTCACCATGGCAAATTCTGGAACTTCTCAAACCACTATTTCCAGCTCAGATGAATTTGTCTCTGTCCAGAAAATTGGGGAACTACAAAATGTTCATGCCTCCAACAGACTCAATGGCAAGAATTACCGCAAGTGGTCACTCCTTGTTCGCACCTATCTCAAAGGGAAAGGGCAGCTTGATCTCCTGCTAAGATAAGGACCTGCAACAGGGAATTTAGTGCCTGTTTGGTTGAGCTTTTGGAGGGTAAATAAGCACTTTTTTTCACCGCAAAAGCTTTTTTTAAGAAAATGGGTGTTTGGCTGTAAAATAAAAAATCACCTTTTTAATAGATATAGCATTTTTGGCAACTAAAATACAACTTTTTAAGAAGCGAAAATTTGGAGCTTCTCAAAAAAGCACTTTTTTAGGTAGATTTTTCAGATTAATTAATGAGTCTATTTTTTAGTCCCTTTTACCTTTATGTTTTACACATAATTCCCACAATACCCACAACACATCTTCATTTTGAGATTTATATAATATTATTTGATTTTTTATATGTTTTAATATTTATTTTTTATATTAGTTTTACTTATGTTATAATCCATACAAAAGATTTGGTTAGATATATTTTCATT
>JAOQML010000007.1:18152038-18169008 GCA_027568935.1 Erythroxylum urbanii | reverse complement strand
TCTTTCGAGATGAATTTCTCGAATAGTTTACACCATAGTACCAAATATATGATATTGATTATGAATCATATCATAATCATATAAATACTAATTGTTCAATTTGTTTAGAATTAGAACAATATATTAGAGAAACTCAAGAATCTGTAGAATCATATAGACAGCGAATGTAGAAACGACTAATAGATTTATTCAATTTATTGAACATAATCTCTCTTCAAGTATAGATTTTACTGAATTAGAAGATTTACAAATCAAATTAAATATAATTATGCAAACTTATCAGTTTTATTCCAATGAATTAGTATATCTTACAAGAATACTTAACAAAAGGCAAATGCAAATAGCGACATTATATTTAAGAAAAATGTCACAATTTTTATTTCATGACGTTTTATTGATAAAACATTGCAAAAAGTATTACATTCAAATTTTTTGTAATGTTTTTTAAATGTCATAAAGAATCTTCACAATGTTGTAATAATAAAATGTCGAAGATTGTGTTATTTTCTTATAGTAAATGTTTAGCAGTCATAGGTTGTTTTAGCAAGGGAGTGTAAAAATCTCCGAAAGTTGTACTATTATCTTCTGACATATTGTCAATATATACTCAAATAATTTTAAAAAAATAAGCAAAAGATATTAAACAACTAAGGATAATTAAAAAGTAAAATTTTAAGAGAGGGATAAGAACCTCTCAAAGGTCTTTGATGGGTTTTACATTTTACTAATTGTTTTTAACCACAAATATGTAAATAATAAGATCAATTAATGAAGTTAAAGTTTCATCACGATGAAAGAAAAATATCAAACTAAAAAGGCACCATACAATATTGCAAGACATAATAACATAAATTCAATAACCATATATTATCAATTAAATTTTATGCAACAAAGGACTTTGAAATAATTTCTTAATACAAATCCATTTACTATTTTATAAAACTTGCAAAAAAAAATTGTTAACTTACACAAACTACATCAATTTATAAGATTTAACATAAAGTCCCCATGGTAAGAATAATAGGTCGATCTCGGATTAGTACTTGTCAGAACTATTCACAAATAGTTGTGATAAAGAAGAGAGATGTTTTTTGGAAAGTTAAAGAAAGAATGTATTCCCAAAATTAGTAAAAGGTTTCTATGATGTTATAATAAATATGAAAATCAAGACAAGTTATATTCTACTTTTGTGGATTATCTCTGGAGCAATTACAAATCTATAATGTCAAACACATCAAATTTGATTAGAGGAACCTACGAATCATCATTTGTAGGGTGCCTAGTGAATATAAATAATTTTATAGGATTTAAAAGAAAGCTACTTCAGTTCTACAGGTGGTATAGAGTGGATTTTCCATTAATTACTCCCTAATCCAAAAAATCAGCTCCTTTGTCATTTGAACCTTTGATTTTTCTTTACCTTGGAGTAGCTTAACATACCTTTCTTTCCTAATGGAATATACAGAGATGATAAAAGATATAATGAAAATAATTTTATCTACACTAGACATTCCATTTCCTTTATTAATCTTATAAAAAACTTTTGTACATAAAAGGCTTATTTCTTAAACCTTACAAAGGGATTAGATGTTGTTGTCTATAAATGTAGAAAAATCACAAGTGTAAAGGAGGTGATGCAAAGTTTCCTAACTTGTTATGCATAGACAACATAACTAAGAAGAGTTGAGGAATCTTAACCTATCTAAGGTTCGTAGTCTTCGCTTATAGATGAACCTGTGAGGAAGTAGACTTTACGGATAGTTTTCTAGCACTAGATTTTTCCATACTACGAAACTTTTTCCAACTGAGGGTGTAAAGTTGCCTTACAAGATGCATTAGTGAATTTTCCATAGGAACGCTTCAACCAAAGATAGGAATCTTCCTCAATTTGTCTAGATTTATACTCTAGGATGCAGTTCAAAAGAAATAAGGACCAGCCCAATCAGTCCATTTTATGATGGCACTTACCTCAGATGAATTGGGAAAATATGTTTTAAAATTGATATCAAGTTAGTCCTATAAAGGAAATTTTAAAAACAAAATTAGTCCTATAAAGGGGAACTGACTTGCTAATTATCAAACCATAAGGAAGCATGTTTCCTATTATCAATTATGTAGATTTAGTGTAAGAATATCCTTGGCTTGAGACATGAATCGCGAAGCAAAGGTTTTGGTGCAAACATCCCATAGGCTCCCACCTTTAAAAAAGTATATATGAATCTACTTCACCCAAAGAGCCTCTTTATTAGTGATAATTCTCTAGATTCTTTGTGCTATAAAAATTGTGTTAGAGCCTAATCCTCTTGCTTTCCTTGGTATATGTACTTCTATCCACTTGATTTTGTCAAATCATTTCTTGTTTAGTTGACCTAACTATATAAAGCTTTTTAACATCTTTTCAATGATTTTGATAAGCCTTTTAGAGAGAAAAATGTGTGATAACTAGTAGATATGTAATGAGTTAAGCATGGAGTTAATTAGTTGTACCGTTTAGAAAAAGAGGGATTTATTGTACTAACTGCTAATCCTCCTCTTTAGTTTCACAAATCAAGGTAAGCACTCTCCATATCTTATTCTTCTGGTTGTGATTAAAAATCCTAAGTCAGAGAAAGGAGGATTCTTGAGTTATAGATTTATAATTGAGGATAACCAGGGAGCAATGATCTTTGCACATGATGAAACCAACATGTAGCTTTTACTTATGTTAATGGTTAAATCAGATATTAGTTTTAATATGTTCAAGGATAATATAAGAGTGCACACTAACTTGTCATCAACTCTTAGGAGTAAGAGCAAGTCATCAGCAAATGCTAGGCTGAAAAGGTTTAGCTTCTTACATTTTGAGTGAAATTTGAAATTTTTATCCTACTTAATGGAATGATCAATTGATTTAGTGAATGATTTTGTATATAGAATAAAGAGGTAAAGGGATAGAGCGTCACCCTATCTCAAACGTTTCATATCCCTAAATAGATTTGTAGGTTTTACATTCACAAGAACTCCATAAGAAATCATGGAGATACATTGATTAATCCAATTAAAGGAAGTATTTGGAGCCAAATTCCCATAATGTATACATAATGAGTTATAATTATTGAGTCAAATGTATTATGAAAATCCACTTTATTGAACAATTCTTATTGGAGCTTTTCCTTCCATATATTTTGAGCAACTCTTGGGCTAAATGGATATTGTCTTCAATTAGTATACCTAAAATAAAGACTCATTGGGATTCACTTATGAGAGGTTTCATAACAATCTTAAGTCTCGGAGTAATAAGTTTGATAATAACCTTATAAATGGTATTTGAACAAGATATAGGTATGAATTATTTAAGGGAGTTTGGGTTTTTCATTTTAAGAATGATGCAAATTAATGTTTTATTAATTTTCATCAACATTTTGCCACTTATAAAATTTCCATAATTGCTTCAGTTACTAAGTCCTTAATGAGGTTCCATGATTTTTTTTAAAAAAGAGGGCATTCCAACCATCTACGCTAAGAGATTTTTTTGGATTGAGCTTAAACAACTTTCTTAACACCTTCAGTAATTGCAAGGTTATATAAGAAAGTTTGCTTCCACCTCTATGATCTGATCAGTGATAAAGGATTTGAGCAAGTTAAAAATATGAATTATCATTTGTTTAAGAGTCAAAAGCGCCAAGGAAATGTTCATAAGCTTCTTTTTTTCATCTCTTATGTTTCAGTTAAGCCTACCTTTTACTTCATATAGGAAGAGATTATGTTGATGTTCCTTCTAACTGAGAAAGATTTGTGGAAGAAAGATGAATTTTTTTCCTTCTTTTAACTATTGTATCCTTGATTTCTACCTCACTATGGAATTATGACACTCCAAAACTTTTGAGCATTCAAGTAACGCCCTTTTCTCTTTTATTAGTCTGATAGGATCACCAGGGTCTAAGTAAAGGTCCACTTAAATCTACTTGAGTTTTAGGCAAGATGAAGACACAGCCAATTATATTTTGTAGATTATAGTATAATTAAGTAGTTTGAGCTCCTGTTTAACCATTTAGAGTTTCCTTATATATCTAATAGCCTTGCGACCTTGACATATGGAAGATAAACCCTTAATGATAACTCCTTTAAACCCTTCAACCTCAGTCAGAGTTATTAAAGAGAAATGGAGCTCTCCTTGAAGTTTGAGTCTGAGATTTTTATTGATTATAAGGCAGTGATTGGAGAATAAAGAATTTCTAAATATTAGTTTGCTCTATGAAAACTTTATTAACCATGCCTCGTCGACAAGTGCTCTATCAAATATCTTCCATAAATACCACTTGTCACTTTGATTGTTGCTTTAAGTGTAATAATAACCCTAGATTTTAACGTCTGTTGCCTCAATTTGTTCCACACATTCCCTGAGATCCTCATTAAATTTACTCAGCTTTTAAGTGATGCAAATTGCTATTGAAATCTTCTACGATTAACTAAGAGGAATTAATATAAGTGTGGATATTCTTTAGATTTTTCCATAGCTCAATCCTTTAAAAAACATGATTAGAACCATAAACAAAAGTAATAAAAAAACTTTAGCCTTTCTTGTACTAGG
The DNA here is from genome assembly GCA_027568935.1 of Erythroxylum urbanii. Lineage (NCBI taxonomy): Eukaryota > Viridiplantae > Streptophyta > Magnoliopsida > Malpighiales > Erythroxylaceae > Erythroxylum > Erythroxylum urbanii. The sequence continues at coordinate 18,164,438 of JAOQML010000007.1, read as the reverse complement.
GTGGCTGCAATATGAATGAATTTGTTTGAAGTCTTTATAAAGGATATTTCAATTTTGTTTGAGACAAATACAATAACTACACAACCTTCATGGTGGAAATGAAAATTAGAGATTATGTTTCAGTGCTTCTCTAAAAAGATAACTTCTTATACTTATCTCTTTTGAGTTTTATCTCTGAAAGGTTTATAAGCACAACCTTTATTTATAAAATATAGTTCCTTAGCACCTGTTATTTTCAGGACAGATAATTCCTCCTACATTCTAAGTGAGGATGTTCATCAGTGATGAGAAAGTCTCCTTAATCCTTTATTTATATTCTTCCTTATGATCTTCTTCTTGTATCCTACTTAAAATCCCCTAGATTTGCTAATTCTACCAATTATTTCTCTTACGTTTGATCCTTAAGGAAAATAGAGTTATTCCCTATTAAGTTTAGATTGTCATTAGCATCTGATCTTGGATTGTCTATTTATTTAGCCTCTTGATTGCTCATAATGGGGGGAGTAGTTATTCCTTCAACACCTATCTCTATTTCCTTCAATTTATCTAGTCCCTAATTAGAACAAGAATATTGGTTGTTCAATTCCTCTAAATTCCCTAATTTTTCTAGTTGTTCCTTATTTGCCAAGCCCGACAGTTTAATATAATCTCCTTAAATGTTTTTGCTTATAGGCGTGTAGACTTTGCCTTGTTCAGCTAGTGTTAGTCTCCGTTGGTATGAGACTTTAAAGAAGTCTTTATAGAGTGAGTAATCAACTCCAAACCTTAGGAAAGGAAGGACCTTTGGCAGTTCCTTCATCTCAACCACCGCACAAGGCCTAATATGACAAATTCTTTTCAAATAAGTTAGAGCTTTATCCACTACCATTGGTTTTCCTATAAAACCTGTTAAGTTTCTTAAGCTATTAGTGGACCAATATTCAAGTGAAACTTGTTAAGTTTCTTAAGATATTAGTGGACCAATATTCAAGTGGTATATTTTAGATATTTATTTATAGGAGAACTTGATTTTGTTGCATGATCTCCAAATGCATACCAGGCTGCTAGAGTTAAAGAAAAATAGGCATGTTTTTGAAATGTCAAAGTCTTGCCTAAAAAGGTTCTTGAACTTCGTCTTTTAACCGAAAATTTAATAAGAATAGATTTCCTTCATTGAGCAACACTTCCTTAGTCCTAGTGACTTCTAGTGATTTTTAGCTTAGCTATTGATAAGCGAAAAAAATCAATCATTTTCCCATAAAGAATCTTACCAGTGATGAGGACCATTTGTTGGCTCCTTTTTTGAGAACCTTTAAAGGTGGAGTTATAAGTTTGTTTCCTTTTGAGGAGGCCAATAGTGAATCTTGATTTGAGGTGAGTCTCGCATCACTTGCTTCTAGTTGAGTTTGTGGTTTACGCCCTAAGAGAAGCTTGACTGATTGGTGGGACGAGGTCGTAATGGGTCCTAATGGGAGGGTAAAAAGCTAAGGAGCTTGCTAAATGGGAAGAGCTAACACCTTCAGAGCAAGGATTCTGTAAAAGAGTGGTAGAAAAAGGGGACTTAGAGATAGTGTTAAGGGAAATAGTTGCTGAAGGTGGGAAGAAGGAAGTATAGGGAGTAGGGATAGGACTAGCAAGGCTGGGGAAGGATGGTGAAGCAAGTGTTAGGGAATGAAAGTTTGCCTACTTTATCAAGAACTTGGGGACAGACGGACAGTCAACTAAAAAAAAAGAAGACATAGCTTAAAAAAGGACCGAGGCCAGAAAAAGTTTTTTAAAAAATGGTTCTCAATACGGTAAGAAAATTTAATAGGAAAAGGAGAGAAGAAACCTAAGGAAATATGCTAAACTTAAAGAAAGATGAAGTAACCAGAAAGGGAGAGTATTAAAATAGGATGAAGATGAAGATAAAGATGGGAGATTGAACCATTGAAGGATGAGAAAATTTAGAAGCAGTACAAGATCAAACAAGCACCAGACAAGAATTAAAAAGAAGGAAAGAAAGAAATAAGGAGGACGGAAACTCTAAGGAAGGAGGCAAGGATGAAGAAGAGGAAAACTCGTAAATGAAATGTGGCGAGTTTGTAGAGAAGGGCCTGAACAGGAAGAGAGTAAAGGGTGCAGGTCTATAAACCAGTGAGTTATGATAAAGAAGAGAGGTGAAAGTTAAAATATATTGCAATATGAAACTACAATACAAAATCGAAATCAATTGAAAGATTAAAATATTACAAATGCTTTAAGTTAATGATTGAATCAAACAAATTTATAACAACATCATACTCAGATATAAACAATATTTTGGGACATATCAGTGTCATTATTGTATTATTAATCACTGTTAATACAAATTGATAGGTAAAAAGGTACACATAAACTTTGCTTGGGAAAGGCCTCGAATTTAAAAATGTTGTCATGTTTTATTCTCATTAACGATCAATGACGATAGGCAACAATGTAACTACTACATTTACTAAAATGAACCAAATATAATTTAAGTGACCATCATCATTACAAAACGCTTGGAAAGATGAAGTCACTAGATAATATCATACGTGCACAGACAATATCTAGACAACATTAGACCAAACATAATCACAGAGTGTAAAAAGGTCGTTATACCTATAATTATTGAATCAAAATAAGTATGATAACAAGTAGTATTTGAGGAGCAAATAGTGGATAGATAGAAATTAATTTCGGTTTCGAAGGAATTGCCAGCTTTGTTAAAGAAGAAGAAATGTATAGCATATGTTACAAAGAATTAAAAATTAGGCGTTCAATTTAACTTTAATTTTCTCTTCTTTAAAAAATTTTAATTAATTTTTTAAAAGGCAATATAATTTATCTATATCTTTAATTTGAAGTCTAAAAATTGATGACATTAAATTCAAATAAAAGAATTAGATTTAAATATATAGACTTAATGAAATTTAAATTTACAAAATATTAAAACAAATCATGTAATAATACATATATTTATAGATATCCTGTAATATCTAAATCAAAAATCAATTTGAAATATATCGAATTTTTCTGAATTGAATTGGACTAAAAGAATATCTAAATCAATATTCTTTAATATTGATTTAGATATTACAGAATATCTATAAATATACCAAACTAAAGTCAACCTCTGAGTTCTTGTCAAAATATTAACAACACATTTCAATTCTAAATCTTTTTCTTTGATTCTTTAGGTTCAATTCAGAATATCAAAGATTTGTATATAAGCATACCAAATTCATTAGTACAGATTTAAAAAAATGATACACAATTTAATTCATACAAAGTATGTTACTAAAATTCTAAGCAAAATGTATCTTTTAACAAATAGTGATTTAGATTTAAAATCAGAACTTTCATATTAAAAGAATGAAGCAAATCCAACAAGAAACCACAAAACTTGGAAATACCCAATAACAAAATTTAAACAATATAGTAGTGAAGCTAGTTTTCCTATAAACTTTTTAATTCAAAACGTTGAAAGTTTAAAAGTCATAGTGGAAAGGTTATTAGTCACCTCACCCTTAAGAAAATAATTGGTCATCCCCGGAAGCATACCAAGGTGTATAAGTAGTACTTGATATGAGATCTCGCTTAATTTTGAATTGTTTGTTAAATAATTCATTCATAATAAATATTTTGTGAACTATTACATATACTTTATGACTTATTTAATCGTAGAAAATATTTGTACTTATATAACAAAAATAGCAAATCAAGCTTAGTTTGAAGTCCAATTGAGCTTGTTCTGGTCGGCCACGGAAAATGATGATTTGAGAAAATTTTTCAAAATGTTTTAGATAACTCAGACCTTAAATTTAAGATTAAAACTACCATTTTAAAGAAACTTTTCAAAAAAAATATCATTACTTTGTGATTAAGGGGCGACTTGTCAAGTCAATTTCTCAAACTTGAGATTCAATTTATTGACTTTGAACTTAACTTAATGTCCTATGAAGGATATATGATTTTTGATAGGATGGAACATAAATCATCCAAGCCTATAATCTATCAGTCCGAAGTCGTATCAACAAGTTCAACTATTTAAAAATAAAAATATATCTTGTAGCTTGTCTTAAGTAGGATTTTTTTAAGACTTAAATCATAATATATTTATTTCTCTAACAAGTATTAGGGTTAATTTTTTATAACATTTTTTTACTTATCAATGTTGTATAAGATTGAATAGTTTATTAAATTATACTTTTGTAGTTATGTTCTAATAAAAGTATAAACTTACAATTTATTAAAGTATAAATGATTAAAAAAGAAAATTAATTAAAGGCCTAAAACTGATCTATAAAATGATTTGATTTATTTTAAATAAGTTTATAAATTTTACTTAAAATTTTGATTCAAACAAAGTCCAACCTCGCTTAACTCAACTCGAGACGCAATTGCCTACAAGAGCTTGCAAGTCCGGAATACAGTAATTGGAATTCGTCCGCAAAGCAAATTTAAGTTTCACAGAAGGCAAGTATATATTCAAATTGAGTACCAAGAAGTTTGTCATTTGGTGACTGGCTCAGAGAAAAGGTGGCTCTGTTGCTGCCACGAGTCCACTTTGAGTGAAGGGAAAGGAAAATTGCGGCTGCCTCTAACGTGTGAGAACTAGAAGTCTTTCTTTGTCAGGTCAGTAACTTGAAAATATTTCCGATTTAGGTGGTAATTATCTATCGTTGGTTATAAATTATAATAGTAGATAGGACAGGAGGAAGCTGAAGACATTGACTTCGTCGCTAAACTAAGCAAAACTAAACAGCTGTTTAACATTAAAGGAATAGTTTTGTTATAATTAGTTTTATAAGACCGAGGTATGGAATGGAGGAGGCGAGGCGGTTTTTAAATTGGATACGGCATCGTCTATTCGGTGTCTCGGATATGGAATGGAGGAGGTGAGGCGGTTTTTCAAATTGGACACGGAATCGTCTATTCTGACGAATATCTTATAATAAATACTTAATAATCAGTTGAATAAATAAACAAAAATGTATTGAATAAAGGATAAGAGATTAATAATAACATATTAAAATATTGGTGGGGACTGGGGAGAAAGAAGAAGAAGAGGGGAGGATGAAGTCAGCCGCTGCTGGTGTTGCTGTTTTATTATACGCACGTGAAGGAGTGGGAGGAGCAGGGGTTGGAGAGGCAGTAGGTACTGGGAGTAATAAGTCAACGGTCAATACCTCTATAAAAAATCATTTACGATTCAAGAAGTTGAGTTGCATTTGCATCAGAACACCGAGACTATTTGCTTGTTGCAATCATCGGATAGGGATGGCTTCGAATCACCGCAGACACGTTGAGTCAATTGCCAATTTTCCCTCCGGCGCTGGTAAGATCTCTCGTATAAACGCTGTTATACTTGGCCAGTCCCCTGCTTCTGAAGAGAACGATATCGTCTTACCCAGCGACGAATTCTGTCGCCAAGCTCTGGTTCCCAATCCTCAAAAGGTTTGCTGCTTCCTGTCTACTCTTCTAAATCAGTGATTTGTTTTCCACCATACAAATGCTTGCTTCATAGCATTGCTTAATTGTAAGATATATAGCAATGATCTTTTATTTGCACCACTGAACCTACTTTATCAAACTGACTTGATTTATTAGTATAATAAAGAGTATAGACCTTTTATTTGCTCTGATCAATCTATCTTATGACAATAACTTGATTTATTAGCATCAAGAGTTTATTTATTTATTTTTTATTATGGTCTGTCCAGTACTTGGAGTTGTATAAAAGATCTGTTGAAGATCCGGCGGGGTTTTGGTCAGACATTGCATCGGAGTTCTACTGGAAACAGAAATGGGGCCAACCTGTCTTCTCTGAGAATTTTGATGTTCGAAATGGCCCTATCGACATTCAGGTCTTTTTCATTCTTCTTCCCATTTACCATTTTTAATGTTCATATGCTGTTCTAATTTTTCTTTTTCAGCAACTTTTAAGCATAAAACAAATCAAAGTGAAAGCATATTTTTATTATTTTGCAATTAGATCAACTTCCCACCGACATTATAGTTATTTTTATTCTTATTATTTTGCAAGTGATGATGAGGAGAATGAGATGACGATTAGCAGCAAGCAGTATCCAAATAATATTTATTTTGTCAATAATTGTATGCAGTGGTTCAAGGGTGGTATAACCAACATTTGCTACAATTGCTTGGATAGAAACGTTGAATCTGGAAATGCTGACAAGATTGCCATTTACTGGGAAGGCAACGAGCCTGGTTTCCAGGACTCTTTAACTTACTCCCAACTTCTTCAAAGAGTTTGTCAGGTCTTTAGTTTTTATACACGCATGTGTGTTTCATTTATTTTGGTCATAAACTTGAAAAAGATTAACCTTAAGCGACATTCTGTCTTCTTCTGCAGCTAGCAAATTACTTGAAGGATGTTGGTGTTAAAAAGGGTGACGCTGTCATAATTTATCTTCCCATGCTCATGGAACTCCCAATTGCTATGCTTGCATGTGCTCGTATTGGTGCTGTTCACTCGGTACTCAAACAAAACTGTGCAGCCGTTCTATCTGTTTCTTACATGCACACGGGGACTTGCTAAATGCCACTTGCCCTTTCTATACTACCAGGTTGTATTTGCAGGATTTTCAGCAGACTCTATTGCCCAAAGAATCATGGACTGCAAACCAAAAGTTGTAATAACTTGCAATGCTGTTAAAAGAGGCTCCAAGACTATCCAACTGAAAGACATAGTTGACGCTGCCCTTGCTGAATCCTCAAAAAATAGCATTTCTATAGGTACTTAAGTTCCCGCCCTTCTTCAGTTTTCATTAAGCTAAAAGCTATGTTCAACTTTATGCATTAATGTTGCTGAAAATTTCAAAGTTGTGACTGCTATCTAATTTTTCGCTTTAGAAAGAAGATAACCCATCTACGTACCCACTTTCATATCCTCTTTTCTTCACAGATCTGTGCTTGACATATGAAAATCAATGTGCCATGAAGAGGGAGGACACTAAATGGCAGGATGGAAGAGATGTGTGGTGGCAGGTTAGCTAACAATATCTTTCCAAATATACCAAATTCCACCAGGGAAAAGGAATTACCATTTTTTATCTGCAGCATTCTTGCATCAGGATCTTCGTAATATTTCTACATGGAAAGAAAGCGATACAATTTGATGAAACGGATTACTTGCTTATTTAGTTCATGTCTCTATTCCTTGTTGCGTAACTCTGTTTTTCACACCAACAATATTTCTATGTAATTCATCATTTGATAGTGCAAACACGAAAAGCTTTTATTTTCTGAGGTCTGGTGATTAGTGAGTTGTCTTTCAGGATGTCGTCCCCAAGTATCCAACTAGTTGCATGGTAGAGTGGGTTGATGCTGAAGATCCCCTTTTTCTCCTCTATACTAGTAGGAGCACCGGGAAGCCAAAGGTGCTTGCAATCCTTTTCCTAATTTATATTACGTACATATATATTTCATATGTTCTAATTAGAGTTTATAAAAGGGTGTTCTCCATACCACTGGAGGGTATATGGTCTACACTGCCACAACTTTCAAGTATGCATTTGATTACAAACCATCTGATGTCTACTGGTATGAAGAAGACTCCAACTTGTGCTTACTGCTTCTTAACTCTATTTAAAGAAGCTGCATAATTGCTGAAGTCTTCCTCGTGATATCAGGTGCACAGCTGACTGTGGGTGGATCACTGGGCATAGTTATGTGACATATGGACCAATGCTCAATGGAGCAACTGTTGTTGTTTATGAAGGGGTAACATATTGTGAACGTACAACTTTGTTTCTCTTTTATATTGCAGCAGAAAAACTTGTTTATGGCCCACTTTTCGTGGGATTGACTAGGATAATGGACTAATACTTCTAGACTTTTACTAATGAGACGTAAGCATGTTAGACAATTCAGAATATCTATACATTGTTCAAAGTCTAGAGGCTTGATTAATTAAATTGTCTACGAGCAAATTCTCTTTTGCAAAATTTGTCTATCATATGCTCAATCTGCATGCCATGTGCAGGCTCCAAATTATCCTCACCCTGGGCGCTGTTGGGATATTGTAGACAAATTTAATGTGACAATATTTTATACTGCGCCAACGTTGGTGCGATCCCTAATGCGTGATGGTGATCAGGCAAACTACTTCCCTTGCATTGCTTCAATCTCTGTTATTAAAGGCATTGATGGATATCACTGCTGATTATGAATAGCTTCAAATGTCCATGTTTCATCTCGAAGTACAATGTCCCTTTTTTTTTTTTAAAAAATCAAATCTTTCCATATTTCATATGATGTCTATCTTGGCTTTCATCTGCTATTGCAACTTCATTCCATCTAATGTTGGCTGTGTGAGGTGAAGAAACTGATATTGGCCTCTGATCTTCTTCTTTTTTTTTTTTTTTAATATTTGGTGCATGAGTTTTAAACATCTAGTAAAACATTGTCACAAGTAACTTGAAGACATTTTTTATCGTTAATGCCTATTTTTCTGCTTCTGCTTATCTGCAGTATCAATATACAAACCAGATCTGATCTTGTACATTGACATCAACTATGGATTTTCATGCAGTATGTTACTCGCTATTCACGCAAATCCCTGCGGGTTCTTGGAAGCGTAGGCGAGCCTATTAATCCAAGTGCATGGAGGTCCTAGCTCTATCCTATTGTTGTTCTCATAATACGTAACACCTTATAACACGTCCATGCCCCTTACAGGTGGTTTTTTAACGTAGTTGGAGATTCAAGATGTCCTATATCAGACACATGGTGGCAAACTGAAACTGGGGGCTTCATGGTATTGACATTCTTTTGTCTTTAGCTACCTTTTATAGCATTGCTTCAGCTCTTTATGATACTAGTAGTCCTTGACTACCTGAAATTGGATGTTTGTTTGGCATTCTACTCTTGTATGACTTCAGCACGCTTATGTTCTGAATGTTTTCTTTTGAATTATTTTCTTATTGTTCTTATGATTATTCATCAGATTACTCCATTGCCCGGTGCCTGGCCACAGAAGCCTGGTTCTGCAACTTTTCCTTTCTTTGGTGTTCAGGTTGCTATGCAATGACTCATTGATTCACCAACCACAAACCCAACTATGTTTAGTTCTGCATCATTGATCTTATCTGATAAAATTGCAGCCTGTCATTGTGGATGAGAAGGGCATTGAGATTGGTGGGGAGTGCAGTGGTTATCTATGTGTGAAAAATTCATGGCCAGGGGCATTTCGCACTTTGTATGGTGATCATGAAAGATACGAAACTACATACTTCAAGCCATTTCCGGGCTATTATTTTAGTGGTGATGGCTGTACCAGGTATCTTGTTGCTATTTCTAAAGTTGCATCATTTTAACCATCTTCAAGGGTTCACTTGTTCCTTATTTTGTTCTGTGTGGTTGAGGATGAAACCAACCAAATGAATAATGGTTTTTCATCTATGTTCCAGGGACAAGGATGGATACTACTGGCTTACTGGAAGAGTTGATGATGTCATTAATGTGAGGTATGTTTTGGTTTTTGTGAGGTCTTATTCTTGTTGTTTTGTGAAACTCCAGATGAATATTTAAAGAAGTCCTGAATTCCATTATATTGTTGACTTCTGAGACTAGAGACTGAAGTTTGTCAATCAAGCCACATTGGAGATGTCATTTGTATTCTGCAATTATAATTTGAATGACTTTGGTGTGTAATTGGCAGTGGTCATCGTATCGGTACAGCAGAAGTGGAATCTGCTCTTGTCTCTCATCCCCAGTGTGCAGAAGCTGCTGTGGTTGGTTTTGAGCACGAGGTATATGTGCTTGTGTGTGCACACGATTGTGCACATAGGCATGCATCCTAGATAATTTGTACAACTGAAGTGAACATGATAGTGCATTTTGATGCTATCTTCACTTACCACCTCTGATATTTTATTTTTGGTAGGTTAAAGGACAGGGCATTTATGCATTTGTGACTCTTGTAGAGGGTGTTCCTTACAGTGAAGAACTCCGGAAAAGTCTCATATTCACAGTACGAGAGCAGGTAATATATTCAAATACCTAATGCATGCTCTAGATATTGAGATCCCATGTAGCTTACAGTTTATGTAAAGATGTCCTAACCAATACTAAAGCTAGTGATTGACCAAATTCCAAACATCTAATTGGACAACTTATGATGGAGTTGAATTTGAACCTTTAAATTAAAACAGCCTTTGATGGTTAAGAACTAAAAAATTGCAGAAGTATATCCCATCCTAAAAGGAAAAAAAACCTGAAAAGGGAAATTTCACTACAGGCTAAGTAAGAGATTGGGTGTTTGGGGAAGTTAGACATAGAAAAACGTGCATATATTGTGATCTAATTGATTAAAAGCCTTTTATTGATCTTAACCTTCCAGATAGGAGCATTTGCGGCACCTGATAAAATTCACTGGGCACCAGGCCTTCCAAAGACGAGGAGTGGAAAGATAATGAGGAGAATCCTGAGGAAAATTGCTGCTAGGCAGTTGGATGAACTGGGAGACACCAGCACACTTGCGGAGCCAAATGTTGTTGATCAACTTATAGAACTTGCGGACAGTTGAGCTCAGGATACCCATTAAGTTCCGTGTGCAGCTTTTGGTCTAACCAGCTTGTTTCGAGTACCCTTCATGTTTGTGTGCTTCACAGCACTTTTAAAGCCTCACTTCATTCCTTTTTCTTTGTTTTTTGGGTTACTGTTATTAGCTTATAAGCTTCATTTATGCTACTGAGAAAATAATGCTGGAAGCTAGGGAACTTACACTAATTCCCTGATCATTAGGTTCACAATGCAAATAGAAAAACATCAGTTCTAAACATACCGACAGTCCCTCTCCTTACTGTTTTAATGGGGCATTCTCATGGAACGTCTGTCAACAACATTTGGTCAACCTGAAAGAGACCTATATTTCATTTTTCCTACTTTTTTCATCGACCTATCGTCTAAGATTGTGATTTTGGCCTCACCAATTCTGATGCACCAAAACGAAACACGTGATTGTGGTCTTTTATGCACCGCCCTTGGTCAGCAATTGAACTGATCTGGAAATTATATATCCGAATTGTTTTCGGATAAACCTAAATTATGAAAATTTTCATAGAAAAATTATCGCAACTTATTTCAACGTTTATATAAATCTATTGGTTCATATGTTTCAACTCTGTGCTTGATGAAAATTCCACTTATATGCCTGTTCAGAATTTCTTAACGTTGGTTTATTGATAAGATGCTGAAGACAGCAAATACATGACGATTGCAACAAAGAAACAAGGATTTTAATGTTATAAGAAAGCATTTTTTATTTTTATTTTATTGCATATGAATGGCTATAATTTTTCTCATTTTCTACGAATTTGTTTGATAATTTAAAATAAAAAAAGATATTTTCCAAAACAAATTACATGGGATCTATTTTAAGGAATAGATTAAATGAAAGAACAAAAGTAAACGTTGTCCAGGATGAATTTATAAGTTCAGAAAACGTTCTCCCAGGAAACATTTTAAGCCAAAAGTGTATTTTAGACCTTTAACATATATATCATAATACAAGTTGAACTTTAATGTTTCAAAACTTCAATTTAAATCTAAACGTTTACAAAATGTTTAAAATAGACTTATGAGGATAGAAAATTTTATAGGAATTATACTTTGTTGGTTTGTTTTTTAAATTTTGTACACAACAGTGGGATTTAACTAATACTAATGTGTGTGTGAGTATTTTTTGTTTAAATTTTGTATATAGCAGTTGGATCCAACTAATGTTGACGTAGCTTTTTGTAATTAAAATAAAAGTGAGACCCAACTAATCAAAGATCACCATTTCTCATCACCTAAAGTCCCAAAAATCTATAAATCCCTAAATGTCAAAATCCTTAACTCCCATTTTGGTCAAAAGTTTGCAGAAATCCCTAAATTCCTAACTCACTTCATTCAAACATTTGTAGAAATCCTGCATGATCTTTCACAAGTTCAATCGCAATAGCAAGCTCAATCGCGGTAGCATATTTTTGTCAACTCCCATATGCCTTCTATTGAGTTTTTGGGAAACAACACAGGGGCAATATGTAATGGTAGGTCCATTCTTTTGACAGGTTTTAGTTTATGTTTATTATATATTGTGTTCCCCTATTTTTTATCGATTTGATGATTCTTTTGTCTAGTTCTGTTATTTATGTTTCTCGTATATTGCGGTCCCCTATTTTTGAACTAAGTTTGAAATGCTTGTTGAGCTGTTTAATGTATGTAGTGGTTCCCTATTCCATGATTTAGTTGAGAGCATGTCTTTTTGGCAATGTATGTGTTGGTAAAGTTAAAAGTACCAGAGTTATAATGAACTTCCTTTGATCATTAAATTAGGATCAAACTAAATATTAAACACTAATTTTCGAAGTTAATTATGACTATATTACATTCAATGTCCTGTTGAATA
>JAOQML010000007.1:18079669-18108330 GCA_027568935.1 Erythroxylum urbanii | reverse complement strand
AGTTGCATTATAGGCTTCCAGCCTATATACCGTCCTAGGGGTTTATTATGCAAAGAACTGCCATATTTAATAAACCTACGAATTTCTTGTTTTAATACTAAGTTTGAATTAATCATATTGAAGTTGAAGTATTAATCAATTGAATCCACCTCCTACAATTGATATGAATATTATGGTACGCAGCATTGTTTACACCAGTGAATCAAGAACGAAAGTTCTTACTGTGACTCCTAAGCTCGTGGAATTTTTCACCGATAAGCCTTATGGGAGTTGTGTCATGGGCTTCCAGCCAATATACTGTCATAAGGGTTTATTACGTAAAGAGCTGTCATATTTAATAAACCTATGAATTTCTTGTGTTAATGCTAAGTTTGAATTAATCACATTGAAGTTGAAGTATTAATCAATTGAATCTGCCTCCTACAATTGTTTTCAATACTATGGTAGGTGGCATTGTTTACACCTATGAATCAAGACAACAATTTTTTGCTGTAACTCTTAGGCTTGAGGAATTTTTCACCAATAAGCCTCACGGAAACAGCATCACGGGTTTCCACCTTATATACTATCTTAGGGACTTATTATGCAAAGAACTATCATGCCTATTAAACCTATGAATTTTTTGTGTTCATACTGGGTTTGAATTAATCACATTAAAGTTGAAGTACTAAACAATTGAATCTGCCTCCTATAATTGATTTCAATACTATCTTACGAGGCATTGTTTACACCTGTGAATCAAGAAAGCAAGTTATTGCTGTGACTCTTAAACTGATGGAACTTTTCACCAATAAGCTTCATGGGAGCATCATCGCAGGTTTCCATCCTATATATAGTGATAGGGACTTATTATGCAAAGAACTATCGTGTCTACTAAACTTATGAATTTCTTGTGTTAATACTAAGTTTTAATGAATCACGTTGAAGTTGAAGTGTTAATCAATTGAATTAGCCTCCTACATTTGAATTCAATACTATTGTACGTAGCATTGTTTACACCTATAAATCAAGAAAGCAAGTTCTCACTGTGACTCTTAAGATTGTCGAATTTTTCACCGGTAAATCTCATAGGAGTTGCATCATGGGTTTCCAGCCTATATACCGTCCTAGGCACTTATTATATATAGAACTATCATTTCTATTAAACCTATGAATTTCTTATGATAATATTAGGTTTGAATTAATCATGTTGAAGTTGAAGTATTAATCAATTAGATTTGCCTCCTATATTTGATTTCAATACTATAGTACGTGGCATTGTTTACTCTTGTTAATCAAGAAAGCAGGTTATTGCTGTGACTTTTAGGCTCTTAGAATTTTTCACTGATAAGCCTCACGTGAGCTACATCAAGGGTTTCCAGCCTATACACTATCCTAGGGACTAATTATGTAAAGAATTGTCGTGTTTACTGAACATATGAATTTCTTGTGTTAGTACTAAGTTTGAATTAATCACACTAAAGACGAAGTATTCATCATTCGAATCCGCCTCCCACAATTGATTTTAATACTATGGTATGTGGCGTTGTTTACACCTCTGAATTAAGAAAGTAAGTTCTTACTCTGACCCCTAGGCTTGTAGAATTTTTCATAGATAAGCATTACAGGAGTTTCATCATGGGTTTCTAACCTATATACCATCCTAGGGGTTTATTATGCAAAGAACTGTCATATCTAATAGACTTATGAATTTTTTATGTTAATACTAAGCTTTAATTAATCGCATTGAAGTTGAATTATTAATCAATTGAATCCGCCTCCTACAATTGATTTCAGTACTATGGTACGTGGCATTGTTTACACCTATGAATCAAGAAAGCAAGTTCTCGTTGCAACTCTTAGGCTCGTGGAATTCTTCATCGATAAGCCTCACGGGAGCTGTATCATGGGTTTCCGGCCTATATATTATCCTAGGGATTATTATACAAGGAACTATGATGTCCATTAAACCTACGAATTTTTTGTGTTAATGCTAGGTGTGAATTAATCACATTGAAGTTAAAGTACTAATTAATAGAATCTGCCTCCTACAATTGATTTCAATACTAAGGTATGTGGCATTGTTTACACCTGTGAATCAAGAAAACAAGTTATTGCTATGACTCTTAGACTGGTGGAAATTTTCACCAATAAGCATCACTGGAGCAGCATAATGGGATTCCAGCCTATACTTCGTCCTAGGGCTGGACTTATTATGCAAAGAATTGTCGTGTCTATTAAACTTCTGGATTACCTGTGTTAATACTATGTTTGAATTAATCACATTGAAGATGAAGGATTCATCAATCGAATCTGCCTCCTATAATTGATTTCAACACTTTAGTACGTGGCATTATTTACACTTATGAATCAAGAAAGCAAGTTCTCGCTACGACTCTTAGGCTCGTGTAATTTTTCACCGATAAGCCTCAAGGGAGCTGCATCATTGGTTTCTAGCCTATATACTATCCTAAGGACTTATTATGCAAAGAACTGTCATGTCTATTAAACCTATGAATTTCTTGTGTTAATACTATGTTTGAATTAATCCCGTTGAAGTTGAAGTATTAATCAATTGAATCCACCTCCTACAATTGATTTCAATACTATGGTACGTGGCATTAGTCACACCTATGAATCAAGTAAGCAAGTTCTCCCTGTGACTCTTAGGCTCATGGAATTTTTCACCGGTAAGCCTCACGTGAGCTGCTTCACGGGTTCCCAGCCTATATGTCGTCTTAGGGGCTTATTATGCCTAGAATTATTATCTATTAAACCTATTAATTTCTTCTATTAATACTAGGTTTGAATTAATCACATCGAAGTTAAAAGTATTGATTAATTGAATCTGCCTCCAACATTTGATTTCAATATTTTGGTATATGGTATTGTTTACGCTTATGAATCAAGAAAACAAGTTCTTGCTGTGACTTTTAAGCTCGTGGAAATTTTCACCAATTAGCCTTAGGGGAGCTACATCATGGGTTTCTAGCCTATATACCATCCTAAGGACTTATTATGCAAAGAACTGTCGAGTCTATTAAACTAATGAATTTTTTGTGTTAATACTAAGTTTGAATTAATGACATTAAGGATGAAGTTTTCATCAGTCGAATCCGACTCCTATAATTGATTTCAATACTATGATACATGACATTGTTTATAGCTATGAATCAAAAAAGCAAGTTCTTGCTGTGACTCCTATACTCATGGAATCTTTCAATGATAAGCCTATTGGTAGTTGCATCACGAGCTTGTAGCCTATATACCGTCCTAGGGGTTTATTATGCAAAGAACTGTCTTATCTAATAGACTTATAAATTTGTTGTGTTAATACTAAGTTTGAATTAATCACAATGGAGTTGAAGTATTAATCAATTAAATCCACCTCCTACATTTGATTTCAACACTATGGTACGTGGCATTATTTACACCTGTGAATCAAGAAAGCAAGTTATTGCTGTCACTTTTAGGCTCGTGAAATTTTTCACCAATTAGCCTCACAGGAGCTACATCGTGGGTTCTAGCCTATATACCGTCCTATGGACTTATTATGCAAAGAACTGTCGAGTCTATTAAACTAATGAATTTCTTGTGTTAATACTAAGTTTGAATTAATCACATTAAAGATGAAGTTTTCATCAATCGAATCTGCCTCCTATAATTGATTTCAATACTATGGTACGTGGCATTATTTATAACTGTGAATCAAGAAAGCAAGTTCTTGCTGTGACTCCTATGCTCATGGAATCTTTCACCGATAAGCCTATTGGGAGTTGCATCAGGAGTTTGTAGCCTATATACCCTCCTAGGGGTTTATTATGCAAAGAACTGTCTTATCTAGCAGACTTATAAATTTATTGTGTTAATACTAAGTTTGAATTAATCACATTGGTGTTGAAGTATTAATCAATTGAATCCGCCTCCTAAAATTGATTTCAAGATTATGGTACGTGGCGTTGTTTACACCTGTGAATCAAGAAAGTCAATTATTGCTGTCACTTTTAGGCTCGTGGAATTTTTCACCAATTAGCTTGACAGGAGCTACATCTTGGGCTTCTAGCCTATATACCATAGGTACTTATTATGCAAAGAACTGTCGAGTCTATTAAATTAATGAATTTCTTGTGTTAATACTAAGTTTGAATTAATCATATTAAAGATGAAGTTTTCATCAATTGAATCTGCCTCCTATAATTGATTTCAATACTATGGTATGTGACATTGTTTATAGCTGTGAATCAAGAAAGCAAGTTCTTACTGTGACTCCTATGCTCATTTCACCGATAAGCCTATTGGGAGTTGCATCACAAATTTATAGCCTATATACCCTCCTAGGGGTTTATTATGCAAAGAACTGTCTTATCTAATAGACCTATAAATTTGTTGCGTTAATACTAAGTTTGAAATAATCACATTGGAGTTGAAGTATTAATCAATTAAATCCGCCTCCTACATTTGGGTTCAATATTATGGCACGTGGCATTGTTTACACTTGTGAATCAAGAAAGCAAGTTATTACTGTGACTTTTAGGCTCTTGGAATTTTTCACCGATAAGCTTCACGGGAGCTGTATGATGTGTTTCCAGCTTATACACTGTCCTAAGGACTAATTATGCAAAGAACTGTCGTGACTATTAAACATATGAATTTCTTGTGTTAGTACTAAGTTTGAATTAATCACATTAAAGATGAAGTATTCATCATTTGAATCCACCTCCTACAATTGATTTCAATACTATGGTATGTGGCATTGTTCACACCTGTGAATTAAGAAAGCAAGTTCTTGCTCTGACCCCTAGGTTTGTAGAAATTTTCACAGATAAGCATTACGGGAGTTACATCATGGGTTTCTAACCTATATACCGTCCTAGGGGTTTATTATGCAAAGAACTGTCATATCTAATATACTTATGAATTTTTGATGTTAATACTAAGCTTGAATTAATCGCATTAAAGTTGAATTATTAATCAATTGAATTCGTCTCCTACAATCGATTTCAATACTATGGTACGTGGCATTGTTTACACCTATGAATCAAGAAAGCAAGTTCTTGTTGCGACTCTTAGGCTCGTGAAATTCTTCACAGATAAGCCTCACGGGAGCTGTATCATGGGTTTCCAACCTATATATCGTCCTAGGGACTTATTATGCAAGGAACTGTGATGTCTATTAAACCTATGAATTTTTAGTGTTAATGCTAGGTGTGAATTAATCACATTTAAGTTGAAGTATTAATCAATAGAATCTGCCTCTTACAATTGATTTCAATACTATGGTACATGGCATAGTTTACACCTGTGAATCAAGAAAACAAGCTATTGCTATGACTTTTAGACTGGTGGAATTTTTCACCAATAAGCATCACTGGAGTAGCATGACAGGTTTCCAGCCTATACTCCATCCTAAGGTTGGACTTATTATGCAAAGAACTGTCGTGCCTATTAAACTTATGAATTTCCTGTGTTAATACTAGGTTTGAATTAATCAAATTGAAGATGAAGTATTCATCAATCGAATCTGCCTCCTACAATTGATTTCAACACTTTAGTACGTGGCATTGTTTACACTTATGAATCAAGAAAGTAAGTTCTCGCTAGGATTCTTAGGCTCGTGAAATTTTTCACCGATAAGCCTTACGGGAGCTACATCATGGGTTTCTAGCATATATACTGTCCTAGGGACTTATTATGTAAAGAACTGTTGTGTCCATTAAACCTATGAATTTTTTATATTAATACTAAGTTTGAATTAATCACATTGAAGATGAAGTAATAATCAATTGAATCCGCCTCCTACAATTGATTTCAATACTATAGCACACTGCATTGTTTGCACCTGTGAATTAAGAAAGCAAGTTCTTGTTGTGACTTCTAGGCTAATGGAATCTTTCACCGATAAGCCTTACAGGAGCTGCATCTTAGATTTTCAGTCTATATACCGTCCTAGATACTTATTATGTAGAGAACTATCGTGTCCATTAAACTTATGAATTTCTTGTGTTAACACTAAGTTTGAATTAATCACATTGAAGATAAAGTATTAATCAATTGAATCTGCCTCCTACAATTGATTTCAATACTATGGTACATTGTATTGTTTACACATGTGAATCAAGAAAGCAAGTTCTTGCTGTGACTCCTACGCTCATGGAATTTTTCATTGATAAGCCTTACGGGAGCTGCATCTTGGATTTTCAACCTATATACCATCCTGGGGATTTATTATGCAAAGAACTATCTTGTCTACTAAGCCTATGAATTTCTTATGTTAATACTAAGTTTGAATTAAGCACATTGAAGTTAAAGTGTTCATCAATTGAATCCACCTCTTACAATTGATTTTAGTACTATGGTACATGGCATTTTTTACACCTATGAATATAGAAAGCAAGTTCTCTCTGTTACTCCTAAGCTCATGGAATTTTTCACTGATAAACCTCACAAGAGTTGCATCAAGGATTTCCAACCTATATACTATCCTAAGGGTTTATTATGCAATGAACTGTCATGTTATTAAACCTGTGAATTCCTTGTGTTAATACTAAGTTTGAATTAATCACATTGAAGTTGAAGTATTAATCAGTTGAATCCACCTCCTATAATCGATTTCAATACTATTATATGTGGCATTGTTTACACCTATGAATCAATAAAGCAAGTACTCGCTATGACTCCTAGGCTCGTGGAATTTTTTACTGATAAGCTTCACGGGAGTTGCATCACAGTTTTTTGGCCTATATACTGTCCTAAGGACTTATAATTATAAGAACTGTCATATCTATTAAACCTATGAATTTCTTGTGTTAATACTAGGTTTGAATTAATCACATTGAAGTTGAAGTTTTAATCAATTGAATCTGTCTCCTACATTTGATTGTAATACTATGGTACGTGGCATTGTTTGCACCTATGAATCAAAAAAGCAAGTTCTTCCTATGACTCCTAAACTTACTGAATTTTTCATCGATAAGCCTCATGGGAGTCATATCTTGGGTTTCTAACCAATATACCATCTTAGGGACTTATTATGCAAAGATCTTATGGATAAAAGATAGTAATATGAGACAGTGATGATGGATAGAGTTACTTAAAGATTATGATTATACAAATGAGTGTTATCTGGCAAAGTTAGTGTTATATCCGAAGCACTGGATAGAAAATCCAATGGCAGTGTAGCTTGACTTCAGATATCGAGGTTACCAAATCTAGTGCAATAGAGAACGTAGAATGTGGAGTTGAATTTTGGGAAAATTGAAGTATTATTAGCTATATTATATTTAAGATCAGTTTTTCATGAAAGGGTTAGCAAGCCCAAACTAAGGATTCAGAATCAGTGAATCTTTTTGAGAAATTGAAAATGAATTATAATGTTGAGTTCAAATAGGAAAAATGATATTTTGTGATTGTAGTAAAAAGTATGTGAACCCGATACAGATGAATGAGTAAAGAGATTATTAACGAAAGCACAAATAGCAACCTATGCTATATATCCTAGTAGGAATACGCTAAAATAGCATTTAGCGGCTAAGGATGTAGAAGCAAGTGGCAGAATGTGTGACTGAGTGTTGATTTGCTAACATTTCTAATTGTTGGAGATATGTTTAGAGCTCATATTTTGGAGTTCTTAGGAACATGTGATCAAAATATAGTTTTGATTAAATTTGATTATAACAATTATTGGCACGGTAATATCGGTATGGCACTATATGAGGCATTATATGACAGAAAGAGTCATTTACCTTTATATAAGGTTGAAGAGGGCCAATATATATATATATACCATATAGGCCAAATTTGATTCAAGATGTTGTTGATAATTGAAATTGATCTATATTAGAAATTAAACGATTCAAGAAAGATAAACGAGTTGGGTGGATCAATACTGAAGATATAGAAATAGAGAGATAGATAAAGTGTTTCTGAAAGTACCACTATGGCAAGGTGTGCTAAAGTTTGTAAAAAGGGTAAACTAAGCCCGAATTTTATTGGTCCATATAAAGTTATTGAGAGCATAGGACCATTGACTTAAGTTAGTCTTACCAACAAAAGATATATTAGATCCATACTGTGTTACATGAGTATGTTTAGGAGATATTGGTATGACCTGGTAGATGTATTATCGACACAAGAATTAAAACTTATGAGTAATCTGAGATATATTGAGGAAAATAGTTAAGATAGTGGAATATTTGAATAAGCAACTGAAAAATCGAGAGATTCCATTGGTTATAGTCCTTTGATACAAATCATTCAAGTGGAAAAGTTACATGGAAAATGGAGGAGCATATGAGAAATACAATACCCATCAATTTAATCAATCTAAAAAGAATTTCAAGGACGAAATTTATTAAGAGGGAGAATTGTAACACCCCATTTTCCCATGCTAAGGGTTAGAACCCTAAAATATTGCACATGAGAGACATTAATAAGGAAATTAGGAAATGCACTTTATGCTCATGCATAATATGGCATAAATACACGTAGATTTGATTATTGCACATGTTACAATGATTATACATGCGTTCATTTGACATTTTGTAGGTATAAATAATTGTTTTAATGTGATTATGATATGGATAGTGAATATTTTTCCTTAAAAATTGATATAGTGAATTAAATTATTGATTTCGAATTTTTGGTGAAAATTAGGAAATTTTTTATATTTATGAGAATTTTCTAAACTAAGAAGAATATCAAATGGCAAGACAAGTGATAAAAGATAGTAGAATTTTGTGTAAAATGGCAGTAGAAATTACTGAAAAGTGGCATTAGGATTTAATGACAAATTTCATTAAAAAATTGGAATAAAAATAAACTAGTTATTAAATGATTCAGGGTACCATTGCATTAAGATATTATTTTGGATATTAAGAGGTGAGTGTCATGACAAGTGTCATGACACTCACCAAGTATTTTAAACTTTATTTTCTTAACCCATGATTTTAACTTCTTGAAAGATCAACTTTATTGTCTTTCACTTCTATTTGACTATAAGCTCATCTTCTTCATTTCTTCTCTTCATTTTCCACTCACTCATCCTCACCCTCTCAATGTTGAGATTTGTTATCATTTTTTCACTAGCCATCTCAAGATGTTGTCTTCTCCATCTTGTTACTTGAAAGCCTAAACTAATCTCTCCTTCATAAACGATGATGATGGTGTGATGTTTGGAAGTTAGGGTTACGTGATCTTTAACTTTGGAACCAAAACAAGTAAGTAATATGTTATTGTTCTTCTTGGCTTGTTAAATGAAACATATTGATGATGGATTAGAGCTAGCATGATTATAAAATAGTGATGAAGGATATGCTGTAACGTGGATGAGAAAATAAGTAGATTTAAGTCATATTTTCGAATAATGAAAGTGAAAATTTTACTTAAGAAGGATGTTTATGTGATGTTCTTGAAAATAGATGAACTATGATGAAAATGATGATGAAGTGTGCAGGAATATATTAGATGATGTGTTTTCACTAAGCATGCATCTGTATTTTGGTTATATCTTGATCTGTAGGTATAAAATTAGGATGATTTTTAATTTAGATTAAACTAGAGACATATGGCTACAATTTTTAAGAGGGAATTGAATTTGCATTCTGTCCCTAAGGGTTTTGAAATTTGGCTTAAAGTTGAGTACTGGGTGCTGTCACCATTTGGGAAAAGTATTTAGTTTTTTGGGTATAACTTGCAGAATACTGAACCAAACTGCATTAATTTTATGTCGTTAGAAACCTACAACATATAGGAACATTTGTTAAGAAGAAGTTATTGCCTAAATACCTCATTTTCTATGTCATAATGGTCATACAAAATTGACCCAAAAACCTATCTTAAAAACAAAGTTGAAAAAGCTGGAAACTTTCGGATATGAAAACCCACAATCATGGGAATATGTCCATGATCGTGGGAATGCCATAAAGGGCTAATACTTTCTGTCAACAAAACCCACGATTGTGGGAAATGGTCTATGATCGTGGGAATGGTTATCAAGTGAAATATTCTTCTTTTATGTGTGGTTTGATACAACAAATGATTAGGTGCTTTCCTATGATGCATTTAGGCTTGAATGAAGCTTGAATTGAACTTAGAATGATGCCTAGATTATGTGATTAAATGAGTGATATGTTTAGATGAGGATATAAATTTAGAATGGATTGTGAAATATCAAGTTTTCAAATCTGGAATTTTGGAGATGTTATAAGATTGAAAGTGATCCTATGAAGACTAAGGTGATTCAAATGAGATGAATGATGTGTATTAAGTAAAGTTGAATGATAAATTGGATGTTTTGTTATCTTAAAATGTTAAAATAACCTTAGTGAATGATTGAATGATGTGTATTAACTAAGAATGAATGAGAACTTGATTATTATGTGAACATATAATGCTAGAAAAGAAATGATGAATGATTGAATTATGATATTAAAATGACCAAGTTAGTTGAGGTATGAACCTAAGAGTAAGCTTGGCATACATAAATGATGATGTTAATAATCAAGTGATGTTATTAAGGATAAATACCTAAAATAGTCAAATTGAGCATGCATTTTACATTACACATATACATATGAGTATAATTGAATGTGTATGTGATTGTGCAATTAATAATGTGTGTGCAATATATGTATTGCATGATATTGATATACAGGATAGAACGTCAGCATCTAAATGTTTCCGGATCTTGGAAGCAAATGCTGGAGCGTACTGTTAGTCAACCTAGATTGTCTTACTTTAAATGATTGTTCTGTTTAAATTCTGTATTGAATGATTATATGATGTGAATATGTTGATTCTAGACATTGAATGTCCGAGGCATTTAATGCATGAGAATTTCTTTAGAAGTGCTTATTGTATATGAATTTGACAGAATAAGTGATACTTAACTTAATTGTTGAATGCTGAACCAAGGTCTGATGATAAAAGTGAATGTGAATGTGTATATTAAAGAAAAGTGATTGATTGAAATTATAAGATGTGATGCATTTCATTACATGAATGTATGAAAAGATAAAGGTTGTTGGGACCAAAGTAGCTATAAAAAAAAGAGCTTAAAGCTCATAATGTGATTAAGAGCCAAAGGTTCACTATGTATAATGAGCCCTGTATTCTCAATAGATAAGGAACAATTATTAATAAGCTCGACATCCACAATAGATATGGGACAGTTATAGGCACTCGGTTATAGCAATAACAATTGAAAGTGAGTCTCATGAGCATTGCATATTTATTTGATGGGTATGTTTAAATGATTGCAACAATTTGTTGAACTGTTCTACATGTGAAATGTGAAATAAATGAACAAAGTGACATTTGATTCAATATTTTGATTAGTGAAGTGATGTGAATCATGTGATTATATAAACTGTACATGAATTGTTGTGTTATGTGGTTTGAGTGAGCCATCGAGGATGGTCTACTCACTGAGTTCACAAAATTTACCAAAATTGCAACGTTGTTTTTCAGGCCTAGAGGAGATACCCAGTTAAACAAATTGGAATATAACCATTACATTCAGATAAAAGATAGAGGTTGGGATCAGATTGCATCTATATAGGTCTTCAGAATTTTTTTTGTATTAAAAAATGTATTCTGCAAGCACTGTAGCTTGTATATGTGACTAATTATTTTATGTAATAAATTGATGACTAGAAGTGTTTTATAATTGTAATGGGTCGTAATGATTACTGAAATTTTAATAATATATTCATAGCTTATAAAAATTGTGACTGAAACTATTTTTGAATAAGATGGGCTGAAATGATTATTTGTTTTTATAAAATGCGTGTGATATGTGAAAAGTTTACAATGAGTATGATTGTTTGACTGTTCTTGCATGCCACCCTTGTAGAGTGTGTTCTCGAACATACCCTCGATGTGTTCGGGAATATGCCCTATGAGAGTGGGGCACTACAATGCTTGGTATCAGAGCCCAGGCTTATTGTCTTACATGGGCATTTTTTAAAATACCTGTCAAAGTACATGCATTTTAGACATGTCATAGCAGGCAGTAGCAACTAATCCCCAATCTGAGTTGCATTTACATGAGTCACATGCTTAAAAATTTGTTAAGAGTTTGATCTAATAGAAATAGTGAGAAGAATGATGATCTATCAAAATGTGAGAAAATGAAAGTTTGTGGATATTTAGAAATGAGAAAATAATATATGGTTTGATATGATAGATAAGGATTTAATGCATTTTTAGTTTTGGATGTTTCATCGAATATGACATTAATATTGTATTACGAGGGTATATCCTTGAATATGATATAGATGTGAATATATTGTCGTAGATTGACTGAGGAAAATAGAGATATGATAGAAATGACAAGATTTAAAGTGTACAAGCAAAGTGGAATGAAAACAAAATTTTATTATGACCTTGAGAAGGTGAACTTGTAATTGAAATGGTTATTTGATTTATGTGATAGAAGTTATGACTTAACATAAGAATATGTTAGTTGAATTGAGATTAGAATTTCATAATGGTGATGCATCTATAATTTTGAATTGATTGAGAATATCCTTATGGGAGACGAAATAAATGATAATTGGAAGATGAGATAAATGATAGCGAGATATGTAGAAGTCCTCAAAGCTAAGTTGATTTGTTACTGTGAGTACATATCTGATAATGTGATCACCTTGACAAATGATGTTATTAAGCACATATGTATCAAATATATACTTGGATATGAAATAGGAAGTGATCCATGACTTATTGAATGCTCTTAGGTTATAGTTTCCATAGTTAAAATTCTGAGATGAATCAGAGTAGCATATGAAAGCGTTTATTATGATCAATTGGGAATATACTGAGAGTGTAAATTATGTTACTATATGTGATGAAGTGATGAATTCGAGGAAAAAGAAATAGGGCACGATCGTGGCATAGTCCCCACGATCATGGCCGAGATTAATTGGTTTTGTCATAATCGTAGGAAGGTCTACCATGATCGTAGGTAGGCACAAAAGGAGAAGTGTTGTCTAGAATCAATTAAGATTAAGGTATCCTTAGCATAAGTTATTAATTAGTGACTTTTCAAAAATGCATCTCTAGATAAGATGTAATGATCTTGATGGAACATATCAAGGTATAAGTGTACATGAATATACTTATTGCTTCACTGAGTTTTATTGTAAGAAATGTTTTTTATCATGTAAAGTATTATAGTAATTGATCTTATTGAGGTATTATGAATGGTTGAAAAGCAATAATCAATATAGTTGACTGATATAGAATATGTAAAGAGTATAGACGATTGAGGAGAGAAATATTCTTTAGATAGATACTTTCATTGACTTATACTGTGTAAGTCAAATGTTCCATTTCTAGGAATGAATAATTATTTAACAAATTAGAAGTGAATATTGGAGTCCCATTTCTATCTGAGACTTAAGCATAAGAAGTTGAATATGCTATAGAGAATACCTGAATCTTAGAAGTGAATATTGGAGTCCCATTTCTATCTGAGACTCAAGTATAAGAAGTTGAATATGCTACAGAGAGTACATGTATCTTAGAAGTGAATATTGGAGTCCCATTTCTATTTGAGACTTAAGCATAAGAAGTTGAATACGCTACAGAGAGTGCATGTGTCTTAGAAGTGAATATTGGATTCCTATTTCTATCTGAGACTCAAGCATAAGAAGTTGAATACACTACAGAGAGTAGATGTATCTTAGAAGTGAATTTTAGAGTCCCATTTCTATCTGAGACTCAAGCATAAGAAGTTGAATACGCTACAGATAGTACATGTATCTTTTTGATGAAAGGTAACCTATTTACATTATTAGGTTCACGAAATTGAGATGATATTATTGCTATTACTATTGCCAAAGGAACGTAGATTCATAATGTATTTTATAATTGTATATTCAGAAGGTACAAGTTAGGTTTGACATTTGTGTTCAGATAAGTTGAGACTTGTAAATGATTAGAAATGTGTAAAAAAACTAGTAAGAATGATCTGACATTAGAATAAGTTGATGAGAAATCGAATGAATAGAGAAAATCATTCAAGAAAAGAAGTCAATCGGAAGGCTAAAAAAAAACTTGAGATAACGTTACCTCAACTAAAGAATTAGTTACTTAAGATTTTCGAGAATTAGTTATAGGCACATGGAGTTATTTGTGATATTTGTTTGGGTTGACAAATGCCCCAACAATATACATGGCATTAATGAACAAAGTTTTTCAGCATTGCTTGGATCAATTAGTGAATATGATCATAGATGACATTTTGAGTAAATTTTGAAAGGTTGAGAAGAACATTTAGAACAATTGTGGTTAGTCTTACTTATCATGAGGGAGAAATAATTATATACCAAGTTCAGTAAGTATGAATCTTAGCTACAAGTAACATATTGGGTCATATAGTATCTGAACAGGGCATATTGGTAGACCCAAAAGAAGCAGAGGTAACAATGAAGTGAGAAACTTCGAGGAATTTATATATATGAGAGTCGGAGTTTTTTAGAATTAATTGGATATTGGTTACTACCAGAAGTTGTCAAGGGGTTTTTACTGATCTTAGCCCTTTTACGAAACTTTTGAGGAAGAATATGTCATTCAGATTAACTAATGAATGTAAAAAGAATTTAGAGGAATTAAAAACACCGATGTAATTATATCATCTGGATTTGGAGATTTTATAGTGTATAGTGATGTTTCACATCAGGAGATTAAGATGTAATCAGATGTAACATAATAAAGTGATTTTATATGCTTCGAGACAATTAGTTGAATGATTCGATACACGATTTAGAACTTGCTGCAGTATAAATTGCTTCGAAAATCTTGGAGACATTATATGTAAAGTGAAACATTTCAGATTTATTCAGATCATTAAAGTTTGAGATAATTATTGAGTCTAAAATAGTAATATGAGACAGTGACGATGGATAGAGTTACTTAAAGATTATGATTATACAAATGAGTGTTATCTAGTAAAGCTAGTGTTATATCTGAAGAATTGAACAAAAAATCCAATAGCAGTGTAGCATGAATTCAGATATCGAGGTTACCAAATCTAATGCAATAGAACATAAAATGTTGAGTTAAATTTTGGGCAAATTGAAGTATTATTAGCTACATTGAATTTATGATAAGTTTTTCATGAAACGATTAGTAAGACTAAACTGAGGATTTAGAATCGGTGAAATTGAAAATGAATATGAATGTTGAGTTTGAATAGGAAAATTGATATTTTTTCTGATTGTAGTAAAAGGTATGTGTACCCAATACAGATGATTGAGTAAAGAGATTATTATCGAAAGCACAAATAACAACCTATGCTATACATCCTAGTAGGAATACGATAAAATAACATTTAGCGGCTAAAGATGTAGAAGCAAGTGGTGGAATGTGTGACTGAGTGTTTGATTTGCCAATAGTCCTAATTGTTGGAGATATACTTAGAGCTTATATTTTGGAGTTCTTAGAAACATGTGATCAAAATATAGTTTGATTAAATTTGATTATAACAATCATTATCACAGTAGTATCAGTATGAAGGCAAGAATTGATTCGAGATGTTGTTGATAAGTGAAATTGATCTGTATTAGAAATTAAGTGATTCAAGAAAGATAAACTAGTTCGGTGGATCAACACTGAAGATATAAAATAGAGAGATAGATAAAGTGTTTCTGAAAGTACCACTATGGCAAAGTGTGTTAAAGTTTGTTAAAAAGGGTAAACTAAGCCTGAATTGTATTGGTCCATATGAAGTTATTGAGAGCGTAGGACCATTGAATTAAGTTAGTCTTACCAACAAAAGATATATCAGATCCACACTGTGTTGCATGAGTATGTTTAGGAGATATTGGTATGATCCGATATATGTATTATTGACACAGGAAGTGAAACTTGCAAGGAATCTGAGATATATTGAGGAAAACAGTTAAGGTAGTGGATTATTTGAATAAGCAACTAAAAAACCTAATGATTTTATTAGTTATAGTCCTTCGATAGAAATCATTCGAGTGGAAAAGTTATATAGGAAATGGAGGAGCATATGAGAAATACAATACCCCTATCAATTTAATCAATCAGAAAAGAATTTTGAGGACAAAATTTATTAAGGGGAATTGTAACACCCCGTTTTCCTATGCTAAGGGTTAGAACCCTAGAATACTGCACATGAGAGACATTGATAAGGAAATTAGGAAATGCACTTCATGCTCATGCATAATATAGAATAAATACACGTGGATTTGATTATTGCACACATTACAATGATTGTGCATGCATTCATTTGACATTTTTTAGGTATAAATGATTGTTTTAATGTGATTATGATATGGACAGTGAATCTTTTGCCTTAAAAATTGATCTGGTGAATTAAATTATTTATTTAGAATTCTGGCGAAAATTGGGAAATTTTTTATATTTATGAGAAATTTCTAGACTAGGAAGAATGCCAAGTGGCAAGACAAGTGATAAAAGGTGGTACAATTTAGTGTCAGATGGCAGTAGAAATTACTAAAAAGTGTCATTTAAAAATTGGAAGACAAATGGACTAGTTATTAAATAATTCGGGGTACCATTGCATTAAGACATTATTTTGGATATTAAGAGGTGAGTGTCATAACAAGTGTCATGACACTCACCAAACATTTTAACCTCTATGTTCTTAACAGACGATGTTAACTTCTTAAAAGATCAACTTTATTATCTTTCACTTTTATTTGGCTATAAGCTCATCTTCTTCATTTCTTCTTTTCATTTTCGACTCACTCATCCTCACCCTCTCAACATTGAGATTTGTTATCATTTTTTCACTAGCCATCCTAAGATGTTGTCTTCTCCATCTCGTTACTTGAAAGCCTAACCTAATCTCTCCATCATAAATGATGATAATGGTGTGAAGTTTGGGAGTTAAGGTTAAGTGATCTTTAACTTTGGAGCCAAAACAAGTAAGTAATATGTTATTGTTCTTCTTGGTTTGTTAAATGAAACATATTAATGATGGGTTAGAGCTAGCATGATTATAAAATAGTGATGAAGTATATGCTTTAGCGTGGACGAGAAAATGAGCAGATTTAAGTCATATTTTCGAATAATGAAAGTGAAAATTTCACTTAAGAAGGATGTTTATGTGATGTTCTTGAAAAGAGGTGAACTAGGATGAAAATGATGATGAAATGTGTTGGAATATATTAGATGGAGTGTTTTCACTGAATAGGCATCTGTATTTTGCCCATATCTTGATTTGCAGATATCAAAATGGGATGATTTTTAATTTAGATTAAACTAGAGACATATGACTACAATTTGTAAGAAGAAAAGGAATTTGCATTCTATCCCTTAGGGTTTTAAAATTTGGCTTGAAGTTGAGTACTGGTTGGTGTATGCATTTTAGAACAGTCTTTAGTATTTTGGGTATAACTTGCATAATACTAAACCAAACTACATTAATTTTATGTCATTAGAAACGTATGACATATGAGAACATTTTTAAGAAGAAGGTGTTGCCTAAATACCTCATTTTCTATATCATAATGGTCATACAAAACTGACCCAAAAACCTGTCTCGAAAATAAAGATGAAAAAGCTGGAAACTTTCGGATATGAAAACCCACGATCGTGGACGTGATCATGGGAATGCCATAAAGGGCTGAAAATTTCTGTCAACAAAACCCACCATTGTGGGAAATGGTCTACAATCGTGGGAATGATTATCAAGTGAAATATTTTTTTATGTGTGGCTTGACACAACAAATGGTTAGGTGCTTTCCTATGATGCATTTATGCTTGAATGAAGCTTAAATTGAACCTAGAATGATGCTTGGATCAAGTGATTAAATGAGTGATATGTTTAGAGTGCTAATGGAGGATATAAATTTAGAATGGATTGTGAAATATCAAGTGTTTAAATCTAGAATTTTAGAGATGTTATAAGATTGAAAGTGATCATATGAAGACTAAGGTGATTCAAATAAGATGAATGATGTGTATTAAGTAAAGATGAATTATAAATTGGATGTTTGTGATCTTAAAATGTTAAAATAACCTTAGTGAATGATTGAATGATGTGTATTAAGTAAGAATGAATGAGAACTTGATTATTATTTGAACATATAGTGCTAAAAAAGAAACTATGAATGATTGAATTATGATATTAGAATGACCAAGTTCTTTAAGGTATGAACCTAAGAGTAAGCTTGGCATACACAAATGATGTTGTTAATAATCAAGTGATGCGATTAAGGATAAATACCCAAAATAGTCAAATTGAGCATGCATTATACATTACACATATACATATGAGTATAATTGAATGTGTATGTGATTGTGTAATTAATAATTTGTGTGCAATATATGTATTGCATGATGTTGATATATAGGATAGAACCTCAGAATCTAGACGTTTCCGGATCTTGGAAGCAAATGCTAATTTGGAGCATACTGTTAGTCAACCTAAATTGTCTTACTTTAAATGATTGTTCTGTTTAAATTTCTATAATGAATTATTATGTGATGTGAATGTGTTGATTTTGTACATTGAATGTCCGAGGCGTTTAATGCATACGAATGTTGTTGAAAGTGCTCATTGTATGTGAATTTGACAGAATAAGTAATACTCAACTTAATTATTAAATGTCGAACCAAGGTCCGATGTTAAATGAGAATGTGAATGTGAATGTGTAAATTGAAGAAAAGTGAGTGATTGAAATTATAAAATTTGATGCATCTCATTACATGAATGCATGAAAAGATAAAGGTTATTGTGACTGAAGTAGCCACCAAAAAAGTGCTTAAAGCTCAGAATGTGATTAAGAGCAAAAGGCTCACTATGTATAATGAGCCATGTATCCCCAACAGATAAAGGACAATTATTAATGAGCTCAGTATCCATAATATATATAGGACAGTTACAGGCACTTAGTAACAACAATAACAATTAAAAGTGAGTCTTATAAGCATTACATATATATTTGATGTGTATGTCTAAATGATCGCAATGCTTTGTTGAACTGCTCTAAATGTGAAATGTGAAATAAGTGAACAAAGCAATATTTGATTTAATATGTTGATTAGTAAAGTGATGTGAATCATATGATTATATGAACTGTACATGAATTGATGTGTTATGTGATTTGAGTGAGCCATCAAAGATGGTCCACTCACTGAGTTTGCAAAACTCACCAAAATTGCAACGTTGTTTTTCAGACCTGTAGGAGATACCCATTTAAACAAATTGGAGTATAACCACTGCATTTAAATAAAAGATAGAAGTCAAGATCATAGTGTATTTGTATAAGTCTTCAGAAATTTCTTTGTATTAAAGAATGTATTCTGCAAACACTGTACCTTGTATATGTGACTAATTCTTTTATGTAATAAATTCAAAACTGGAAGTGATTTGTAATTGTAATGGGCCCAAATGATTATTGAAATATTGATGATAAGTTCATTGTTTGTAACAATTGTGACTGAAAATGTTTTTGAATAAGACGGGCCAAAATGATTATTCATTTTTATGAAATACATGTGATGCGTGAAAATTTGCAATGAGTATGATTGCTTGACTGTTCTAGTATGCCACCCTCGTAGAGTGTGTTCTCCAACATACCATCGGTGTGTTCAAGAATATGCCCTATGAGAGTGGGGCGCTATAAAGCAAGTTCTTGCTGTGACTTTTAGGCTCGTGGAATTTTTCATCGATAAGCCTCACGGGAGCTGCACCATCGATTTCCAGCTTATATACTATCCTAAGGACTTATTATGCAAACAATTTTCGTGTCTATTAAACCTAAGAATTTTTTATGCTAATACTAAGTTTGAATTAATCACATTGAGGATGAAGTATTCAGCAATCGGATCTGCCTCCCATAAATGATTTCAATACTATGGTATGTGGCATTGTTTACACCTGTGAATCAAAAAAGTAAGTTCTTACTGTGACTCCTAGGCTCGTGAAATTTTTCACTGATAAGCCTTACGAGAGTTGCATCACGAGTTTCTAACCTATATATCATCCTAGGGTTTATTATGCAAAGAATTATCATATCTAGTAAACCTATGAATTTCTTGTGTTAATACTAAGTTTGAATTAATCATATTGAAGTTGAAGTATTAATCAATTGAATCCACCTCCTACATTTGATTTCAATACTATAGTACGTGGCATTATTTACACTTATGAATCAAGAAAGCAAGTTCTCGCTGCGACTCTTTGGCTCATGGAAATTTTCACTAATAAGCCTAACGGGAGCTACATCATGGGTTTCTAGTCTATATACCGTCCTAAGGACATATTATGTAAAGAACTGTCATGTCTATTAAACCGATGAATTTCCTGTGTTAATACTAAGTTTGAATTAATTACATTGAAGTTGAAGTATTAATCAATTGAATCCGCCTCCTACATTTGATTTCAATACTATGGCACATTGCATTGTTTACACCTATAAATTAAGAAAGCAAGTTCTTACTGAGACTCCTAAGCTTGTGAAAATTTTCACCGATAAGTCTTATGGGAGCTGAATTTTAGATTTTTAGCCTATATACCATCCTAAGGACTTATTATGCAAAGAATTGTTGTGTCTATTAAACCTATGAATTGCTTGTGTTAATACTAAGTTTAAATTACTTACATTGAAGATGAAGTATTAATCAATTAAATCCACCTCCTACAATTGATTTCAATACTATGGTATGTTGCATTGTTTACACCTATGAATCAAGAAAGCAAGTTCTTGCTGTGACTCCTGGGCTCGTGAAATTTTTCACCGATAAGCCTCACGAAAGCTGCATCATAGATTTCCAACCTATATATTATCCTAGGGATATACTATGCAAAGAACTGTTGTGTCCTTTAAACGTATGAGTTTTTTTTGTTAATACTAAGTTTGAATTAACCATATTGAAGATGAAGTATTCATCAATTGAGTCTGCCTCCTACAATTGATTTCAATACTATGGTACGTTGCATTGTTTACACCTATGAATCAAGAAAGCAAATTCTCATAGTTACTCCTAGGCTCATGGAATTTTTCACCAATAAGCCTCACAAGAGTTGCATCAAGGGTTTCCAGCCTATATACCGTCCTAGGGGTTTATTATGCAAAGAATTGTTATATTTATTAAACTTATGAATTCCTTGTGTTAATACTAAGTTTGAATTAATCATACTGAAGTTAAACTATTTATCAATTGAATCCACCTCCTACAATTGATTTCAATACTATGGTCTGTGGCATTATTTACACCAATGAATCAAGAAAGCAAGTTCCCGCTGTGACTCGTAGGCTCGTGAAATTTTTCACCGATAAGCTTCAAAGGAGCTACATCAGGACTTTCTAGCCTATGTACTGTCCTAGGGACTTATTATGCAAAGAATTGTCATGTCCATGAAACCTATGAATTTCTTGTGTTAATGCTAAGTTTGAATTAATCACATTGAAGATGAAGTACGAATTAATTGAATCCGCCTCCTACAATTGATTTCAATACTATGGTACGTTGCATTGTTTATTCCTGTGAAACAAGAAAGCAAGTTCTTACTGTGACTCCTAGGCTTATAGAATTTTTCAATAATAAGCCTGATAAGAGCTACAGCTTAAATTTCAACCTATATACCATCCTAGGGAATTATTATGCAAATAACTCTCGTGTCTATTAAACTTATGAATTTCTTGTGTTAATACTAAGTTTAAATTAATCACATTGAAGTTAAAGTATTAATCAATTGAATCCATCTCCTACAATTGATTTCAATACTACAGTACGTTGCATTGTTTACATATGTGAATTAAGAAAGCAAGTTCTTGCTGTGACTCCTAGGCTCATGAAATTTTTCACCGATAGACCTCACGGGAGCTACATCACGAGTTTCTAGCCTATATATTGTCCTAGGGTTTATTATGCAATGAACTGTCATGTCTATTAAGGCTATGAATTTCATGTGTTAATACTATGTTTAAATTAATCACATTGAAATTGAAGCATTAATCAATTGAATCCTCATCTTACAATTGATTTCAATACTATGGTACATGGCGTTATTCACAACTATGAATCAATAAAGCAAGTTCTTATTGTGACTCCTAAGCTCGTGGAATTTTTCACCAATAAGCCTCACGATAGCTACATCGTAGATTTCCAGCCTATATACCATCCTAGGAGCTTATTAGTTATGCCTCAAATCATCTATAAGATCTCAAACGCTTTCCACGTACAGTAAATACTTATGCTATTAAAGAAGAACATAAATACTTATCAATGATTTTAAGAATATTCTAAACAACAACACAAAATCAAGACCTCCTTTGCATTCTCACAAAACTCAAACACATCAAAATTGTATTATTAAAGCAATACATATGGTAGACATTAGTTGGACGACTTACCTGGAGGGACGGATAACTCTAGACTACAAAGAAGAAGGATAAGTGACACTTTTCAACATAGTATAGGGCTTGCAAAAAGGAATATTTCGTATTTAATACAATACACTTGTTCAATTGTTTTATTATATTTTTAATATATTAAAGCAAGCAATTCAGAAAATAATATTGTTTATTTTGAAATAGAAATATATGGACTTTTAATTGGAGTAATGTTAAAATTTAATGTTATGATAATTTTTATAAAAATCCGTCGCTAATTCTTAATTTTCTTGTAGTGTAGAAATCATGCTTAATAAACATAAGGTAATTTCCAAATCATATATCCACAATGATAAGGGAAGACAAGAATAACTCAATATGCTCTTAATGTAAAACCCCAAACTTTCCCTTCTATCGGTTTATAGATTTTATTCTAGGTGAATAGTATTTTTGGATGAATAGCGAACACGGGTAAATAGTATCTCCACTTGAATAGGGATTTTGAGGACTTAACCCCGCAAAAGATTGAAAAATATCCAAAATAGGTATTAGAGTTAAATGACATTGAAACGGATTCAAAACAAGTCCAATCGGATGAATTTTAGGAATTTCATAAGTTTAGGACAAAAATGCTCTTTTGGAAAATAACGGGTATTAATGATTTTAATCCCATTTAAAATTTTTAGGCACCTAATTACTAAGTATTGATCCTAATTAAAGTATCTTATAGTCAATTTGATGGTGAGACGGCTGTGGAATATTTTCGGGATTTAAAATGGTTTATAGGTGTAGTAATCTATGAAAGGACGAATTGGTCTTGCTTTAGTTAATATATCTTCTATCTCCCTTATCATTAAATGACTATTAAGAATTCTATTTATATACACAAATACAATGTCATTTAAAGTTTTAGGAGCCTCCATGAAACATTTTTTCCACGTAGCAATGACATCATAGAGGTTGAATATGGCACGTAGACTCCTAACAGCAACTTGATGGTAAGGGGGATGGACGATATATTAACTAAAACACAAGGGCGTATTTGATAGTTTTAAAAATAAGGGATTATTGTGATAATTTGTCAAACCCTAGAGGGGTCCTACAAATTTAACCCTAATTATAAATTAGAGGATATCCATGTCGATTTTTCAGACAAATTTAAGTTGTTCATTTTATTTCCTTGTGTTTAAAGTGTTTTTGTTGCTTGAATAGAGCTGGTTCAATTCTAAAGAGTGAAAAGGAATAGGTAGGAACCAGCTAGTTGGTTTTCTACATTTAATTTGTTGAATGTCTCGAATTATCTCAAAAATGTCGAAATTACATGACTATATTAAATTTGAAAACATGCTTATTCACTTATAAATATTATATTAGTTTATGTTTTATGTCTTTGATTTATAGACTTGATTTGAACTGCAACCCCCCACTTTATATATATGTATTGAATTAGTTAAATTCATAGGTTTCATTATTATGATTGTTTTAGTTTTGGATTTCTTTTATATTTCAATTCATTAATAAAGTTAATATTCTATATAAAGCTAGTTGTATGACAGCTTAAATTAGTCAAGATAATTGTCTCTTAAAACTAAATTACAAGTGTTATACTTAATGTAGACAAAATAGGATTATTAAATTTATATTATGATTTGGATTTATGCATTTAATCATCAATTGATTGTCCATTTCTTCATGTTTTGTAGTTGATTAAAGTTAAACTTGTAAATTTAACTTGCTATCAATAACTTGGTTTAAAATTGAACATAATGTTTAATTTGAAATTAAATAAAGAATTTAAGTTAAGAATGATCAAGTTATGTGTCTTTATTGAATTAGCTATGTAATTGGCAATTTAAGATTGTTTTGAAAGAATTACAAGATGAAACATGGGTTGTCTAACTAAAAATTGTGAGGATTTGTTTAGATTTTGTACTTGAAAGAACTGTCAATTGCTTTACTCTTGGCTTTGAAATCTTTAATTAAGTTGGTTTGAGTTTAGGAAGCAAATTAGATGTTAAAATATCTACTTAAATTGATCCTACAGTTGCTAAAAAATTTAGATTTGTATAATTTGATTTCACCATTAAAAAAATTCTAGAATTATATATATTTTGATGATTATGATTTGTGTCAAAGGCAATAATTTCCAACTCTTGAATATTGATTGTATGGTTATAAGAACATGTTATAAGTTTATTTTCTTAAGTTTTGATGTTGTATCTTACTAATGTGGTTAGTGAAGACAATAAATGAGTATTGATCATATTTATATTTTGTTATGAAATTCCTTTGTATAAGCAAAATTATTAGGATGATATTGTCTCCTTTTTTTTAAAAAATTAATAGATTGATTTGTTGGAACATTTTTAATTATCATTAATAAACTAAATTAATAAATTAACTTTCCTTATGGGATCAACTCTTATTTTCCCTACACTAAATTTATTAATAAATTTGAAGTCAAAATAAGGATTTAACGTGTATAATTCTAACGACACGTATCATTAGGCCAAGAAAAAAGTAGTTTATCTTAGCTCTCCTATTTTTTATAGTTCTATTATTAATAATAAGAGTTGCTTTTCGAATAATGGGAAATTTAGGGTGAAATTTGGCTCAAGAGTTACAAAGGTGAATATTTCCTCTTGACTCAAAAAAGAAGATCGATGAAATCTAGTAACCTATTATGGATTTTTATGAAATATTAGTAAACAAAAGATTATGATGTACTTTTTGAGCTCTCAGCTCTAAATGGAAATCATATTTTTTGTGACACTCCCTTGATCAAGGTTTCTCTTAGTGTTGTAATTCTATTTGTGGGGTAAGTTCTTTAGTAAAGAGAGCTGATGAGTTGGTGCAAGTTGGTATCCCCAACATTATCATGAACTATGATTTACTTAAGTTAGAGTTGTCGAGGATTGGAGTTAACCAATATAGTTTATAAACTTGGTCAATTGTGGCAATCTTAGGGCCCTAATTTGGTTTTTATTCACTATAAGAAAATAACACATTACCGACAGAAAATTACCAACGGAAAATATTCCAAAGTAAATTAACGATAGAAATTGATTTTTTGTAGGTAAATTTGTCGGGAGAAATTATTTTTGCGACCGTCAAAATATCCATCAATAAATGTGGAGGGAAATTATCCCCGATACTTTCCTAAAGGAATATAGCGATAAAATAGTAAAGTCCGTCATAAAAATAGGCGGCAATGGTTGGTGGAAAAAATAAGCATCTAAATTATCGACGGAGCCATATTTTTGTCGGTAACATATTGACAGAATTGTTGTTCTATTGGTAACTATCAAATTGTTCATAAATTAAAATGACATCGTTTGGTTTTAATCCAAACGACGTCATTTTGAATACCCACTTAAGCTACCTGAAACCCCCCTTCTCCCTCCCCTCTGTTATTTTCTCTCTTCTTCCCTACTTCAACGTTATCGGTCCCTCTTCCTCCCAAGCTTCTACCGTCGATTTTTGCTTGCTTTGATCCATCGTGCATCATTTTCAGGTAAGTTTGCTCTTGGGTTTATTTTGTCTCCAAAAAATTTGTTATTAAATGATTATATATATGAACGTGGGTTAGTGTTTGTTTTGATGGATTATAGGTATTATGTATTTTTACCTAATTTGGTTGGTTTATTTGTTGTTTGAATGTGTTTTTGTTGGTAAATAATGAAAAAATGTAGTGGTTTTGTTATTAGTTAGAGATAATTCGGGTTACTTATGAATTGTTTGATGAAATGTCTCTTAGGGCCTAAACTTGGTTAATGCCTTAGAATCTAAAGAAAATTCCTAGAGTAGTTACATAAGACTTGAAATGGAAAATGAACAATTATACGGAAGGTATTTGAAACTAGAACTAGTCATCGTAATTAGGATTAGAAAGCCTAAAGTCAATTTAAAGGAGTTAATATATAAAAGGGATAAGATTTCATATAATAGAATGAAATTGGACAATTATATGTAAGGTGATATTTATGAAACAATTAATGAGCATTTTTATGTATTAATAAGGCATAGTTTGAAAAGAAAGGTAAGTATAGTGCTTTTGTACATTTTGTATCAAATTTTACAAATTTTCCTTTTAATACTTGATGGAGTGAATTTGGTTTTACCAATTATGTCTTAAATATGATGCAGGGATTCCTCATGACCCAAACCATAAACTCAAATGAAAAATCTAAATTTATGGGTAATTAAATCAAAGCTTAAGTTGAAGCCGGTAGAACTTATCATTTGAATTTAGGTATTAGATATCATTTATACCTTTTCCAAACACTTTATGCTTCTATTGTTTCTTAAATTTTAATTTCTTTGTCTAAATTTGATAAAGTTGGATACGCCTTTAAGTTTTGAAATGTATGTTGCATTTTATTTAATAATAACGATTTTATTGGTTTCATGATGGTTTATACAAATTAAAGTTTGATGATCTTTTTGCTGAAACTTTGTTGGCTCTGCATTAAATGTTGGTATTAAACATAGTTTAGTACAAGAAAGTTTAGCTCATTTATGATATAAACATCTAAGTAACATATCTAAAGAAAGAATACAAAGATTGTAAAGAATGAAGTCATTCTAATTTATACTTTACTTATTTTAGTAAATATGTGCGTGGTATAAAGAGAAAACATATAAGACACATAATTAAGAAAACAATAACTAGAAGCATATAACACCTTGAACTTTTATATATTTTGATATATATGGGCATTTTGATGTTTCATCTTTTAGTGGGCAAAAGTATTTTGTCACTTTTATTGATGATATTACATTATGTATATATTTAATTGCTATATGAGAAATCATAATGAACAAATGCCTTAGAGGTGTTTATTAATGAGGGCTAAAATATACTTAGACCAAAATGTGAAAGTTGTAAGGTTTTATAAAGGTGGTAAATTTTGTGGAAGGTAAAATGAAATTGGACAATGTCTCGACCTATTTGTTAAATTCTTAAAAAAGCATAATGTATGTACTTAATACATAATGTTCGTCACACTAAAATAAAACAATATTGCATAAAGGCGTAAGCATACTTTAATGGATATGGTTAAGTGACAGGCCCCTTTTCTAATGACTAGACGACCTACTTGGCACACGAAAACCTTCTAGTCGATATCCAATCCAACTAGAAAGTTCCCCTGAAGCTAAGCCTTATCCCTTTTCTTCAAAATATTTTAAATCGATATAAAAAAGGTACCAGTGTAAGTTTTTAAAAGTAACCTTCATTAAAAATTTTGACAGTATAATAGTTGTTATTTAATAAAACCAAAAATTTTAGGTTCCTGAAAAGCAATTCAAATCACTTCTATCCACTTAACCAAATCACCACTGCTATTTTTGGACTTCAAGTCCATTTAAAAACAATCTCCAAGGTTCAAACACATTTATGCATTTAGTTAAAGAAAAGAACATTTATAAATAACCATATTTTCACAAAACCAAGATCAAGATATATTTACGAAGTTGATGAACTATACGTAGTAAAACATTTACAATCTATCTTTACATAAAAGATGTTCAAAACATATCCATAATTATGTAATACATGTAAAACAAATGCACAAGTAAAACTGCTTGTATAGTCGCACGTGATGAAGGTAGCTACTCAAATGGTGGAGTCCTAGCTACCGAAATCCCTAAGTGTGCACCTGGGAGGTTAAAATTTTAAAAAAAGAAACAAAAAATAAAGGGTGAGCTAAGCAAGCTCAATGAGTATTATGGTTTTCATTCAAAACATTTATACAGACATTCCATTCAAAACATATATACAAACATTCTCCATAAAGAACAAAGATAATTTCCTTTTCTTTTCAAGCAATAACCAATGTTCTGACATAACAAATTCATATAACCTATACATATGTAAAACACAATCAAGTTCCTCCTTTCTTGTAAGGTAAATAGAGATGGCAATCGATAGTTTAATGAACTTTCTCTTTTAAAATTTTCTTTATCATTCAGTACTGTTAGGTGTAAGGTCACAGGGCTGGTTCTGCATTGCTTACCCGTGCCTGGCTAACCTTTAGTAACGGAGCTAGTTCTGCATCACTTACCTGCACTAGGTTAACCACTATATACTGATTGTTACGGAGCTAGTTCTGTATCGCTTACCTATAACGGTGCTGACATTACATATAAATCAGTAGTTACAAAGTTCGTTCTGAATCGCTTACCTGTAATAGTGCTAGCACAATATGTTCTCCATACGTGCAGAGGGCGACTCACAAGACATACTGGCAGACACGTCACCACTCACAGTTAATGACAGACGCCCCGCCCCGCACCCCCCCCCCTCCGAAACTGCCATGCATGTTAGGACGTACTCTAATTAGT
>JAOQML010000007.1:18058072-18079569 GCA_027568935.1 Erythroxylum urbanii | reverse complement strand
TGTAATCAATGCCATGTACAATAGTTTTGAAATCAATTATAGGTGGTAGATTCAATTGATTAATACTTTAACTTCAATGTGATTAATTCAAACCTAGCATTAACACAAAAAATTCATAGTTTTGATAGACATGATAGTTTTTTGCATAATAAGTCCCTAAGACTGTATTAGGCTATAAACCCGTGATGCAGCTCTTGTAAGGCTTATCAGTAAAAATTTCCACAAACATAGGGCTCGTAGCGGGAACTTGCTTTCGTGATTTAAAGGTGTAAACAATGCCACGTACCATACTAATGCAATCAACTGTAGGAGGCATATTCAATTGATTAATACTTCAACTTCAATGTGGTTAATTGAAACTTAGTATTAACCCAAGAAATTCATAGGTCTATTAGATATGATAGTTCTTTGCATCATAAACTCCTAGAACGATATATAGGCTGGAAACCAGTGATGTAACTCCCGTAAGGCTTATCGGTGAAAATTTTCAAGTGCCTAGGAGTCACACCAAGAACATGGTTTCTTGATTCACAGATTTAAACAATGCCACATACCATGGTATTAAAATCAATTGTAGGATGTAGATTCGATTGATGAATACTTCATCTTCAATGTGATTAATTCAAACTTAGTATTAGAACAAGAAATTCATAAGTTTAATAAACACGACAGTTCTTTGCATAATAAGTCCCTAGGATGATATATAGGCTAGAGGCTCGTATTATAGCTCTTGTAAGGCTTATTAGTGAAAAAATCGACCAATCTAAAAGTCACAACAAACTTGATTTCTTGATTCACTGGTGTAAACAATTCCACGTACCATAGTATTGAAATGAACTGTAGGAGGCAGATTCAATTGAATACTATCACAATGTGATTAATTCAAACCTAGTTTAATATAAGAAATTTATAGGTTTAATAGACATGATAGTTCTTTGCATAATAAGTCCCTAAGACGATATATAGGCTGGAAACCTATGATGCAACTTCTGTAAGGCTTATTGGTGAAAAATACCATAAGCCTAGGAGTCACAGTAAGAACTTCCTTTCTTGATTCACGGATGTAAACATTGCCATGTACCACAATATTGAAATCAATTGTAGGAGGTAGATTTAATTGATTAATACTTCAATTTCAATGTAATTAATTCAAACTTAGTATTGACACAAGAAATTTATAGGTTTAATAGACATGACAGTTCTTTACATAATGAACCCCTAGGATGGTATATAGGCTAGAAAGTCATGATGTAGCTCCTGTGAGGCTTATCATTAAAAAATTCCAAGAGAACTTGCTTTCATGATTCACAGGTGTAATCAATGCCACGTACAATACTATTGAAATTAATTTTAGGAGGCAGATTCAATTGATTAATACTTCAACTTCAATGTGATCAATTCAAACTTAGTACTAACCTAAGAAATTCATAGATCTATTAGATATGACAACTCTTTGCATAATAAACCCTAGGACAATATATAGGCTGGAAGCCTATGATGCAACTCCAGTAAGGCTTATTAGTAAAAAATTCTACGAGTCTAGGAGTCACAGTAAAAACTTGCTTTCTTGATTCACAGGTATAAACAATGCCACGTACCATAGTATTGAAATCATTTGTAGGAGGTGGATTCGATTTATGAATACTTTATCTTCAATGTGATTAATTCAAACTTATTATTAACACAAGAAATTCATAACTTTATTAGACAAGATAGCTCTTTGCATAATAAGTCCCTAAGACTATATATAGGCTGGAAACTAGTGATGCAGCTCCTGTAAGGCT
Source organism: Erythroxylum urbanii (assembly GCA_027568935.1). NCBI lineage: Eukaryota > Viridiplantae > Streptophyta > Magnoliopsida > Malpighiales > Erythroxylaceae > Erythroxylum > Erythroxylum urbanii. The sequence continues at coordinate 18,077,785 of JAOQML010000007.1, read as the reverse complement.
TATCGGTAAAAAATTCCATAAGCCTAGGGCTCACAGCGAGAACTTGCTTTCTTGATTCACGTATGTAAACAATGCCACATATAATAGTATTGAAATCAATTGTAGGAGGCAGATTCAATTGATTAATACTTCAACTTCAATGTGATTAATTCAAATTTAGTATTAACACAAGAAATTCATAGATCCAAGATATGACAGTTCTTTACATCATAAACTCCTACGACGATATTTAGGCTAGAAACCCATAATATAACTCCCGTAAGACTTATCTGCGAAAATTTCCACGAGCTTATGAGTCAGAGCAAGAACTTGCTTTCTTGATTCGCATGTGTAAACAATGTCACATACCATAGTATTGAAATCAATTGTAGGAGGTGGATTCGATTGATGAATACTTCAACTTTAATGTGACTAATTTAAACTTAGTATTAACACAAGATATTCATAAGTTTAATAAACACAACAGCTCTTTACATAATAAGTCCCTAGGATGATATATATATGCTGGAAACCTATGATGTAGCTAGAGTGAGGCTTACTGATGAAAAATTCCACAAGCTTAAAAGCCACTACAAGAACTTGCTTTCTTGATTAACAGGTGTAAACAATGCCACGTACCATAGTATTGAAATCAAATGTAGGAGGCAGATCCAATTGATTAATACTTCAACTTCAACATGATTAATTCAAACCTAGTATTAACACGAGAAATTCATAGGTTTAATAGAAATGATAGTTCTTTGTAGAATAAGTCCTTAGGACGGTATATAGGCTGGAAACCCATGATGTAACTTTTATGAGGTTTATCGGTGAAAATTCCACAAGCTTAAGAGTCATAGTGAGAACTTGCTTTCTTGATTTATATGTGTAAACAATGCTACGTACAATAGTATTGAATTCAAATATAGGAGGCTGATTCAATTGATTAATACTTCAACTTCAACGTGATTAATTAAAACTTAATATTAACACAAGAAATTCATAAGTTTAGTAGACACGATAGTTTTCATAATAAGTCCCTATCACGATACATAGGATGGAAGCCCGTGATGATTCTCCCGTGAGGCTTATTAGTGAAAAATTCCATTAGTCTTAAGAGTCACAATAATAACTTGCCTTCTTGATTAATAGGTGAAAACAATGCCACATATGATAGTACTGAAATCAATTATAGGAGGCAGATTCAATTGATTAATACTTCAATTTTAATGTGATTAATTCATACCCAATATTAAAACAAAAATTCTTAGGTTTAATAGGAGTGATAGGTCTTTGCATAACAAGTCCCTAAAATAGTATATAGGTAGAAACTCGTGCTACAGCTTCCGTGAGGCTTATCGATGAAAAATTCCTCGAGCCTAAGAGTTACAATGAGAACTTGCTTTCTTGATTCATAGGTGTAAACAATGCCACCTACCATACTATTGAAATCAATTGTAAGAGGCAGATTCAATTGATTAATACTTCAACTTTAATGTGATTAATTCAAACTTAGTATTAACACAAGAAATTCATAGGACTATTAGATATGACATTTCTTTGCATTATAAACCCCTACGACGGTATATAGGCTAGAAACCTATGATGTAACTCTCGTGAGGCTTATTTGTGAAAAATTCCACGAGCCTAGGAGTCAAAGTAAGAACTTGCTTTCTTGATTCACAGGTGTAAACAATGCCACATACCATAGTATTGAAATCAATTGTAGGAGGCTAATTCAATTAATTAATACTTCAACTTCAATATGATTAATTGAAACTAAGTATTAACACAAGAAATTCACAGGTTTATTAAATATGACAGCTCTTTGCGTAATGAACCCCTAGGATGGTATATAGGATGGAAGCCTATAATGCAACTCCCGTAAGGCTTATCGATGAAAAATTCCATGAGCTTAGGAGTCACAACAAGAACTAGCTTTCTTGATTCAGAGGTATAAACAATGTCACGTACCATAGTATTAAAATCAATTGTAGGAGGCGGATTCGATTAATGAATACTTCATCTTCAATGTGATTAATTCAAACTTAGTATTAACATAGGAAATTCATAAGTTTAAAATACACGATAGTTCTTTACATAATAAGTCCTTAAGATGATATAAAGGCTGGAAACCTTGGACGCTGCTCCTGTGAAGCTTACTGCTGAAAATTTTCACCAATTTAAGAGTCACAGCAATAGCTTGCTTTCTTGATTATCAGGTGTAAATAATGCCACGTACCATAGTATTGAAATCAATTGTAGGTGGTAGATTCTATTGATTAATACTTTAACTTCAATGTAATTAATTCAAACCTAGTATTAACACAAAAAATTCATAGTTTTCATAGATATGATAGTTCTTTTCATAGTAAGCCCCTAAGACCATATATAGGCTGCAAACCTATGATGCAACTCTTGTAAGGCTTATTAGTAAAAATTTCCACAAGCCTAGGGCTCACAGCGAGAACTTGCTTTCGTGATTCACAGGTGTAAACAATGCCACATACCATACTAATGAAATCAAGTTTAGGAGACAGATTCAATTAATTAATACTTCAACTTCAATGAGGTTAATTGAAACTTAGTATTAACCCAAAAAATTCATAGGTCTATTAGATATGATAGTTCTTTGCATCATAAACTCCTAGGACGGTATATAGGCTAAAAACCCATGATGTAACTCCCGTAAGGCTTATCGATGAAAAATTCCACGAGCTTAGGAGTCACAGTAAGAACATAGTTTCTTGATTCGAATATGTAAACAATGCCACATACCATAGTATTAAAATCAATTTTAGGATGCATATTCGATTGATGAATACATCATCTTCAATGTGATTAGTTCAAACTTAGTATTAGAACAAGAAATTCATAAGTTTAATAAACACGATATTTTTTTGCATAATAAGTCCCTAGGATGATATATAGCTGGAGGCCGTGTCTAAAAGTCATAGCAAGAACTTGCTTTCTTAATTTACTGGTATAAACAATTCCACGTACCATAGTATTGAAATCAATTGTAGGAGGAATATTCAACTAATTAATATCACAATGTGATGAATTCAAACCTAGTATTAACATAAGAAATTCGTAGGTTTAATAGACATGACAGTTCTTTGCATAATAAGTCCCTAAGATGGTATATAGGCTGGAAACCCATGATACAGCTTATGTAAGGCTTATCAATGAAAAATTCCACAAGCCTAGGAGTCACAGTAATAACTTCCTTTCTTGATTCGCGGGTGTAAACAATGCCACATACCACAATATTGAAATCAATTGTGGGATGAGGATTCAATTGATTAATACTTTAACTTCAATGTGATTAATTCAAACTTAATATTGACACAAGAAATTCATAGGTTTAATAGACATGACAGTTCTTTACATAATGAACCCCCAGGATCGTATATAGGCTAGAAAGTCATGATGTAGCTACTGGGAGGCTTATCAATGAAAAAGTTCAGGAGAACTTGCTTTCGTGATTCATAAGTGTAAACAATGCCACGTACCATACTATTAAAATCAGTTGTAAGAGGCAGATTCAATTAATTAATACTTCAACTGCAATGTGATTAATTGAAACTTAGTACTAACCTAAGAAATTCATAGATCTATTATATATGACAACTATTTGCATAATAAACCCCAAGGACGATATATAGGCTGGAAGCCCGTGATGTAACTCCCGTAAGGCTTATTAGTAAAAAATTCCACGAGCCTAGGAGTCACAGCAAGAACTTGCTTTCTTGATTCACAAGTATAAACAATGACACGTACCATAGTATTGAAATCAATTGTAGGAGGCGAATTCAATTTATGAATACTTCATCTTCAATATGATTAATTCAAACTTAGTATTAACACAAGAAATTCATAATTTTAATAGACAAGATAGTTCTTCGCATAATAAGTCCCTAAGACTGTATATAAGCTAGAAGCCAGTGATACAGCTCCTGTAAGGCTTATCGGTGAAAATTTCCGCAAGCTTGGGGCTCATAGCGAGAACTTGCTTTCGTGATTCACATGTGTAAACAATGCTACGTACCATACTACTGAAATCAATTGTAAGAGGCGAATTCAATTTACGTCAACTTCAATGTGATTAATTCAAACTTAGTATTAACACTAGAAATTTATAGGTTTAATAGACACGACAGTTCTTTACATAATAAACCCCTAAAACAATATATAGGCTGGAACCCTATGATGCAGCTCTCATGAGGCTTATCAGTGAAAAATTTCACAAGCCTAAGAGTCAAAGCAAGAACTTGCTTTCTTGATTCACAAGTGTAAGCAGTGCCACGTACCATGGTATTGAAATTAATTGTGGGAGGCAGATTCAATTTATTAATGCTTCATCTTCAATTTGAGTAATTCAAACTTATTATTAACACAAGAAATTCATACGTTTAATATACATCATAGTTCTTTTCATAACAAATCCCTAGGGCGGTATAAAGACTAAAAACTAGTGACGCAGCTCCCATGAGGCTTATCGGTGAAAAATTCCACTAGGCTAGGAGTCACAGCAAGACCTTGCTTTCTTGATTCAAATGAGTAAACAATGCAATATACCATAGTACTGAAATCAATTGTAGGAGGTAGATTCGATTGATTAATACTTCATCTTCAATGCGATTAATTCAAACTTAATATCAACACAAGAAATTCATAGGTTTAATAGACACAATAGTTCTTTACATAATAAGTCAATAGGACGGTATGTAGGCTAGAAACCCATGATGCAGCTCCCGTGAGGCTTATTGATGAAAAATTCCACAAGCCTAAGAGTAACGACAAGAACTTACTTTGTGGATTCATAGGTGTGAACAATGCCATTTACTATAGTATTGAAATCAAGTGTAAGAGGTAGAATAAATTAATTAGTACTTCGACTTCAATGTGATTAATTAAAACTTAGTATTAACATAAGAAATTCATAGATTTTTTAAACCTGGCTTTCCTTTGAATAATAAACCCTAAGGCGGTATATAGGCTTGAAACCTGTCATGTAGCTCCAGTAGGGCTTATAGGTGAAAAATTCCATGAGCTTAAGAGTCAAAGCAAGAACTTGCTTTCTTGATTCACAGGGTAAATAATGTCACATACCATAGTGTTGAATTCAAATGTAGGAGGCTGATTCAATTGATTAATACTTCAACTTCAACGCGATTAATTCAAACTTAGTATTAACACAAGAAATTCATAGGTTCAGTAGACTCAACAGTTCTTTACATAATAAGTCCCTAGGATAGTATATTGGCTAAAAATCTAAGAGGCAACTCCCGTGAGGCTAATCGATGAAAAATTCTACGAGCCTAAGAGTGACAGTAAGACCTTGCTTTCTTGATTCACAGGTATAAACAGTGCAATGCACCATAGTTCTGAAATCCATTGTAGGAAGCTGATTCAATTGATTAATACTTCATCTTCAATGTGATTAATTTAAACTTAGTATTAACACAAGAAATTCATAGGTTTAATGGGGACGACAGTTCTTTGCATTATAAGTCCCTATGACAGTATATAGGCTAGAAACCCATGATGTAGCTCCTGTTAGGCTTATCGGTGAAAAATTCCATGAGCCTAAGAGTCATGGCAAGAACTTGCCTTCATGATTCACAGGTGTAAACAATGCCACGTACAATAGTATTGAAATCAAATGTAAGAAACGGATTATATTGATTAATACTTCAACTTCAATGTGATTAATTCAAACTTAGTATTAACACAAGAAATTCATAAGTTTAGTAGACATGAAAGTTCTTTGCATAATAAACCCCTAGGACATACATAGGCTAAAAAGTCATGATGCAACCCCTTGAAGCTTTTCGGTGAAACATTCCACGAGCCTAGGAGTCACAGCAAGAACTTGCTTTCTTGATTCGTAGGTGTAAACAATGCCACGTACCATAGTATTGAAATCAATTATAAGAGGCGTATTCAGTTGATTAATGCTTCAACCTCAATTTGATTAATTCAAACTTAGTATTAATGCAAGAAATTCATAGTTTGTTAGACCTGGCTATTCTTTGCATGATAAACCCTACGACGATATATAGGCTTAAAACCTATGATGTAGCTCCACTGAGGCTTATAGGTCAAAAATTCTATAAGCCTAAGAGTCACAGCAAGAACTTGCTTTCTTGATTCACAGGTGTTAATAATGCCATGTACCATAGTATTGAAATTAAATGTAGGAGGCTAATTCAATTGATTAATACTTTAACTTTAATATGATTAATTCAAAGTTAGTATTAACACAAGAAATTCATAGGTTTAATAGACAGGACAGTTCTTTGCATAATAAGTCCCTAGGATGGTATATTGGCTGAAAATTCAAGATGCAGCTCCCGTGAGGCTTATCAGAGAAAAATTCCACGAGCCTAGGAGTCCCAGCAAGACGTTGCTTTCTCGATTCACAAGTGTAAACAATGCAATGTACCATAATACTAAAATCAATTGTAGGAGACAGATTGAATTGATTAATACTTCATCTTCAATGTGATTAATTCAAAGTTAGTATTAACACAAGAAATTCATAGGTTTAATGGACACGACAGTTCTTTGCATAATAAGCCCTTAAGAAGGTATATTGGCTTAAAATCTAAGATGCAGCTTCCATGAGGCTAATCGATGAAAAATTCCATGAGCCTAGGAGTCACAGCAAGACCTTGCTTTCTTGATTCACAGGTGTAAACAATGCAAAGCACCATAGTACTAAAATCAATTGTAGGAGGCAGATTTAATTGATTAATACTTCATCTTCAATGTCATTAATTCAAAGTTACAATTAACATAAGAAATTCATAGGTTTAATGAACACGACAGTTCTTTGCATAATATGTCCCTAGGATAGCAGATAGGCTGGAAACCCATAATGCAGCTCCCGTGGGGCTTATCAGTGAAAAATTCCACGAGCCTAAGAGCCGAGCAAGAACTTGCTTTCTTAATTCATAGGTGTAAATTATGCCATGTACCACAGTATTTAAATCAATTGTAAGATGCGGATTCTTTTAATTAATACTTCAACTTTAATATGATTAATTTAAACTTAATATTAACACATGAAATTCATAAGTTTAATAAACATAATAGTTCTTTGCATAATAAGGCCCTACGACGGTATATAGGTTGGAAACCCACGATGTAGCTACCGTGAGGCTTATCGGTGAAACATTCCACGAGCCTAGGAGTCATAACAAGAACTTGTTTTCTTGATTCATATGTGTAAACAATGTCATGTAACAAAGTATTGAATTCAATTATAGGGGGAGATTTAATTGATCAATACTTCAATTTCAATGTGATTAATTCAAACTTAGTATTAACACAAGAAATTCATAGGTTTAATAGACATGACAATTCTTGGCATAATAAGTCCTTAGGATGGTATATAGGCTAGAAACGCATGATGCAACTCCTGTGACGCGTATTGGTGAAAAATTCCATGAGCCTAAGAGTTACATTAAGAACTTGCTTTCTTGATTCACTAGTGTAAACAATACCACGTACCATAATATTGAAATCAATTGTAGGAGGTAGATTCAATTGATTAATACTTCAACTTCAATGCACTTAATTCAAACTTAGTATTAACATAAGAAATTCGTAAGTTTAATAGACATAATAGTTTTTTGCATAATAAACCCCTAGGACGGTATATAGGCTGGAAACCCATGATGCAGCTCCCATGAGGCGTATTGGTGAAACATTCCACGAGCCTAAGAATTATAACGAGAACTTGTTTCTTTGATTCACATGTGTAAACAATGTCATATACCATAATATTGAAATCAATTGTAGGAGGTGGATTCAATTGATTAATACTTCAACTTCAATGAGCTTAATTAAAACTTAGTATTAACAGAAGAAATTCATAAGTTTAATAGACATGACAATTTTTTGCGTATTAAACCGCTAGGACGGTATATAGGCTAGAAAGTCGTGATATAGCTCATGTGAGACTTATCGATGAAAACTTCCACGAACCTAGGAGGCATATCAAGAACTTGCTTTCTTAATTCACAGGTGTAAACAATGCCATATACCATAGTATTGAAATCAACTGTAGGAGGCAATTTCAGTTGATTAATACTTCATCTTCAATATGATTAATTCAAACTTAGTATTAACATAAGAAATTCATGGGTTTAATAGACATGATAGTTCTTTGCATAATAAGTCCCTAGGATGATATATAGGCTGGAAACCTACGATGCAACTCCCATGAGGCGTATTGGTGAAAATTTCCACAAGCCTAGGAGTCACTGTAAGAACTTGCTTTCTTGATTCAATGGTGTAAACAATGCTACATACCATAATATTGAAATCAATTGTAGGATGTGGATTCAATTGATTAATACTTCAACTCTAATATGATTAATTCAAAATTAGTATTAACACAAGAAATTTATAGGTTTAATAGACATGATAATTTTTTGCATGATAAACCCCTAGGACGGTATATAGGCTAGAAACTTATGATACAGCTCCATGAAACTTATTGGAGAAAAATACCGCAAGCCTAGGTGTCATAGTAAAAACTTGCTTCCTTGATTCACAAGTGTAAACAATTCCATGTACCATAGTATTGAAATCAATTGTAAGTGGCGGATTCAATTAATGAATACTTCAACTTCAATATGATTAATTCAAACTTAATATTGACATAAGAAATTCATAGGTTTAATAGACATGACAGTTCTTTGCATAATGAACCCCTATGATGGTACATAGGCTAGAAACTCATGATGTAGCTCCTGTGAGGCTTATAAGTGAAAATTTCCACGAGAACTCGCTTTCTTGATTCACAGGTGTAAACCATGCAACGTACCATAGTATTACGATCAATTGTAGGAGGAGGATTCGATTGATTAATACTTAGGGGATGTTGTGTAAGGTTTAAATGTTCTGTGAACTTAGGGAACATAAAGGATATTTACTTTGAAATAAAATTTTCAAATTAACAGTTTAACATATATCAGTAATGTTTATAGATCTTAGATGTATAGAAGATTAACACTTGATGGTTTCATTAATCCTGAGTTTGTTGAGGGAGTTGAAGCTTTTATTCATCATGCATGCTCTCGACTTGCACATATGAATGTCCCAAATACCAAATGTCTATGTAAAAAGTACAAACATATTCGTTTCAGTCATATTGATGAAGTGAATGTCCATTTGCTGAGAAAAGGGTTTGCTCTAAATTATTTGGAATGGACACGACATGGGGAGTCATTGATTTATAGCACCTCAAAGGGTAATTAAGTAAACTCGTCAGTAAATTTGGATGAGTTTGATAAGGTATTAGATTTAGAACAAATAATGTGGGTGCAACTGAAAATTCTTATATGAAAATGGTTTATGATGCAGCCAGTTATACCTTTCAGGAAAATATAGAAAATCTTGAAGAAGAACGAAACTCATATGCAAAATAATTTTTTGACTTACCACACTTAGCTGACTAAAAATTATGGCCAAATTGTGAGACAACGACTCATTTGTCTTCAATCGCTCAAATATTAGACATAAATTCTGAAGGACATATTTTTTATCTTAGTTTTGATAAAATTATTTGATGCTATAATGAATCACTGCCTCTTGAGCATACAATGACTGATAGTTTTTACAATATGAAGAAACTTATTAGAGGTTTTGGTTTGCCTATGGAAAAAATCAATTGTTGCAAATTGGGATATATATATTGTATTAGGGAGATGATGTGGAATTAAAAGAGTGCAAATTTTGTGGTCAATCTAGGTTAAAACCTAGAAAGTGCTCTATTAAATAGAAGTTAGAACCTGGAAGTGGATGTATTATTTCTTACTAACTCCGAGACTTCAAAGACTATATGTTTATGATGTTATTGCATCTCACATAAGATGGCATAATGAACATGAATAGGAAGATGGAATAATGAGTCATCCTTCCGACGCATTGGCATGGAAACATTTCAATAACACCCATTATGAGTTTGCAGCTGAAAGTCAAAATGTTTAGTTCAGATTGTCGACAAATGGATTCCAATATTTTGGTCAATCCGACTAACAATATTCATTATAGACAATCATAATTGCTCCTTATAATTTTCCTCTATGGATGTGTATGAATGAGGCATATATGTTCTTAACAGTGATTATGCTAGGGCTTACAAATCCAAAGCATAGAATTGATGTATTCTTACAACTATTGATATCTTAATTGTAGGATCTTTGGGAATATGTGGAGACATATAATGTGTCTCTGAAACAAAATTTTATGTTGAGAGTAGCTTTGATATGGTCTATTAGTGATTTTTTGACATATACTATGTTGTCTGGATGGAGCACAACAGGGAAATTGGCTTATCCTTATTGTGGTAATAATTTTGATGTGTTTTATCTTCCAAATGGGGGCAAAACAAGTTGGTTTGATAACCACAAGAAATTTCTTCCCCCAGATCATCCATTTAGATGCAATAAACAAAAAGAATAGGATGGTACAAATATTTTCTTCCCCTCACAAAGCTAGTGAAGAGATATTGCAAGAAATTGATGAAATAGGGTTATTGAAAGTTACATAATTTGAAGCTGACAAAGTTAATACAAGCATTAGTAAAAACTTTGGTTGGAGAAAACGAATCATCTTTTGGGATTTACCATATGAGAAAACTAATTTGATACGTCATAATCTAGATGATGCATATAGAAAAAATATTTTTAACAATTTGTTCAATACCATAATGAACATTGAAGGGAGGATAAAAGACAATGCAAAATTACGAGCTAATTTGAAACTTTTTTATAGAAGGAATGAGTTAGATAAAGATCTTCACATCGGTAAATATTCAAAAGCATGTTTCACTTTGGACAAATTTCAAAAGAAAATTTTGTGTGAATGGTTGAAAATTCTAAAGCTTCCCGATATTTATGTTTCAAACTTGGCAAGATGTGTGGACATGAGGAAGCATAAATTATTTAGGATGAAAAGTTATGATTGTATTGTGTTTATGCAAAGGCTAATTCCAATTGCATTTTGGGAGTTGCTACCAAATAAGGTTTGAGAAGTTATAATATAATTAAGTTTTTTTTCTAAAAGCTTAACATCATCTGAAATAAAGTTGGCTGAAATGACAAAACTAGAAAGGAAAATTCCAATAATTTTGTGCAAATTAGAAGGAATTTTCCCTCCAAGCTTCTTTGACTATATGGAGCATCTACCTATGCATTTAGTACATGAGGTTAAACTTGTCGGTCCAGTTCAATATCAATGGATGTATCAATCTGAGAGGTAATTTAACAAAAATATTTAAATTGAAGTAATAACATGTTTTAATAATAGAATTGTAATAACTCTATTCACTAATGTAGGTATTTATATCACTTAAAGAAAAATGTCAAAATCAAGGCTAGAGTTGAAGGTTCAATATGTAATACTTATTTAGTGGAGGAAGTAAGTACATTTTGTTCATATTGTTTTGAGTTGTATGTTCACTCAAGAGAAAGAAAAGTTCTTCGTAATGACATGGGGGAGGAATAGGTGATGCTGATGGTAACTTATCTATTTTCACATATCCTGGATGAATATATGGACATTCAATAAGAAGAATGTTAACAGAGGAAGAAACAGAGGCTACCCATGATTATATTTTATTGAACTGTCAAAAGGTTCAACCTTTTGTACAGTAAGTTGAAATTGATTATTTGGGTTTTGAAATTTAAAGTTATTCACAATTGAAATACATACTAATGTTTTTAGATTATACGTGAAATGGTTACACGAGCTAATACTCAAGAAAATACAGGATGATATTAACAAAGACGTTAGAAGACACTTTCCTTGATGGTTCGAGAGATATGTAAGTTTTCACTTACAATTATTGAAATGATTGAATTATAAGATTAAAGTGTTCAAATGACATTATAATGTTTAATATGATAATTTCTTTTGTGTAGGCTTTAGAAAATCTAATAGAGAACAAGTTCATATGTGATCTTGCAAAAGGACCTTTGCAAACTGTTAAATCGTATTCGGTGTATTTCGTTAATGGATACAAATATCATACAGAATATCATGGTCATAGTATGGCAACAATAAACAATGGAGTTTGCATACAGGGAGAATCCATGGATTACTATGGTAAAATTATTGAGATACTTGAAATTGAGTAAGCTACATTGCCAATAAAGCGGAGTGAGATATTAAAGTGTGACTAGTTTGATCCAACTCCTAATGTTGGTACAAAAGTGCATAGCCAATACAATCTAGTTGAAATCAACCAGCGAAGAAGATTTAAACAATTTGAACCTTTCGTGTTAGCAATGCAAGCGATCCAAGTGTATTATGTCCCTTTTCCCAACTTATGACGTGACAAGTCAGATTGGTTAGCCGTTTTCAAAGTTAAACCTAGAGGTGTTTTTGAATCATATGGAAAATGAGAACAGAGAATTAAAAGTGGAGCATTTCAAGAAGATGTTTATGAAATAAATGCATCTGTTACATATGACGAGAATGAACCTTTGAACTGTCCAAATAATGAATATGTTGAAATTTAATTTGGAGAGGATGAGAAGGGTGAGAGATCTAAAGAGGAGCCTGAGTTTGATTCTAATTCTTCAGAAAAAGAAGATGATGATGATTTTAATTTACAATTAAATGCTGATAATGATTAATTTGTGTTTGTAACAGAATATTATATTCAATAAATCAATTATTGAATCAATAATATATTGTTACATATTGAATTGAAATTGTTATATTTTTGGAATATTCAATAAAATATGAATGTCAATTTAAAATATGCCACTAAAGAGAAAACAGGATATGATGCGACCAAGGTTCAGACCATGATTTGGAGCCAGTTACTGTCCAGTTAAAGCATCACATTCTACAGCTGCAATCGAATCAGATTTTGTACCTCTAGCTACTACACTTACAGATGAGGCATCACCTTCCATACCTGCTACGCCATCCACTACCCCTATACTGACAGAGATATTAGGCGTGAATGATACGGATGAAGGAGACGGCCTCCAGCCCAGAGCTGAAGGAGTTGATGAAAGAACTTACATCACAATTGTCAACAATATGTAAGTGAAAATACGTGAGAAACCATATGTTTATAATTAAGTTATAGGTTTAAATTTAAAAATGTTATAAAATTAATTGTTTTTATATTAGGTTGATTTCGTCTGGACCATGCTCAAGAAACATGACATCCAAATTCAAAGAGAAAATTGATCTTGAGGGTTATATATGGAAGAATATCTCTTATACGGTGAAAGATTTTTATTATTAGGAGTTTGGGGTACAAAAAATATATTTTGTATTTTTAATTAAGTTTTATACATTAATTAGATAAATATCATAGGATATAAGTATTTATCGTATGTTTTTTCTTTTTTTAGAAAGTCTGAATTTGACATGGTTATTTATCAAGTATGGGAGAGACAAGTTTGTACACGTTATAGAGACTTTGTTGCTGCAATACACAAGATTGATGTACGACCTCCTTATATTTTTGAACAAATATGGAGTCGTTGGCAACAGTATTAGACATCACCCAAGGCAATGTCTATTTTAGAACATAATTCTACCAGTAGACACGGAAGACTGAGGGGAGAGAGTCTTCCCATATATACTGGAGAATCTATTACCCACCATGAGCATGCACAGAGACTTGTAAGTATCTACGCTTTACACTTATATTATGATTTTTTACTTTGATGTATTTCAATTTAATTTGATGTGTGAATTTTAGAATGAAAATATGTGTATTATAGAGAATGACAATGTTATAAATGTGTGGAGCCATATATGGTTGTGTTATTGAGTTATTTTCTTTGTTCAACAAGGGGTAAATATCATAAAAATAGAGAAAATTCTACCTAAATTTTTAAAAATTGTAGTTCACTTATAACATTTTATTCTGATGTAGGAAAAGTCTATAGGTAGGAAGCCTACACCACGTCAGATCTTTTTGCACACGCACACTAAGAAGCATGATGGTGTGACCTTCATCAACACCCGCTGTAGAGAACTAAATGTATGTGAAATTTATACTTTAATATTAATGCTTAATAATTATCACTTATTAATATAAGCATTGCCTTCTAATAGGAACAAATACAAGAAAGCATTCAACAACAGTCTCAACAATCTGAAGATATTAATGAGAGTCAAACCTATCTTCATGTAGTGGGTGGTAGGGATCATCGTGGAAGGATATTCGACTTAGGTTCATCTGCGAATACATGTTATTCGTAATCCTCCATATCCAATAAAGAAACATCTTATAGCGGTCAGCATCCAATGAAGTCCATGAGCTTCGAAGCATAGTACAGGCACTAGCGACTCAGTTGCAGTAGTTGATGGAGTATATAACCCAGCTTCGTAATGAGATGGATGAGTTGAAGGAGAAGGGTAGCATCTCATCGTAACGTTTAGAGTGTCCGCATTCACCAAATGAATAACGTAGTTGTAGTCATTTTATATGAATTAAATACTTATTGTTGTACAAAATAATTTTTTATTATCAATTAAGATAATTTTTTACTTTATATCATCAATCAATTTTATGTTTTAACAAATTAAATGTAGTAGCAAATCAAAAATATTATCAACAGATAACTAATAACTGTATAAATTATGCATTAATCATAAGATTATCAAATAAAATTAAATGCAAGGAAAAATTAAAAAATAGTATCAATAAATTTATCGACGGAAAACCAAAGTCTGTTGGTATAATGTAATCAATTTGCCGACTAATAACTAAGTTCCATCGATATAGTTAGTCGTTAATTTGTGGACGAAATACCAAATTCGTCAGTAAATTTACCGACGAACAATGCTATCTGTCGGTAAATTTATCGACCAAAACAATCATTCCATCGCTAAATTTATCGACAACATAAAATAATCACTAATTATAGAAATGGAACATAAAATATCTGTTAGTAAATTAACGAGGAAAAATCAGTGCTTTGTCACAAATTATTAGCTACAGTCATTTCTTCAATGCCTTATTCCGTCGGTAAATTTCGTCGTTAACTTAGCTTATCGATGGAAAACCTACACATTCCGTCCGTAATGTTCGTCGCTAAACTCCATTTTTCTTGTAGTGATTTTTAAATCAAATTGTCGAGCAATAAAACGATTTAGCTGAGATCTATGTTATGCTTTGAAGTGGGAACCAAGGCCCTTAGAAAAGGGTTTAATGAAGATTTATGCTTTCAATTATGTATCACTAAGATCTTTTTCATTTAATCATATATAGTGCTTTGTTTGAAAAGGTCCTTCTTCTTTAGCATAATAGTTTTAGTTTTTTTTATATCCCAAAGGATTTAGATAGAGTGGTTAGTTAGAATCTTCTTATAAGGTTAGGGACTTTCAATTTAATTCCTTGGCTTGTTGGAGGCAACTTCTGCCTCCAACGAGATATTATAACCTTCCAAACAACATAAAGGAGGGACTAGGTATAAAAAAATCCATAACAGTTTTATTAATGCAGTTTTGATTGCGATCTTATAGATTTGAGTTTTGTTAGGCACCCTTATACTTGTTTTAATTGTAGGTTTAAGAGATCATATTTTACAGAACTCTATTTAGCTAGGTTTTTATATATTTGGGAGTGGTTATATATTAGGGAGTGGTCATGAATATTTACCAATTCAATAATGAGACATTTTAATGAAGCCTCTAGTGATCATTTACCCATCTTATTATCCTTTAGCCACTCCGCTATCTCTTCTCCTAAAGTTATCGAATCTTTCACATTTAAAAGCATATAGTTAATACATTGGTATGTGTTCATCAAGCTTATACAAATTAATACCTTATTTCTATCATTAATTAATTAACAACTTAGTAGAGGGTGAAATAAGAGTCGATCTCACAAAGAGAGTGTTGTTTATTAAATTTTCATTCCTAATGCAAATGAATTTTTTTACTAATAAAGATCATTAATAAGTAAATTTGTGTACTTATATTTCCAAACAAACTAAAATTCGTTTAGAAAAATTCAGCCCACAAAAATAAAGAGAAAACACCTATAATTTGATGTCTAAATCAGCTCAAACTCATGCATAACTTATACCCATGCTATTTACCAAATTTCAACCTCTTAAATCATAAAATTATGATCATACAACCCGATAAATTAGATCAGGAATTTCCACAGGAAAACAGCATGTAAGTCACTAGTTTCACTTCATTAAACTTCAAAGATTGTATTCTACTTAAATCCCTTTAATTACTTAACACATGAGCTATCATTATCATGTCTTTGGAACTTAAAACAAACTAATATCAGGTTGGAATGTCAAAAAAATCAAAACTGAATGCACAACTAAAAAACAGGATGCAAATTCAGTTTCTTTGAACATTCATGAGTTCTCCTTTTAGGTTTAATTTAATCTCATCATCTTTCACTTGAATTTCTAGGTATACTAGACGTAAAATTATGTCAAAATCATGCTGAGAAGACAAGAAAATAGCAGCAAACCTTTAACACTTAGATTTGATTGCATAAACAGTCTAACAATAACAATTTCATATTCAGTTTGTATATTTCTAAAATTCTAGGTTGAGAAACTAACTTCACCAGGTTCTTTAATTGCTTTATAGCATCTAAATAACTTCCTAAACATACCCAAATTTAAAATAAGTATGGATGACTAGTTCCCATGTATAGATTAATCATAGTCAAGCAAGTACACAAAATATATGCAGCTGGACAACCATCTGCACAACAAATTAGATTGTGTAGTTTAACTCTTGTAACTTATAAATTAGCAAATATATAATGAGATGAGATGAATCACATGTAAACATCTAAACGCAATAGAAATAGAATATGTTGGGGCTGAACAAAGAGCTGAACAAATTAACTCAGGTCTGAAAGTTTTCTCATCCTTCCCATCAATCAACTCCACTACGCAACCTCTAAAATTCCATATTCAAATACCTATTTCAATATAGTTGTTCTCAAATTAATTTTACAGATTTAGTCCTTTAAATCCTTTAACTCGTGGCCTCATTTAATAGGAAAGCACAGTAGACCAGACCACATCGCATACCACACACATATAAAGATAAGGAGGTTTGATCGAAAACTAGAACTAATTAATAAAAACAAAAAATGTTAACACTAAAAATAAAAAATAAAAAAATAAACATGCATATTAACAAGTGATCAAGCATGCATTAAGCCCCATAAGTTTAATCATCTAAGTTTATATTCTTATCATTAACATCTCAAGTTATATAGTAGACCAATTGTAGAGATGCTCACCAGCTGAGTCCTCCCTATCTCCCTTTACTAATCTAGAATCAAACTAGCCCAACTATAAACTAATTAATGCAGTTATCACCAAAAAGATATCATTAGCCCCAAGTACTTCAACCAACCAGTTAACGAAATTCCTAGATCATGCAACACTCTAATTAAAACTTACCCCTTTTATCGACTAACAAGTTAATTAGTTACCACCCAACTTGCTAAACTTAATGGCAATTACAAACTAAAGACAAAGCAAAAGCAATCAATTCACATTCAAATATATCAGGATGTCTCTCAACTATATAAGAACATGAATCATAAATAAATTGGCTCAAGCACCACACAAATACTAAAATACCTAAAAAATTACTATTAACTTTAAAATAATTGTCTCAAATCATCCAAAACTAAGATGTTAAACTGAAATTCAAAAACTTTGGAAGCAAATTAAACTTAAAGAACTAGATACAAAGAGAGTAAGAGTGAGTGAGACTCATTCTAGTGATAGCTCGGACTCAACAGATCGACGACCACTTTGACTCGATGGTTTGAACTACAAATCCTTCTCCAAAGGTCTTAAACTAGCTCAATTTCAATGGCTATGTAGCTCTCGTACCACCCGAACACCTCCTTGTATTAGCCTTCTTCCCTAATAGCTCTCAAGTTTTATGAGATTTTTGTGACTCGCATTTGACATGAGATGATGGATACCTTATCCTTTTCCACTACTGCCTTTTTATAGGGTCTCGAGACACACCAGTAGCCACACATTATTGGCTCTTTAATAAGCTTCCTCTTATATCTTCCATTTTGAAAAGAGTTGGAATAGAGAATGTCAGGTCTATTGGGATTTTTATTGCATTTTCCTCTAATGCGTTATTTATGTTTCTATTTTTATTTTGGTTATTGCAAGTAGGATGCTTCTTCTCCTCCTAGCTTCTATGCATTTCGCTCTTATTCTTTTTCCTATGCATTTTGTTGTTGTATATCTTGATTCTCCTGACTTTATGTTGTCGTTTATGCTTTGGTTACTATTTTGATGCCCTTTTTATCTGTTGTAGTGTGTTACTTCATGTGGTGTAGCATTTTTACTTTTTTTTAATGTTTTATTATTGTTGTTTGGACTATAATTTTGGTCTTTATTTCCTCTCAATTTGCAAGTCGAACACCATCGACAAGAAATTGTTAGACCATCCAGGCAATAGCATATATAGGAGCGTACTGTGAGTCAACCTAGATGATATCACTAGGATTGATTTATTTATGTTTCTGTTAAATTCTCATATATTGAACTGTTAATGACTTGATTGTGATAATTCTGGACTTTAAGGTCCAAGGAGATTGATATTTGGGAATGTATTAGAAGTGTTCTATTTGCATCTAAAATCTGAATGATATCTGTTTACATCTTAATTCTGAATGATTTCTAAATACTCAACGAAAGTTGAATGCCGAACTGAGGTCTGATGAATATGAGATTCTGTCTGTGCATCATAAGTGATTATTGTTCATGGCATATTCTGTGATTTGATGCATTACTTTAAATGTATGATCAGATAAAGGCATTGTGACCAGAGTAGCTAGTCTGAAAGAGCTTTAAGCTCAGAATTATGCACGTAGAGCTTTGCTTCGTGATTTCTGTAGCTGATTGAACCTAATACGGGTCAATATCTTTATCTGTATCTTTAGGCACTTGGTTACAACAACTAAGAACGAGAGTGGAGTCTTATAAGCATCTGCATTAGTACATGATTATGAGCTATATGATTATAAGAATACTTCTGAATTGTGATGATAGTGTGATATGCCTCACTTGTGTACTTTTGATAAAATGATTAACTAAGATAGATGACGATGTTACCTGAAAAGATAAATATGATTTGCTAAAATGAAAACTATTGTGTATTTGGTTTATATTTGTTATGTTTGAGGTGATGAGTGAGTGAAATCATTAATGATGGTTCACTCACTGAGTTCACAAAACTCGTCAAAATTGCAACGTGCCTTTTCAGATACGAGACAGTTGACCTAGTTCCTAAGGTATTCTAGAATATCGATTTGGATTAAGTTATGGCTCAAAGGTCTGTCAACTGGCATCTGAGAAGTTGTAGTTATGTTCAAGTAGTTTTCTTTACATGTAGATCTTTTGTATAAAGAGAGATGTTTATGATATTGTAAATTTTTGTTAAATGAAAGTACTGTGACAATGTAAATTTTGTTAATTAATGAAATGAGGAGTTAAGTTTTTAAGCAATGTGTTCTTTTTTTGATGCCATATATGTTGGATCCCGCTTTTAGGATTTTTATCTTTTTATGTATTTTAATTATTTTATTAAATTATTATGCATGAAAATATATTAGAATTTATGAATTAGGAATTTTGGAGTCTAATATGATATATTATAAATTTTGTAAGGTGGTATGAATTAAAAGGAGTTAGTAGGAATTTCATGAATAAGGAAGGG
>JAOQML010000007.1:18002706-18056501 GCA_027568935.1 Erythroxylum urbanii | reverse complement strand
CATATGCATATATGAATGCATGTATATGTCAGAAACACTTCCAATTATGCTAACCCATTCAAAAAGACCAATTTACCCTTTCCCATAAGTGAGGGGATGTTACATTTTTCCTATTCCAAAAATACCCTTAAATTCCAGAAAATCCTCAAATTTTTACCAAAAATTCTAAATAAATGCATATACTCTCAAAAATCAATTTTCAATACAAATAATTCACAATTCCAAATATAATCACATTTATAGATCAATTATACCCGAAAATGTCAATAAATGCATGTACAGTCATTTTAATGTGTGCAAAAATTCAAATTCATGTGTGTGTACGCTAACATTATGCATGAGCATGAAAATGCAATTTTCTTAATCTCTCCTTAATCTCACATGTATCGGATTTTAGGATTTTAACCCTTAATATGAGAATGGGATGTTACAAAACAACTACATATTTTTTAGTACCGACATCATCCGTCCCATATTTCACTTGTAAAGCATCCCAAATTTCTTTAGCAGTTTTGTAGTTGCAACAGATATCAAATAAAAAGTTTATCATATGATACAATACACCCCTAACAGTACGATTATCCTTTGTTGTCTTAGGGTCGATATTGTCACTAGGAATCTCTTAAAACAATACATAATTGATTTCATATTATTGAAGGTAAAACAAAATTTTTTCATACTTTCGTTTAAAATTTCTCCCATCTAGAAGTTCTAATCTAGTTAGGTTAGGTATAATCCTTTGGGCTACAGTAATAGGGACAAAACCTATATGAGGAACAGTAAATGCAAAACTTACGTTGATCTCATTTGCAGACGACATATTAAACCCAAAAGCATAAATGTCTTACACGAAATAATCAAACAATACGAAGAAAACAATATCGTATTTCGACTTCTACCAAAAATAAATATGTAGTAACAAAATCAGAGTAATTTTCAACAAACAGTAGTAACGTAGTAATAATTTTCCGACTTAGATTGTTAGAGAAAATAACGATAATAATTAAAAAATTGGAACGATTTATCTAAAATGCAAGGTGTTGTGAAAATTATTGTCCTATGTCAGAAATTCTCCCTTTACGGTGCAACAGGACAATGAGATCTGACACAAGGTTAACGCTTCCTCAACTAACTTTTATAACTTCAAAGAACAGAGTAGGAACTGTCTCTAAAAATTAATAAAAGCAGACAAAGGTATAATAGAAAAGACAAGAAAATATTTGTACAAAAGGTGTTTTTTACGTGGAAGAAAATGTATTTAAGAATATGGGAAAAATGAGCATAATCATGACAGTGGGAGGGAGGCAAAAGAACAAAGTGTGAGTCGTAAACAATGGAGTAAAAACGTATTAAAGCAAGAAGGAATGTTAGTAACGTTATTGGTCATAACTAAGGTAATAACATGATGAATTTTGCATCATAACATTGGTAATTGAACAAAAAACAATAAACGAATGCATTAATCAAGTTTTGGAACAACAAAAATACTAACGCAGAGTAATAGAGAAAAAATCTTGTTGTCTATAATTGAGGCAAGCAAAGCTTTTGGAATCATTGAAACAAAAAAATGCAAGCTAGAGTACTACTTTAGTTTATATGTCATTCGCGTCGTCTCGTTTTCTAGATTGTTAATGGCGTTGAAAAGCATGTTCAACGAATTCTGTACAGAGTCAGACAACATAACAGCTATATCCAATGGATGACTTTTAGTTCACATCAGGAGTTAATGCTGTAATAACGGAATTTAATGGAAACCATTCTTCCCAATAACGCACATGACATTGCAATTTTTCGGTAGATGGATCCTTTTATTTAATATGTAATATAGTATAGGTTATATTTAAATAATTTAAGTCCTCTGTTGCAATAATCATAAGTGAACCGGTTTATTTTGTATTTGTGAATGTAAAAATATTTTAATAATTTGGTAAAAAGAGTTGTGTTAATTAAAATCCTTTCTTATTTATTGGATTAAAACATTTGAAAATACTTTAAGCATATTTTATGAATATAATTTTCAGTGTTGTTTTTATCATATAAAGTTTCATAATTCTTAATTTTTACAATTTAAAGCTCTTAGATATTTCAAGTGGAAGTGACTTAATTTATTTGCTGGCTTAGGAAATATATGGAAACCATACCAAAAAAATAGAAACCATTTTATAATTTGAAAACTGAAGTAAAGATCAGATAACAGGGCTGTCAAAAAATTTAGTTTGACGAAAATTTTATCCACGGAAAAAGGAAATAAAAAGGGAAATGAATACAACTTTTAATTTATCTATGAATTTTGGTCCGACAAAGTCAGTGGGTGCTTCGCTGCTTCTCTTCTCTTCTTCCTAGCCTCCTACTCCGCATAAAGTGTCAGTGTGCGGGCTGCTACTAATCGACAAAAAGACAAAAGAGAGACAGAGAACAGCTTCGACGTACTACGGAAAAGCATATGAGAGAGACGAAGGAATCGGCTGGTTTAAAATATTAAAAAAATGGAGGCGGAGTTGCAAATGAAAGTGGCTCAGGCCGTTGGAGTCCTGAATCACGACGCTCAATCCTCAAACCGAGTGGCTGCTAATCAGTGGCTGGTTCAGTTTCAACAAACCGATGCTGCTTGGGAGGTCGCCACTTCTCTTCTCACCTCCGATCATCCTCACTCTTTCCTTCCCGATTTTGAGGTTGAATTTTTCGCGGCTCAGATTCTCAGGCGAAAGGTATTCTCTTTTTCCTTCTTTTGGCTGCGGTCCTTGCTTACTGCATCTGCTATTTTGATGGCTATTCATTTTCTTCTACTGCCTTTGTGATTTTCTTTAAAACTCGTTTTTCGGGTGTGTTCGGGTAATGAGTGTATTGGATTTTGGCCTCCGTATTAATTCTGTAGAGCATGATTCATGTAATCTTAACGGTTCTTATGATGAAAATTCACTTCCGGCTTTCATATGGTGACAATTGTGATGCTAGTGGGAGCCTTTGAATGTCCTAAACCGATGGAAAAGAAAGATTGACTTGATAAAGTGAGTGCAATCCTAGGAATTTAATATAGCTGTAATTTCTAGATTTAAGGTCAAGTTTAAAAATCAAGAACGGAATTGTGCTGTCCAACTCTGATTTTGAGTTTCATCTATATGATTAGTGAGGCAAAACGCTCACACGGGGCCATTTTCTATCAAAAGGAGAAAAAAAAAATCTATTTCGAATTTTATGTTTTGACGAGGGAACCATGCTTTTCTATAGGATCTTAGCTTATTGGTTTCGAGTTATTTAAGATATTTTGATATCTAGATTTCCAGTTTTTGACCAATCAAACTTATTTGGCTTGAATTTTGTAATTTGTTATGGTTGCCCTTGTTGGGATTCTTGACTGCATACTCCAAGTGAATGTGGCATCCTTACTGGGAATCTTTTTAAATGTTTATCTATGTATAACAATAGAAAAGAAAAATTTCCTTGTTTCTGTGCACTGGACCAGTGATACCAATATATTCATAATTATCAGATCTTCATATTCTTAAATGATATATGATATAGCAAGCCTACTTGTTTAAATATTCTATTGCAATGCAGATCCAAAATGAAGGTCGATATTTGCAATTACGAGTCAAAGATGCTTTATTAAATGCTCTTCTAGTGGCTGCAAAAAGATTTAGTACAGGCCCTCCACAGGTTCTTTTGTTTCTTCTTGTAAATAGGTCATGGATGCTATTTAACTTGGAATGTAATTGATGATGTATTATAACATGAGTAACTATGCTAGGTCTGGGAATCAAGTAATTAGAATTCTGTTTTTTCCTAGGTGCATTGAATTGCTTTTTTTTTTTTTTTGTCTTGACAGCTATTAACACAAATTTGCCTTGCATTGGCTTCCCTTGCACTTCGAACCGTTGAGCATGGAAAACCTATTGAGCAGCTCTTTTACAGTATCCAAACATTGCAGAAACAAAATGATAGTAATGTTGCCATTCTAGAGATGCTTACTGTTCTTCCGGAAGAAGTTAGTGATTCCCATAATACAGAGAGTAAAATAGATTTGGCATGTCGAAGCCAGTTCTGCCAAGAGGTTTAGGTTCCTTCTTCTTCTTTTTTTTTTTTTTGTACATCCTTCCCATTTTTTCCTACAAACTCTCAGCCCTCCCTTCTCGCTTCTTTTATTTTTCTTTTGATCCAATCACATATTTTGTTGTCTAATTTCATATAATTGTGCCTTGATAGCAGCTCCTATCGCATACTCCTTCTGTTCTTGAGTTCCTGTTGGAGCAATCACAAAAGTCTTTTGATGCCAGTGTTCATCTGCAGGAAAGGAATAAAAAGGTTCTCCGTTGCCTACTTAGTTGGGTAAGATATTGTTAGTGCCTCAATACTAATGTTGGACATGCTTTTTTAAAAAATATTGTTCTTTTATGTCTAAAGAACTGTCTAGAGTTTATTTTTAGACAGTTCAATGATTTCATAAGAAGACATGTTTTATGCACTTCTGAACACTTTTCTCAACCAATTTCTGACCTTAGGTACGAGTTGGATGCTTCTTGGAAATTCCACAAGGCTCATTGCTAACACATCCACTTCTTAATTTCGTATTCAACTCTTTGCAAGTAAGCATGATTGGTTCAATGTTTAAGCTTATGTGTTGTAGACCTAGCATGTGCAGCTTAATGATCTTTGCCATGGTGGTCTAGGTCCCATCTTTGTTTGATCTGGCAATTGAAGTCCTTGTTGAACTTGCAAGTCGGCATGAGGTATCCTCTTGTTTCTTAGGGAGTTTGTTATTGACACACTTGAGGAAAATATTTTTAATTAGTGATGTTATTTGCTTGACTACCTAATAGCGCATATAGTTGCCCTCATAAGAGATGTTGGAGTCCATGACTTTCATGTTATGTAAATCTCTCCTAATAGTGAAACTTCCATAAACTATGATTTGGATGTGATCATGCTCGATTTCAATGGCAAAAGACCTAGAGTGTTCATTCTAGTTGCTTTATATCCATTGTCAATGAGAAATATAAGGCAGCAATTTGACATAATTAAAAGACTCAGAGTTGGTTGGAAGTAATGGGATGAAAAATTGGACAAGTAGTGCGATACTTGGCAGCCTACGGAACTTGTTAACAACTGGTAGTAGAGTAGTAGGGTGTTTTTCTTGGTATATGGGGGCAATGGAGAACCTAGTTCATAAAATCAATGTTATTGTGCTAAGCTGGGATACACCTAGTTTGTTAGGTTAAATGCACCGAGACCCTTGGAATATGGTTGTTTATGAAATCCGTATGCAATTTGAGAAGTAAATAGGCCCCTTTAGTGCTCACTTGTTCTTTGATCATAATTGACTAGTATATGCAATACATTGATTTCATATGGTTGTAGCTTTAGAAAATCTTATAATAAAATATTGATGGAAGGATTGTTTGGCTGATTATCAAACCCCATGGACCTTTAGAGCTAAATTCAAAGTGTAGGATTTTTTTTTTTTGAAATTAGTGATGCCATAAGGAATTTAACCCCAGTTTGTTTTGGCTTATTTACAGTCAAGTGTAAGGTTCCTTGGCATGGGAAGTATAACAATAATGTACTGATGTTGCATTAAAGATTTCAGACCTATTGTTCCAATATTCAGTTGGGATAAATGTTCCTACTCTTAACCCATCTATTGTACTGAAAACAACTATTGGTTTTGAAAAGTAGATTAACTCTATTATATTTTTACGTGAATAGTTTACAAGAATATATATAGGAAATATCCCTAAAATATATCCTAGAAATTGGGGATATACACAATCATACAACAAATTATAGGATATACATAAATATGCGGCTAACTAGTAATCTTATCCTATAAAATCCTCTAATTATTTCCCACGCATAATATCAACACTCCCCCTCAAGTAGGTGAATGATGTCTTTCATTCCCAACTTACTAATAAAGTCTTCAAATGTTGTCTTGGAGAGTCCTTTTGTCAAAACATCAGCAATTTGCTCCTTTGATGAGATGAAGGGCATGCATACTAGGCCACTGTCCAATTTCTCTTGCATAAAATGTCTTTCAACTTCCACATGCTTAGTTTTGTCATGTTGAACGAGATTGTTTGGGATGTTGATTGTAGACTTATTATCACACTATAATTTTATTGGACCTTCCTGTTTAATTTTTAAGTCATCAAGAACTATTTTTAGCCCAAGCAACTCATAGATTCCTAAAGCCATGGATTTGAATTCTGATTTTGCACTTGATCTTGCCAAAACATTATGTCTTTTGCTCTTCCATGAAACCAGAGTTCCTCCTATAAAAACACAATATCTTGAGGTTGATCTTCTGTCCACTAAGGAAGTTGCATAATCTTTTTAGGGTAATCTTTTCTCCTCTTTTAAATAAAATTCCTCTTCCTAGACTACGTTTTAGATACTGCAGAATTCTGTGTACAACTTTGTAAGTGTACTTCTTTGGGATTATGCATAAATTGATTTACTACACTTACTACAAAGGCAATGTGTGCTCTTGTATGTGTTAGGTATATTAATTTTCTAACCAACCTTTGATAAGCTCCTTTATCTTCTGCTTGATCATGTGATGCATCACTCAATCCTTGATTGAATTCAATTGGAGTAGCTGCTGGTTTGCACCCTAAATTTTTTGTTTCTTTCAACAAATCTAGCACATATTTTTGTTGTGAGATGAATATACCTTGCCTTAATGTGCTACCTCAATTCTTTGAAAATATTTCAACTTTATTAGATCCTTGATATCAAATTCTTCTAATAACTTTTCCTTTAACACTAGCATTTCTTCTTTATCATTTCCAGTGACTATAATGTCATCCACATACACCAATAATATTGTTACTTCTCCAGTTTTTGAATGTTTGATGAACAAGGTATGGTCTCCATGACTTTGCTTATACTCGAATCTTGTCATAGCCTTCATGAATCTCCCAAACTATGCTCTTGGTGATTATTTTAGTTCATAAAGGGCCTCTTTTAATTTGTACACCAATCCTTTTGAGATTCAAATCCGTGTGGAACTTCCATGTATATTTCTTCTTCTAGTTCTCTATGGAGGAAAGTGTTTTTAACATCATATTGCTGTAAGTTCCAGCTATAATTGGGAGCTAGTGACAATAAAATCCTGACAATATTCATCTTTGCTACTGGTGTAAATGTTTCTAGGTAATCTATGCCATAGGTTTGGGTATAACCTTTGGCAACCAACCTAGCCTTGTACCTTTCAACAATCTCATCAAATCTATATTGTGAACACCCACCTGCATCCAACCAATTTTTTATCCTAAGGTAGTTCCACCAGCTCCTAAGTTTTATTTTTTTGAGTACATCCATCTCACTTTTCATAGCACTTCTCCACTTTTCATCTCTTAGTGCCTTGGTTAGATTTCTTGGAATGGGAATGTTAAGGTTTGGTGATTTTTGGACAGGTTTTGATATATCATGAACAAAAATAGTGGATGTTGTGTGTAAGTTCTATTACTTTTTCTGAAGGCGTAGGTCTAAATCACTAGGTTCAATCTGTGGGTCAAAGTTAAGCTTGTCATCAGTTTGTGGATTAGGGTCAGATAAGTTTGTGGTTGGTTCTAAATCTATTTGTAATGCTAGAATAGTAGCTTGTGTAGGGGCCTGGATGTGCTATAGGTGAGAGGCAGGTCTCTTCCTGGTGTAAACCTGCAATTATCAAGTAGTTTTTCCTTTATTTTCTTCCCTTAGAACTTCCGTAGGTTCTATAGACTTGTCTGAAAATATTGTTCAAACTCTATTTGAGTGGGAAAATCATGGAAAAATTAAGTCTCTTGTCCTATCTTTACCCAAATTCTCCCCTTGAAGATAGGGTTGAGTAAATAAAGGTCTGATTTCATCAAATGTAACATCAATGCACCCAAAAAATTTGTGAGTTTTGGGATGGAACCACTTGTATCCCTTTTGGGTAGAAGATTAACTAACAAAAACAAATTTAAGAGCACGAAGATTAAGTTTTTCTCTATTTTGAGAGTGAATATGAACATAGGCTATATTTCTAAAACTTCGAGGAGTAAGAGTACTTGAGAGGCTTAGATTCAGATAGAATTGTGTACGAACATTTACTAGTGATTGAAAATTAAGAACTCTAGTTGACAACTTGTTATGTAAGTAGGCAGAAGTTAGGGCAGCTTCCCCTAAAAAATTTTTGGGAACATTTTCATGAAAGAGTAATGCCTTTATGATGTTTAACAAATGACATTTTTCTGTTTTGCAACTCCATTTTGTTGAGGAGTATTAACACATGAGGATTCATGAATGATCCATTTTCATGAATGAAATTTGATAGAGTTTGATTGAAATAATCTTTGGCATTGTTAGAACGAAATCTTTTGATTTGTGCATCAAACAGAGTTTTGATCATGTTATAAAAATTTGGGAAAAGAGTACTAACATATGGCTTGTGTTTCAACAAATAGATCCGTGCATCTTGTGCAATCATCAATGAAGGATATGAACCATTTTGTCCCAAAAATGCTAGAAGTTGGTGAGGGACCCAAAATATCACTATGAATGAGAGAAAAGGGGTATGACTTCTTTTAGTGCTTATTGGAAAAGATGCACGTTTGTCCTTTGCAAATTCACTTTCATCATAATGAAAAGAATCAACATCTATTTTATCAAAGAATGATGTAAACATTGACTTTATTACATGAAAAGAAGGATGTCCTAAACGACGATGATAAAATGATACTTTTTCTTTACTATACATGGTTGACTCTGAAAGAAAAGATGTGGGAAGAAAAACCTCGGATTTGCTATGCCCTTTTTTATTCTCTAGGTAGTAAAGGCCATTCCTGTCACTAGCATGTCCAATGGTCACCTTTTTGCTTTGTTCTTGAAACATGCAAGAGGAGGGAGAAAAAACAGCCTGACAATCTTTGGTGAATTTATGCATGAAAATCATGTTGGCAAATGATTTGGGAATGTGGAGGACATCTTTTAGGATAAGAGAGTCATTTAATTGAACATCCCCTTGTCCAACTACAATGACAACTGATCCATCTGTTATATTTATCTTTTTATGGCTAGAGAGGTGTATAAGAGATAAAAAGGTTTAGAGGAATGTGTCATGTGATCAGTGGCTCCTGAGTCAGTTATCCACATAGTTGAAGATTTATTTTCTAAGGAACTAGAAATACAAGAGATAGAGGAAATACTTGAAAAGGTTAATGAACGCGAACCTATACTTGTAGATGATGGTTTCTCAAGTGTATTCAAGATGAGTCTTAATTTTTCAACATCTACTTTATTAAACTCATAGATTCGATCTTTTTCCATAAATCATTTCAGCATTTTAGCATCTTCTACACACTGCATTTTGATGCATTGATAATGATCCAATTCATGCCATAGAATTTGCAAGAGATTTGCATTCTTGGTTACTAAGCTAGTCCTTTGCTTAGTTTTTGAAATTTAAGTTTTGATCTCTTAAACTTGAGCAGCTATCATTAACCTTAGAGTAAGTTTGTTGAATTGCCTCTCAAATCTCCCTAACTATCTAAGAAACATATAGGTGTCACTTATCGTAGGATTCATTGAGTTCCACAGCCACGGCACAACCATGGAATCTTGCTCATCCCATTCGTCAAATCTAGGATCGGTTTTGGCTAGTCTAGTCCCCAACAAATGGCTCAACTTGCCTTTTTCCTTTAAGAATGTTCGAACAAGTTGAGACCATTTCAGATAATTCTTCCCATTTAGATGGTAGGTTGATTGAATGTTTGGTAAGTCCCCTGTGTGGCTTACAACAGTGTGATCTATTGGAGAAACCCCACTGATAGCAGTGACTTCTGACATGGCTCCTTGGCTAGGTTTTAGCAGCTACCCTTCCTTTGTAGAAGAACAAAATTTTGGGCAGAAGTTTCTAAAAA
The DNA here is from genome assembly GCA_027568935.1 of Erythroxylum urbanii. Lineage (NCBI taxonomy): Eukaryota > Viridiplantae > Streptophyta > Magnoliopsida > Malpighiales > Erythroxylaceae > Erythroxylum > Erythroxylum urbanii. The sequence goes on along the minus strand of JAOQML010000007.1, from coordinate 18,046,617 downwards.
AAGTGTAGTTGGCTCTGATAACATGAAAAGCAGAATAATTCTATTCTATTTTTACTTGAATTGTTTACAAGAATATATACAGGAAATATCCCTAAAATATATCCTATAAATTAGGGATATACACAATCATACAGCTAATTATAAGATATGCATAAGTATATATCTAACTAATAATTTTATCCTATAAAATCCTCTTATTAATTATTTCCTATGCATAATAACAAGAAGTTTGTATCCATATAATGTGTTTTTGTTAGGCCATTTGTGTCATTCATAGTATATATATTTCCATATAATTGTAATGAGGTAAGGAAATAAACCTTATTTTACCTAGATAGCTGTTGAATCCTAACCTAATAGAGAAAACATTGAAATTTATTTATTCTATTTCAGCTTCTAACATGGGAATTGACAGTTATTTAAATTGATTAAAGCTTACTGCAGAAATTCTGAATTGTTGTATGTTATTCTCTATTTTATCAATAGATAGGTACAAGTATATAAAATAGAGAGGGCTATTCTAGGAAACTAATATCTGTACATAATATCCTAACTGATATAATTTGCTAATTTTTATGAGTCAATAATATCTAGGAAATATCCAGCTGGATATTTCCCAACACTCCCCCTCAAGCTGGCTTGTATATGTCATCCATAGCCAGCTTGGTAACCAGAACATTAAACTGTCCCTTGTGTAATCCCTTTGTGAGAATATCAGCTACTTGTTGTGATGTTGGAATATGGGGAACACAAATTAATCCTTCTTCAATCTTCTCCTTGATGAAATGCTTGTCAACCTCAACATATTTTGTTCTATCATAAAGGACAGGGTTGTGAGCAATTGAGATTGCAGCTTTGTTGTCACAATACACTTTCATAGGAACTGAAATAGGAATATGTAGTTCCTCCAATACCCTTTTAATCCATAAAACTTTACAAATTCCATGTGCCGTTGAACGAAACTCAGCTTCGGTACTGCTTCTTGCAACAACACTTTGTTTCTTCCTCCTCCAAGTTGCCAAGTTACCACCAACAAATGTGTAATAACCTAAAATTGATCTTCTATTAGTTGCACTCCTTGCCCAATTAGCATTAGTATAGACTTCGACTTGAAGGTTGTTATGCTTTTGAAACATTAAACCTTGCCCGGGAGTTCCTTCTAGATACCTTAGTATCCTGTATACAACATCTAGATGTTCTTGGCCTGGAGAATGCATAAATTGACTCACTAAGCTCACAAAAAAAGTTATATTAGGTCTGGTGTGTGACAGATATATTAATCTCCCAACTAGTTGCTGGTATCTCTCCTTATTAATAATGTTTTTAGGTTGAACTGGTCTAAAATTTACACTAGTCTCAACAGGAGTATTAGCTGCCTTGTATTTTTGTAATCCGGTCTCATTCAATAGGTCTAGAATATATTTCCTTTGGTTCACAAACATTCCATCCTTTGATCTAGCAAACTCCATTCCGAGGAAGTATTTGAGGGGTCCAAGGTCTTTAATCTCAAATTCTTTGGCTAATCTCTTATTCAACTCTACTATTTCGGATACATCATCTCCTGTTATGATGTTGCCATCTACGTAAACAATAATAATAGATAGCATACCTGCCTTGGACCGCTTATGGAACAATTTATGATCAGCTTGACTTTGACAATAGCCGTAATCTTCACAGTCTTTCCAAATCTATCAAACCATGCTCTAGGGGACTGTTTTAGGCCATATAATGACTTCTTTAGCCTGCACACCTTATTTCTCTCATAGATATCCTCAAATCCTAGAGGTAGGCTCATAAAGACTTCTTCTTCTAAGTCTCCATTAAGAATTTTTACATCTAATTGTTGTAAATTCCACTCAAAATTTATAGCCAGGGATAGTAATACCTGAATTGTATTTACCTTTGCAACAGGAGCAAATGTCTCTTGGTAGTCAATACCATAGGTCTAAGTGAACCCCTTAGCAACTAATCTTGCCTTTAGCCTTTCCACACTAGCATCAACCTTAGATTTAACAGTGAATAACCATTTGCAACCTACCAGCTTTTTATCTCTAGGGGAACTCACAAGTTCCCAAGTTTTGTTCTTCTTAAGTGCATTTACTTCTTCCATAATAGCTGATCTCCAATTTGGATCTTGAAGTGCTTCCTGAATGTTTCTTGGCACAAATAGGTTAGTGATTTTAGAGATAAATGATTTATGTGTGTGTGATAGTTTCCCGTAAGATAGGTACTTTGATATGGGATGATTGTTGCAAGCCCGTTTCCCCTTTCTAAATGCTATGGGTAGGTAATTATTAGAAGAGAGATCAGTAGAAAAATCATTGGTAATTTGTGGGTCAGTAGGTATAGATTGATCGTTACTAGGCACAATAAGGGGTAAAGTAGCAGAAGGGTTACTTGAATTGTTCCCAGGTTCATTCTCCGAGGGATTTGAGAGGCCATGCATTGTAGGCTGTTCTCTAATTCTCAATTGAGTCTTCCTCTTAATATAAACACGAAGCTCAGTATTCTGTTCCTTAGGAACGGACACTAGTATTTCTTCCCCTGTGGTTGAATCGGGATTTCTTGGCATGGACAGATTAGAAGTAGTATCTTTGGCTTCATTATTAGGAATTATATTATGATCAATAATGACAGTGGAAAGGGGGTTAGGTGGAATGGCCCAAAAATTTTCTGCTTCATTAGAGTTCTCCCCTAGATTGAATTTTTTTTTTATGTTCTAGGAATGTGACATCCATGGAGACAACAATTTTTTGAGTTAAAGGATTTTAGCACTTATAACCTCGTTGACTAGGAGCATACCCAATAAAGACAGAATTTTCAGCTCTTGGATCTCGTTTGGAGTTTCCCCTAGTTGAATTGTAAACATATACAGTACACCCAAAGACCCGAAGAGGAAGAGTAGAGTAAAGTCTATTTTCAGATAAGTATTGTCTAAACACATCTAAGGGTGTAGCATAATGCAAAACATGGCTAGGCATTTGGTTAATTAAGTATTATGCAGTCAAAACAGCCTCACCCCTAAGGTATTTTGGCATATTCATTGTAAACATAATGGATTGAGAGACTTCTAGTAAATGTTTATTTTTCCTCTTGGCAATACCATTTTGTTGCGTGTTAACACACGTAGACTGGTGAACAATGCCTTTAGACTTAAGAAATTTTCCAAGGACTTCATTAAAATACTAGGGTACCATTGTTAGAGTGAAGTATACCAATGCATGTGTGAAATTGAGTTTCAATCATGTTATAGAAATTTTGAAAGATTTGAGCAATTGCAGAATTTTCACGTATCAAATAGACCCAGCATAACCGAGTATGATCATCAATAAAAGTTACAAACCATTTTTTTCAGGTAAGGGTTTTAACATGGGATGGACCCCAAACATCACTATGAATTAAGTAAAATGGTTTCGAGGGTTGATATGGTTTTGTGGGGTAAGAAATCTTATGACTTTTGGATAAAATGCAACGCTGACAATGAAGTTTTGAACAATCCACAAATTTAAACAAGTGAGGTAATAGTCTTTTGAGGTAAGAGAAATTAGGATGTCCTAATCTATTATGCCAAAGCAAAATTTGTTCTTTAGCAGGGGTAGAACAAATACTACTTAAGCCATGAGCTTCTTTATTCTTCAAGTTGTCATCAACGAAGTAGTAGAGACCATCTATCAACTTAGCACTGCCAATCATCTTCCTCGAAGTTAGTTCTTGAAAGACACAATATGAGTGAAAAAATGTGATGGTACAATTAGAGTCATGGGGTAGTTTGCTCACAGATAGTAGATTACAAGTTAGTTTTGGAACATGTAGGACAGAGTTAAGGCAGATATTTGAGGATAGAATTATTGAACCATTACTAACTATAGCAGAAAATAATCATCTACTATACTGATTTTTTCATGGCTAGAATAAGGGTCATAAGTAGGAAACAAATTAGAAGAACTAGTCATATGGTCAGATGCTCCTGAATCAATGATCCAAGTAGCGAAATTGTATGGAAAGGAACATGATAAGGCATTAAAATCACTACCAGTTTGTGCCACAGAAGCATTAGGACCACTTGAGGATTCAAATTTGGGTTTCAATAGCTTCAGAATGTAATTAATCTGCCCTTGAGAGAACTGTCCAACATCCACCTCATGTGCTGATGGGATTTTACGTGATTCATAGCGAGTTGAAGAAGTTTTATTAAATTTTCCTTCATGCGATCCCTTCCAATTTGCAGACTTTCCATGGCGTTTCCAGCATGTTTCATGGGTATGCCGTGCTTTATTGCAATAGTCACCCCAAACCTGTAACTTTTCCTCAGTCTTCTTAGTACGACCAATAGTATTCTCAGCAACTAATGTTGTGTTTTCAATGGTAGGTGTAGGATTTCGTTTGCCAAGCATCACAAACCGTCTACTCTCTTCACGTCGGACTTCTGCAAAGACTTCTCCTATGTAGGAAGTGGTTGTCTTCTAATAATCCTGCCTCTAACCTCATCAAACTCAACATTAAGTCCAATTAAGAACTTAAAAATTCGGTTATCCTCTATTGTTTTCCGAAATTGTTTACAGTCATCAGGGGATTTCCAATCATTGTCATTAAACAAATCTAAGTCTTGCCACAAACGTTTCAGAGAATTAAAGTAATCAGTAACACTATCCTCACCTTGGTGGATCTCACCCAATTTGAGGGTTAGTTCATACACTTGGGATTGGTTTCCCAAATTAGAATACATCTAATTCACATTGTCCTATAGCTCCTTAGCTGTGTTGTGACACATATAGTTGGAGCTAATATCCTTGTTCATAGAATTTACCAGCCATGCCATCACTATAGAATTTTGAGCATCCCATATTCTGTGTGTAGGATCATCAGCTGTGGGTTCCTTTTTGTCACCAGTCAAATATCTGATCTTGCCTCTACCATGGATGTACATTCTAACTGATTGGGGTAGCGAAGAAAATTCTCTCCATTCAGTTGTATAGTAGTGATCTGAATGGAATGAGAATCTGAGGTAGTATTATGAGGAGGGGGTGTTTGAAGAGATGGGTTAGAGGATTCACCAATATCGGACATGGTTGACATAGATTGGTAGGATTAGAGACAATAGGTGGCGGCTAGGGTTTAGGATTGTTCTACCATGCAGAAATTCTTAACTATTGTATATTATTCTCTATTTTATCAATACATAGGTACAAGTATATATAGAAATAGAGAGGGTTATTCTAGGAAACTAATATCTGTACATTATATCTTAACTGATCTGATTTGCTAATTTTTAGGAGTCAATAATATCTGGCTAGATATTTCCCAACACTTAATTTTAAGGAAAATAAACCATAAACTAACCATCAAAGAATATAACACAGAAAATGGCTAAGATAGAATCACTGTGGCAATTAATATCTTTGTCCTTCAAGAAGTTTGTCAAGACTATTAAGAAAATTTGCTGATACAGTTCCAATTTCACGACGTATGCTATCTTTTTTCTAGCTGCTCATTTTGTGCTTGCTTGTGTAGGGGTTGCCTCAAGTTCTCTTATATAGAGTACATTTCCTCAAAGATGTGCTTCTTCTGCCTGCTCTTAGTAGTAGAGATGAGAAGGTGATTAGTGGCTTGGCGTGTTTGATGTCAGAAATTGGTCAAGCTGTAAGTCTTCTGTATGATCTTTTGTTTCTTAGTGTCTCTTTCTTCTTTTCTCGTTAGTTTTATGCTCATCAAAATTTTTCAGGCACCTTCTTTGATTGTTGAGGCAAGTAATGAGGCACTTGCAATGGCATATGCTCTATTACGGTGGGATATACACTTAAATGCTTCTATTATGTGCTTTAGTGCTAGATTGGAGCAGTTTCATATTGAATTTTTTGGCACATCAACTTGTTTATTCTCAACATTAGAAGACAGATCCAAGGCATTTGATTTAGGAAGATGGAATAGCATGTTGCACTGCCTTCTTGTGTCTTATTAGCTGCATGTTCTACAATGAGGTGTATGTTTCTAGTAATTGAAAGGGATACAAATATTGTTTTGCATGAACTTGCATAAAAAATCTTGTGCAAATATTTCTTCTTGGATCCCTAATTCATATACAAATTTAGCAGTTGTGTAGCATTTCCAAGTGAAGATTGGGAGATTGCAGACTCAACCTTGCAATTCTGGTATTGCTATTATTTTCTAGACATTGTCATATGAAATTGTACATATACACATGACTTGTGCTCGTTTAAAATTTTTGTATTTTGGGCTTTTTTAATTATCCAATTGATGTTATGCCATGAAATTGATAGCAATATAACTTAACTTCAATTTGTACGTTATTCTGGTGGTCACAAATAAGCACACTAGTCAATTGCAGTTCTTAACTAATTTGATAAAATACCCAAAGCTCAGAACTTTTAAATTTAACTTGATTAATATGCAGTACCTCCTTTCAAAAAAATACCTTTTATTCTTGTGTCTTGATTAGAATATGTATGCAAATGAGCTTATACACACATGCTTCATATGACTTGATCAAGCTTGATGCTATGTGGTTATATAATTCTACTCAACATAATGAAACAAATTCTAAAACTACATTAAATGGCTACCTTTTCTCCCTTTTACTCCCATTAGCTAGATAATCACTAAGTTTTGGTCTCTATAGGTGCTCTATCACCCCACCCCTACTTATATGATGCATTCATATTTATTTCCCTTCCTCTAAAACTTAAATGCGATCAAATGTGATGGGGTCTACTTTTTGCCTACATTTCACATATTTCAACCATCACAAATCAACAATTCTTCTCATATCTTCATATTCTTCTTCAACCTTATTATGAGTGCATTCCTTGCTTATTCCATGTTTTCTTGTGTTTCCATAAATACAAATGATGCAGGACAGCTATAAAGGATGTCAACCAATTCTTTTCTTGTTTGATATAATTGAGAGTAGTTGCTTTTAGGCTAATAGAAACATAATTGTTGTTTAGGCTAATAGAAACATAATTGTTGAAGTTGTTGGAAATAGTTTGAACGGTTAGAAACAAAAGGATAGTTCTAGAAATCACTCTTGAGAGTTGTGAAATTTGAAATTACTGTTATAGTTTATCAATAACTCTTAGGAGAAAACATTACTATATTAATTTAAAAATTTAGCATTCACAAGGAAATCACTCTATTCTTAATTGAACATTGAAACACATTTAAAATCCTACAACCCAAATCCTAATGAAACAGATGTTCCAATAAAAAAATTTAAAATTGAAATTGAATCCTATTCTAATAAGGATTTTTCGTTACTTGAATTCTAAACAAATTAAAGCAACATGAATTAACTTAAATCCAGTTCCAGTAAGGAAATATGATCATAAAAAAAGACTTACAAAGTAAAACAACTAGCTCTAGTCATTGCTCGTGTTCCTATTCTCGTGAAAGTGTCTAGTGGGCAGTCACACCAAATGCATTCTCCTTCTTCCCACTAAATTCAGGCTTGGGCTGAGTGATTTGTCCTTTTAATCTCTTTTATAAACTTGAAGATGTGTTACATGAAAGAAATTCACCATATATTCTTAGATTTGTTCATCTTATTTAATATTCTTATTTAACTTCATCCATCTTATTTACCTAATTATTCAGCTTTAAAATAAGGTCTCTGTTTGACTTCCTAATTACTGATATTTTGTTTGTTATTCAAGTCCAAAATGGAATATCTAGCGTCTTTATGACAGATTAATTTGCAAATTTGTTCTAAGATTGACTAGGATTATAAAATGAAAGAGCAACTTTGGTGCATGCAACTTTACGCATTCTTCAAGCTTGCTTTTTATGCAACTTAAGTCTTCTCAATAAAGCTTGATATTCTTCTTTACCTCACTTGAATAATCTGATTGATCTATTTATGAACTGAGTTTTTGAAATTTAGTTTCCTAAACAAACAAAAAATTCTTGAAGAAGTAAATCTCCCAAAGGGATCAAACCTTGATGCAGCCTTTGCTAACCATAAACTTCTCTACCTTTTATATGCAATCATTTTGTGATTTTTCTCGGAGGCAAAGTGACTCCTTAGAAGACTTCTTGGAGTTGAACTAAGATTTATAAGGCACAGTAATCAAACACTTATGTTAGATACTTTCTACTTTGTCTTGCATAATTTTTGGGATAAAAGTTAGGACTTATAAGGATGCCTTAATTGGTATAATCAGATTAGGCTGATTTAAGTTGTATCAAATTCTTGCTATGAGAGTTATGTTCTTATCTCTTTCCCAGGTCTAGTCTTGCTAGCTATATACTTGGCCTTGCTGCAGAGGGTGCAAACAATAGGGAAAAAGTGGCAGACGTGTTCTTGTCTATTTTTCCAGCATTACTTGATGCACTTTTGTTGCGTTCTCAGGTTTTCTCTCTACCTATTGACCTTTATTTTATTGTTCTTCCTTCTTCAATCCCAAAGAAAAGAATCTTCATGGTAAGTTGAAATAGTCTTTGAGTATATAAATGTTGCATATGCTACATAGAATATTTCCTATTCACCATCTCTCCACTTTTCATTTAATGCTGCTAAAACTTCCAATAGATCGACAATGATTTGAAGACCTAAATTATTAATCTTTGGTTTTGTCTTGTTGTTTTTGCTGAACAAAACCATATCCTTCTGTTGTTACCGAGATTATGCATGTGTTCCCATGGTCTACTGATATACAAAATTTAGAATACACCTGTCTTAACTTGAATACTTGTTAGTCTAGATGAGTTTGTTCGTGTTTAACTTTTCAGCTTTGAGAGTGAGTAGAAAGAGATGACACATTGTTTTATTTCTTTATAATTATTCTTAAGAGTGAGCCTTGTGCGATTAACAAGTTTCAAGTTCAAGCTGTGCGACTCTCATTTTTGATTTATTATTATTGTTGTGTTTGTTTACATTTCATTTGAGGGGTGTATTAGAGTCGTATATAACCCATTCTTAAGCCTCATCCAACAACTTAAGCTTGTGGGTTAAATGATTTCCTAACATAACTCGTCAAATTTTAAATATTAAGCAAATTTAGGGAAAATATCAGCATAGAAGGAAATGTAAACATAGTCAAACAATCTTGTTTTGCAAGAAGTTCATTATTTACCTTTTTTTTTTTTTAAGATTTGCCTCAAATATGGTGCATGGAATCTTTACTGGTCATCTATTTTCTATATTTGCATATTCTCTTAGATTGTGGTTGCAATAAATATTTTCCCTAACTAATAGCAGATTAAGTTGATGTCTTATTTATGTTCTTTGTTCTGTTGCATGTGTAGGTTGATGAGTGTACATTTAGGGATGAGATTGGAGCACTTGACTTGCCTGATGGTCTGGTGCACTTCAGGATGAATCTCGTGGAGCTTCTGGTAGATATATGTCAACTTTTGGGGCCTATGACATTTATGCAAAAGGTGCTACTTTTAAAAGCATGCATAGACTTAAAAATACAGGCATATATGCCTACATCAATCGATTATATGCTTGTAAGGTAGTTGCCAACCTAATATGTGGTCAAGTATTTTTCTTCCCACCTTGCAATTAATTGTTGTAACTGTCCAAAATTCTTTAGATTGGAGCTTCTAATTGAGTGGCATTTGTTGCTTGAACACGCTTTCACTGCTCCACTAGTACAAATTTGAAGTGCACTTCTTTCATGGCTTCATAAAATTTATGACTTTTGTATGCTAGACAATAGTTTGCTTCGCTTAGGCATAAAGCCTTCTCAAAATGTAGGGGACTTTATTGAGGTAGTTGAGTTATGTAGAAATGTTGTGTAATTTTTCTTGTAGCTTCATTTTGGGAAGTGGCTAGTGAGGGCACATCACGTGATTATTACTTAATAGTTTAGGATCTGGATCTGTTATTCATTTTGTTAAATTAACTTTGCTACCATGTGAAATTAGAGATAATAAAGAGAGAAAAAAGAAAATGCAAATACAAAGATTACAAAGGGAACTAAGCTGTAGTCAATCAAGGAAGGCTAGTAGAGGTAATATTGCTCTCAATGGTTTGTTGGAAGATAGGGCGGATGTAATAAGGCCCGCATAACTTGTTGGAAGAACAGATATCCTGCATGTGATAATGTAGGGCAGATGTAGTAAAGCCTTCTTAACTTGTTCAAAGAAAAGATATACTACATGTAATAATGCTCTAAATGGATTGCTAGAAGGAAAGACATAATAGAGGTAATGATGCTCTCAATGGCCTGCTTGAAGGAAAGGTAATAGACTGTTTGAAGAAGAAATAAAGGTTATGGATTCAAGTTTCAGTATCGAAACTTTGGACTCAGGACAAGAGGAAACTGATGTGAATTAAGTAAAGGGATGGGAAGAGCTTGCAGAAATCAACACCTTTCACCCCCTTTATATACTAGATTATCTTATTCATATAAGGTAAGTCACAATTATAATCCTTAAAGATACTCGATCAAATCACGATCGTAATCTCTAAAGATAGTCAATCAAATCATAATCTCTAACCCTCCCCCTCAAGCTGGAGCATATATATCATAAACTCCAAGCTTGTTGGACAGTTCTGTTATACGACTTCCAACCAAAGACTTGGTAAATAGATCAACTAACTGGTCCTAGTGGTTTTTATCACATTTTGTTGCATCTTCTCTTTGAAAAAGTGACAATCTGCCTCAATATGCTTTGTCCTTTCATGAAAAACTAGATTAGAAGCAATGTAAATGACTGCTTGATTATCATACATTAGTTCCATAGGTTGTGTTAGTTGAAATCCAAGTTCCTGTAAAATATGTTTTACCCAGATGAGTTATCAAGTTGTATATGCCATAGCTCTGTATTTTGATTATGCACTTGAACAAGAAACCACTGTTTGCTCCTTGCTTTTCCATGAAATCAGATTGCCACCAACAAACATGCAATACCCTATAGTAGATCGCCGATCAGTCTTAGAACTAGCCCAATCAGCATCACTATAGGCTTGAACTGAACAATGCCTATGGTTCTTATAAGAGTCATTTGCTAGGATTGTGCTTGAGGTATTTCAAGGTTTAAATAGCCACATTCTAATGGCTTTTTTGAGTGGATTGCATAAATTAACTCACCACACTTGTACTGAATGAAGTTTCAGGCCTAGTAATTGTAAGATTGTTTAATTTCCCAATCAGTCTCCTATAATTTCCTGGATCTTTCAAGAGTTCTCCCTAGTTTGCATCAAGTTTGTGATGTTGGGATCCACTGGAGAATCTACCATTTTACATCCCAACAAGCCAGCTTCTTCTAGGAGATCAAGAACATACTTGGGTTGGGAGAGACAAATACTGTCTTTAGACCTTGCAACTTCGATTCCCAAAAAATACTTCAATAGACTAAGATCTTTTGTTTGGAATTGTTGTTGCAGGAATTCCTTTAATACGTGAATTCCATTTTAATGATTACTAGTAATAACAATATCATTAACACATACGTCAATAGAATTTTACTAGATCTTGTGTGTTGATAGAACATAGAATGTTCTACTCCACACTACTTGAGACTAAATTTCTTCGCAACTGAACTAAACCATCCAAACCTTGCTCTAGGAGATTGTTTTAAAACATGTAAAGATTTCTTCAATAGGCACACTTTCTCAGACACCCCCTGAGCAACAAACCTCGGAGGTTGCTCCATATAGATTCATGGACGAATGCATTTTTGATGTCAAGTTGGTAGAGAGGCCAAGAATAAGTTGCAGCTAAGGAGATAAAAATGCAGACTGGTGCCATTTTTTCCACAAGAGAAAAAGTTTCAAAATAATTAATACCATAGACTTTTGTATCGTTTGGCAACAAGATGAGCCTTGAGTCATTCGATAGATCCATCAACAAGTGTCTTAATAGTGTATTCTCATCGACAACCAAAAATTGAGGCATCAAGAGTGACAAACTTACAGGTGTCATTTGGGTGTAAGTCCCAACAATAGTCCCAAACATGTCCATCCTTGCCACAATGGTCTCATTTCCTTTGGCCTCTTCTGCCCCTTCCTCCACAACTACCATGACCACCTTGATTACTTCGACTTCCATTACCTCTTCCACTATTGTGATCAGCTAGAGCAGACTTGTCGTCACTTTCTTATGTTGGCCCCTTTAAGGATCGAGATACTCGTGGATATATCTCAGCAAGTGATGGATGTTCAGTGCCATCGAGTATTTGGGCCTGAATTGGTTTGTATTTTGTCTTAAGCTAGCCAAGTATCTCAGCACAAATGACTCTTCTCTTTCCTTCAAAGTTGATTCTTATTTGTTGTAATCGGTTGGGCTGCTAAATGTTCTACAAATAGTTTCTTTATTTATGAAAAATACTCACTGTGGTTCTTCTCTCCTTGCTCACACTTGAACAATTCCATAGATAAATCATATATCCGAGTAACATTACTGAAAAATAAGTCTCACATACTCCCATAACTCCTTTATGGAGTTTACATGTGAATACATGTCAGCAATTTTTGGCTCTATGGCGTTCCAAAGACTTTTCATTAATTGATTGTCATGTTGTTCCCACTTCTTATACCCAGGTGACTTAATATTAGGAGCTGGATCTGTGAGATGCTCATACTTACTTAGGCCCTTGAGATGACCCCTTTCGCGCAAGCAACATAATTCGTTCCATTCAATTTTCGACTTGTGATTTGTTGAACCATAATGGGTGGCTGTCCTTCAATACTTTAGTTTTGAAGTCACTCATGATGCAATTGATACAAAAAGACGTCAACGAGAATTAGGTGAAGAACAATAGTGCAAAAAATTGAACTTTAAATATCAACAACTGTGCAATAACGAAAGAGGGACTACGGCTACGACGGAATCAGCGTGATGCAAAAGAACTTAAAGTTTATAAGAGAAATAAAAGAGGAAAGATTAATCAATCACAAGCTTTAATTTGTTGAGATGAGGGTTGGGAATTGAGTTGACGTCAAAGATAAAGGCTGAAATGTAGATTGTATTAGGATTCCTTATTGGATAGTAAGTAGCAATATTATGTTATTCTTACTTAGATATGTTATCCTAGTTGTGTAGGATTTATAAAATTTCTATTATAATAGGATTTAAGTTAGAAATCCTTTTCCTACTAGAATAAGGATTCTAAGAACTCTGTATATATGTACTTAGCCTTTCATTAATAAGAAGCAATTAGCCTTTCATTAGTAAGAAGCAATCTGGAAATTTTCTACAAACTTCAGTGTTCAATTAGAAACTGTGATGCTTTCTTCTAAGAGTGATTCTTAGACCCTAAGAGTGATTTCTAGTTTCTTACAATCCATTCTTTGTGTTCTTCATTAAATTCCAGCAACCCTAACCAAAATTTCAGCCCACTCAAACTTAAACTCTATCCATATGAAACCCTGAAATCCTAAGGCTGAATTTCCAGCAATTAAACCTTAAATTCCCAGCTTTACAAAATTTGAAAATTCTGCATTCCTAGCCAAAATTCAACCTTAAAACCTGATATTCCAGCAGCCTAATGTTAGTCATACTTCCTAATTTTGTGTTTTTAGCTACTAGTTAATAATTCTTCTATTTGTCCTATTAAAGGCAGAAAAATACATCACTGACTAAGGTTAAATGCAACCCAGTTTCCAGCAATTACAAGCTGAAAAACATATCACCAACAGGTTTCTGGAGTTGGCGCGACTCAATCCATGGCAGTAGGGTCAATAGAACATCACCGAGAGGTGGCACTTGGGCTACATGCGCCGGTTGAACAGCAGCTGCAGGTGGTGAGTGGGGGCACGTGGGACAATTGTTGGTGTCACCTTTTCCTCTGACTCTGCCGCTTGTGGTTGCTTGAGGTGTTTCTGCGATTAGATTGTCAATGTTAGTTTTATTTTTGTGAGAAAGGCTTGGGTATGAGTTTTGATTATGAGAGAATGAAGGAAAAAGGAATTAGAGACAAGATAAGAAAACTTGCTTTGATACCATGATGTGAATTAAGAAAAGAGATGGGAAGAGCTTGCAGAAATCAGCATCTCTCACTCCCTTTATATACTAGATTATCTTATTCATATGAGGTAAGTTGCACTTATAATCCCTAAAGATACTCAATCAAATCATAATCTCTAACAAAGCTTCAGGTTACAGGATAAAAACATTAGCTTCTAAAGAATAAGAGATAAAGATAGGTGTTTTAGTAGAAAGGGATGTAGAAAGTATTCTTATATTATAATACAATAATAATATTCTTACACTAAATACCAAAATCTCTATGATATTCATCAAGTTCTATAAACAAGCAATTGGCAAGAAATATGGTCTCCTTTTCCTCCCTTATGTCCTTGTTTATCTGTTTCTCTTGTCAAAATTTAGATTGATTGATGATATACAAGTGCGTACCTGACATTGCAATTTGTTTTGCTGTTAGGTTTTATCTAATGAGGATTGTATACCTTGTTTGGCCTTTGAATTTTAGGTTTGTGTTCCATTGTGCTTTATGTGTGCTATTCTTACTTAGATCTTTCCCTGCTTCCAACAATTTTGCATTTTTGGACCTAAACTCTATTTTTGGCAATTAAAATACTGAATAAAATGGGTGGATTGATGGCTAAGGGTTATGGTCTTTTTGTAGTTCTTGACTGTAGTTTGTTGGGCAATTGGAAGGTCATTTGAACTGAGTTTAGATTTATATGCGAGTATCTAATGTTCCTCCATTCCTTGTTAAATGCAAATTGAGTGTGAGATCTCTTAGTGAACATTTATATTTAGTCTTGGAGCAGAATTAGGCTACAGATACTTTGTAGTTTATTGTTTCTGGTTAAAAAATAGTTTATGGAGTTTGCTTATATCTTTTTCAAGACGTATGTATTCAGTTCAAATTGTTATTGGTAAATATCTTCGTAGTTTATTCTTCCAATTTCTTGTAGCTTGGCTTTGCTGGTTGGGAAAATATGCCAATACCTTGGAAGGAGGTGGAGAGCAAATTGTTTGCTCTAAATGTGGTAAGCATAGTTTTTGTAAATCTTTTGGAATTATATTTCTTAAGAGGTTGCTTTTTGGTTGAATTTGTCTCACCATAATTTACGACTTTAACCTATAAATTGATAAGCTAACCATCTACAAATTTAAATTTTGTGTTATAAGAGGAATTGTGGATTGTGACCCTAGCAGACCTTGCCAATTTAAGTCCTAACATAAATATGCGAACAAGTGGCTAATAAACTATAAAAGAATTGTGAAAATAACTATGATACCATGTGAAAATAGGTTTTGATACCATGTGTGAGTAAAATAAAGGAGAAAGGGTAAAGAGAAGAATGAACAAGAGGTTTAATGCCTCGACATATGACCTACATGCATGGGAACAAAACCACAAGGATAATTAGGTGTATCTTTTTCTTTAGGTTTATCTCTTCTATTATAATAGTAGCACAGTGCAATATTCCATAATATGATAATATAGTTTTTCTGAATAATGTAAAATTATTATATTATGATACAAAGAATATCCTAGCATAAGAAAATAAGAATAATAGAATTTCTAATCACAACTGTTTTATAAGTGATCTTTAGTAATTAGTATTTTTGATAAATTCTCTAGGATTTTCAATTGCAGAACACTTTTTACTGATATTCATCTTTTACCAAAAGTGAACATTTATGGTTATAATTATTACAACTGATCTGTTTACAAGCAGGTAAAACAATAGTCGATGGTTAAAGTCAAACCATAAGTTATGCAGTTTAGAAGCATAGAGAGAACTAGGGTTGTTTGAATGTTGAACCCATAAATAATTCTTTATCCACTTCGTTCTTGAATCTCAAATGGATGTTAAATACAGTCATCGCTAACATAAGTGTCTTAATCTGTTGCTTCTTTACACCTCCTTTTAGCATCATTATGGAATTTAATTTGCAAAATTAATGAGTATTCTTCGAGATTTTGCATGAACTATTTGTTAAAGCATCTCATTTACCTATAGTTAGATCCATCCAATACATATATATGTCAATTATACACAAATTTAGACATTCTATTCTACGAAGGATTCTGTAAGTTCAATATTGTTGTGTTCACTTTAAAAATAGGATCAGTAATAAATTGAATTCAGTTCCTATATCTAAATATGCCCTTATGAAATGTTTAAGTTGGTTTTAGAACACAAATTATGGAGTAAGGAACCTATCAACGTTTGTCATGTTAAAAATGGTAAACATCACAAATAATTATTGGGCCTGCTAGCGTTTAATTAAGTGACTTAAAAATCATTATACCTGGCATGAGTTTACCCTTGGGTATTATTGTGAATCATCTGGAAAGGATGCAATTGTTGAGCTCATGATAGTCTAGATCCTAAAGAATTTCAAACTTATGAACTATGGTTATTTTATTTTAGGCATGCAACATAGCTGCTCAAATATGGCCAATTTAACCAATTTCTGAAAGAGATTCTTGAATCTTTTATAATATTAGTTGTACAAATGAATCTTCAAGCCCACTTGGTATCTGAATGCATATGTTTCTCATTTTTGGTAAAATGAGTTCTGTGCTAGGGACACATCCAAGTAAATAAACCTCTAAATATTGTTGAGTTCTCTAAATTTAAACTTAGTGTGTACATGGTATTTTTGATAATTTGAAACAGGTTAATTACTCCATTATAGTAAATTTACTGAGTTAATATAACTCAAATTTCATGTGCAAAATGTAATGGAAGTTGGGATCCATTTTAATTGATTTTTTAAACTTGTTATCCTTTTGGTTTAGAAGAAAGGAAGAAATCTTGGTGTTGAGTTTATCTAACAGCATATTGACAACTTGTTTGAGAAAGCAAGAATATGTTTTAAGCAAGTTTCTCGACTATAATTGGAGTTGACGTCCATTTTGGTGCTTGAAGGTTTAGTGATAGGTTTTTTTATTAGTGGCAAATTAAGACAAAACAATATGGATCAGACAAAAGTATAATGATCATCAAATGTATTTTTTTATCTATTGTGCTAGCTATTGTGGCTCAAGGAAAATGGATAAAAAATCCAAAATAATGAAAAAGGATAAATATTTTAGTCCTCACAGTTTGGGTTCAATTCAGCTTAGTTGTCTTCTTTTTAAAATGTTTTAACTATTTGTCATTTCTAGTTTTTAATAGTCATTGTACAGGTGTCAACAATTTCACATACATTGCATGCCTCGTTCATCGACATAGTTTTATGTATAGGTGTCTATATTTACATCTTAGTTAAGTGACCTATTATGCAAACACTGCAAATGTACATTTCACTCTATTGGAAAACCATCAAAAGATAGGTGATTATGAGGAAGTGTGCATGCATTGACAACATACAGGCTTATGGACACACAAGAAATATGCGTTATATTTTATAGGACATTGCACATTCTTGGAATAATAATCTACTTACAGTTCATTCCTACTATTGCCTAGTCTAATCTTTGAGTCTTAACATCAAATTTTTTATGTTATTGATATATTAACAGTATGAAGTTCATCGTTAGTTGAGACTTACATGAGTAAATGTTATTACAGTGTTCAACATATTGTTTAATAAAATCCATTGTGCATCTTCTCTTAAATATTAAGTTGAAATGCTTAAGTTGCTTGGTTATGTTAATCAACTTTTTATTTTAAAGAGCAGACATTTTAATAAAGTAAGTCTTTGTATTTTGAAAGGTCTCTGAAGTCATCCTACAGGAAGGCCAGAACTTTGATTTCTCGGTGATAATGCAGTTGGTGGCTATCTTGTCCAATAGGGCAACTGATGAGCTTAAGGGATTTATGGGCATTGTATGTCTTGATATCTCCTTGTAAACTTTTCCGTCCTTTAAGCTTGTTTGTAAACATAAGTCCGATCACAATGCTTTTATTAAAAAGAAAATAAGATTCATTTAGATATGACTTATTGTTATGCCCATCTAAGATGCTTATTCAACTTTAGGTATGTAGATCAGTTGCAGACGTTATTGGTTCGTATTCCAAGTGGATGCCTATCATTCAAAGTGATGCCTCGCCCTTATTGTAAGTGTGCTTTATGATTAAATTATATGCAATTTCTATCCATAGTGAACAAATTAGCATCATGATCACTGATCTGTTTCCTTGGCTCCATAGATATCCACAACCACCATTCATTTTTTGGCTCTCTCATTGATATGTGTTTTTGTATAGGACATAGTCACAGGACGACTCATAGGGAAATCCTCTTTTCTTTTGCCAGAGTTCTTTCCCTTTTAGGCCCTATGGTTGCTGTTTAGAAAACTCGTCCTTAACAAGTTTTTTGTCAACTATTTTTAGAAAAATTCTGACTACTTTCTTATTCGTTGTAATGCCCTCTAATGCTCAATACTTAAAAGAGTTTTTAGGAAGTAAAATAGAATAGGGATTTGCTAACTTATTTTCCTATTAAAATAGGCTTACAAAAATAATAGAATTCCTAGATAAGATGATTATGGCCTAAGTAAGAGAATCATTGCAATTACTTCCCAATGAAGTTTATCTTCTTGTATATTTTCTTTCCTAAGAATGCATATTGCATACCATTACTTCCCCTTTGACCAAGGGCTTGTCCTCATGCTCGAACTTATGGTAACCTTGGATATCCTAGCCCTATTTCATCCTCCTCTTCGGATTTTACCAATTCTACCCAAAACAACTTCTTACATTTATGTCCCTGATAGAATCTTCATTATAATTGAAACAAAGCCCCTTTGCCCTTCGTTCCTCCATCTCTGCCTTAGTTAACTTTTTAAAACAATTGTATTTATGCTCCCTATACTGAATGCTGCCTCAGAATTTTCCTTCTCTGCAGTTGTCCCTCCAGTGGTTGTTTTTGAATTGCTCCCAACAGGTGTTGCCTTAGGTTTCCTTTCTAAGACAACTTGGCTTTCCTTAATTTCTAATCATAAATGCGGGCTAGATTCATAGTAGCTCCTAAGCTATTCGATTGCTGCGATTCTACTTCCAGTCACAGCCCTTCCATAATACCAGCAGTGAATAGGTTGATTTTTCGCTTCGTAGTGAGCCCTTTGGTTCAGGCCAGCAATGATTGGGACTCCTTTTGATAATCTTCCACCGTTCCTATCTGCTTTAGGTTGGCTAATTCACCTAGGGCATTGAGGCTTATAGGAGGACCAAACTTCAGGTGAAGTTGCTTCACAAATGTTCCCCAATCCATACCTGCCTCCTCTTGCTTCACCTTGTGAAACCACTGTTGTGCCTTCCCATTAAGGTGGAATGCTGCCAGCCCTACCTCCCTTTTAGGCTTTTGATAATTTTCAAAGAATTGTTCGCACTTATGGATCCAAATCAATGGATCGGTTGTATCTTCATATGAAGGAAATTTTAATTTTGCCCAAGGCTTCTTTCCTCCCTTTGGTCTCTACAAGTACAACTATTGTTGCCCACCTCATTGTTCTTACTTCGCCCTTTTAACTCTCGCAAAATCTCCTCAATCTACGAATTCAAGAACTTTTCGTTGGACTGCTGGCGGTCCTCCACCATAAACAGCCTCAGCTTGATGTTTCTCATAAACAAATCCACTTGGCTTGACAAGTCTATAGAGTCGTCCACGACGGCTAACTCTGATACTGAATTGGTATGTGTTTTTGTTGTAGGATCTAGCCATCGGACGACATAAGGGACAACTCGCCAGAAATCCACATTTCCTTTACTATAGTGCTTCCCCTTTCTAGATCTTGTGATTGCTGTTTAGAAAACTCGTCTTTGACAAACTTTTTGTCAACTATTTGTATGAAAAATTCTGACAGTTTTCTTATTCAACGTAATGTCCATTAAATAGACTAAATACATTTTAATAAGTGAAATAGAATAAGGATTTGCAAACTTATTATCCTAATAAAAATAGACTTATGAAAATAATAGACTTTCTAAATAAGATGACTACTGCCTAAATAAGATAAGCACTGCAATTACTTCCTAATCAAGTTGATTTTCTTGTATATTTAATTTCCTAAGAATGCATCTTGCATGTCAGTCTTTTGGAGGATAGTTTCTATATGCATCATTTCTTTGTCATTCATATATCCTTTTGTCCATTTTGTGCTGATTTGCTGCTTTCAGATTGTTTCTCGCTGCTGGTATCTCAGAGCCCCAGTCATCCAGTGCTTGTGCCTCTGCATTGCGTAAATTTTGTGAAGATGCTCCTCCAGTTATCTATGATCCTTCAAATCTGGAAATTTTGATGTGTATAGGAGAGGTCAACATGTTTGCTGAGCACCTATTATTTCCCTCTTCCTTTTGATTTTTCTTTATCCATTCATTTTATTGGACTGAAAGCCGTGCATAATTCTTTTTTTGTATTCACCTTTCAAGTGCACCATATCCCATATTTTAGCTGAACTAGTCTGGTTGATTGAACTCAAAAGCTGAGAACTGGTTAGACCTACTTTTAGTCAATTGCACATGGTGTAGAACTGTCCAGGAACTAGGATAACTTAATTTAAAATTGGGGAAGAAATAGCCATTTACTCCTGGGCAAGGGTAGAGAACTTTAATGAGACCTATTATCAATTAACAATTAGCGACCAAATTTTAAAACCTCAATCTACCTTTCTGGAGATGAATATGTAGTTATTTAACAAACATGCAGCGCCTTCACAAACAAGTTAGATGCAGAATTAATGTACTGCCTTAATTTGAAATTCGAAAGGTCAATTTATTGAATGAAACTAAATTATCAAAATCTGAGATGAAGTTACAATGAGGGGTTTAAGTGAGAAGTTGATGGAGTTATGTTTGAGTGACTGATATACTGCACATACAAAAAGGACATGTATATGAATTTAAATATCAGTTAAGAACATATACAAATGAATATGTTTTATGTTCCATGACCACTAGCTAATTTTCTGTATATGTTTATTCATTCTTCATGTCTGCCTGAAGTTCATTTTTATCGTGTATATCGTATCCACAACCAATGTACTTACTTTGTCTCTTCATTATTGTTATAGATATTTCATATTTGTTATATGGAGGGTACAAAATTTCATACTTGACACATGCCATATTGTTGTGTATCGCAATATGTTACATATGACTTTGTTATGGGTTATATTCTTGCATAGTTTGTGTAACGTAAAAGATAACCTCTTACGTATTTTGTGGAACTTTTGACCCTTTCCCTTTTCCTCTTTGAAGACCTGGTTAGTTGAGAAAACATTCTGCATTATCTTTTAAAATGGAAATATGAAAAATTGTCATTGTTGGGAGAAACTTACTGATCCTACCTCTCAATAGGATAGTGTTAGTCCAATTTCTTCTGTCACGATGAATTTGTAGTCAATAATTCCATGCATCTTTGACATTGGGTTTTCACTAGGTAAGTAAGTAGAGGCATTGCTAGCTTTGACTGGAATTAAGATTATGTAACTTATACTTCCAAGTCCTTGCTTTGTGAACTTCACCATATTTGGGTTCCTTAATGTTGGACCTTTCAGTTTTTTGTCTTCAACATCCATCATATATGAGAAAGACCGATCTCAGAATTTGGTTTCAACAAATCTTGATCAGTATTTGGTGTTTTAGTTAGACCAAGAGAAAAGAAAAGGGAAAAGACAATTCTTATTAAAGCAGCTGATTTTTCTTTCTTTGGGTTTCAATTAGAGTACTTTTCACACTTTTCATTTAATTATTGCATATACAATGGAACTATCTAGTTTTCAGTAGGAATGGATGCGAAAGAATACTCTTTGAACTTCTAACAAACATGTTTGGAGGGTAACTTTCATACAAGGGACACAATCTGCTATCTTTTGGGTCACTCAGGCTTAGACCATTGTCTTATATTATGGCCTCTTGCTACTTATGTGATCTTCCTCAAAATTTGCTGTGGTGGATTTTGTTTTTTTAACTATATCTTGCAATAAATGTATCTGTAACATACATCATATGCAAGGGGAGGTTGGCCTATGGCATAAGGTGGTTCTTGGATTTTAAGATGTCAATGCTTATCTTGTCTTTGTAGTTAAAACGATACTGCTTAACCTTGAAGTTTTGTCCCTCCCCAGTAAAAGAGGAGATTTTGTTGAAGGAAAAAAATTGTCTTGTTCTGTCTTTATAATGGCATCTTTGGGTCTTTGGCTTGCTTCAAAAGTCATATTTGCATGGTTTTACTTGCCCCCTCTATCTCTCCCTCTCATTCTTCCTTCTTGTAAAATTACAGGCTCTAGAGAAGAGGCAAACAACTTTGGAAGATGAGGAAGAAGTGTTTAGTGCTGTTAGCATGGTCCTGGGATCTCTTCCAAACAAAGAACTACAGAACAATTTGTTGGGCAGATTGCTTTCTTCTAGTTACGATGCTATTGGAAAACTTGTAAGACCTTATATCTATTTGGCATGTCTTGCACATAATTTGTATACCTTTCTGCCTTGTACTTGTGTCGTTTTTAACTCACTCACTTTGACAACTCTACTAGTGTGTTTTAAGTTCATGTTTATTATTATATGTAAACTTTTCCCACTGATCTAAAAATCTTTTTTCCCTTTTCATCATCATGAGTATTAGCTCTCGCAGCTTATTTAAATCTGAAACCAGTTGCTATTTTACCCAGTTGGGCAAGTAAAGTGAATTTTACTTGAATGTTCATGTTAGCCTTCATGTATTCTGCAGATCAGTTCACTTTTGGAACTTTTTGTTGGCAATTTGAAAGGTATACATGTTTTGATTACTGGTCAATCTGCAGATACAGCCCTCTAGCCTGCAGTTATCCTTTCATACTTTTGTGCTATTTGCTTCATATGTGTCATATGTGTGAGTTAAAATTTCATTTATCTCCTGTTTGGTATAGATTCATCATTTGATAATCCGTCAACTGTACCTTTGTCAATTGGATGAGTACTCTTTATGATCTGCTGGTACTTTGCGTAATTGCATCAGTGAGCTTGTCAACGCCAACTCTTTGTTAGCCATAGAATGGAAACATTGATTGATATCATCTGTAAAAGCTTGCTTATTTCGAACTATTATTTGAAGACTAACAATTGTTCTTTTCTTCCTCCTGGTTTTTTCAACTTAGCTTATGTTGTAGAAATAGCATACTTTATTGCTTTGCCAAGTCATTTGAATTATGAATAATAAAATTTAACTTATTCTGTTTATAAATCATTGCTCTGAATTGGAATTAATTGGTCTTTTTCATTTCAGATTGATGTAGATAGCATCCATTCTTGTAGGCAAAGTCCAGCTACTTACACACAGCTTTTGAATTATGCTATAAAAGGACTGTACAGGTAGTATTGATACTGTTAATTTTGTTTCAGTTATGTTTCTTTCGTTGTGGGATGAGAATGAGCTTGTCAACTTTGGTAATTGTTTCCCCTCATTAATTTACCAAAAATATTGGAAGCATTTCTGGGGCATTATGATTAGTATGGAATTATAGTTGGTGTGAAACCATGAAAAATATTTAGGTTACAGCTCCACGTTAGGCCCTCTCATTTGCAACTGATATTGGTAGTGATCACATAGAAGACTAATATATTCTGCTTAAACCTAAAATGCTTTATTGGTACCACAAATGAAATAATAGGAATGAGAACAGTACAAAATTCCTAGACCTTGTCTCGTACCCAACCTGCATTTGGTACACCATTCCACTGTTTGTTTCATCAATAATCTTCTGAACTAAACTTGGGTTTTATCTGCTGAAAAAAACTGGGCCTACGTGTTCTCCCTTCTTCAATTTCAATTTATCCTGAGTAATTCATTTTTTGGTACATCAGAAAGCAAGCTGAGTATATTTCTGAGAGCACATAAGCTGAGGGAGAGTCATTAACCGTTGGTTTTACCCTTTCTCTTAAATTATTGGTGAATACAGACTGCTTGATTTGAGCACGTATCCCTCCATACCAATTTTGTCATATGGTCTTCTGCTTCTAATCTCTATCTAATTTACAGGATGGGGACTGTATTTGCTCATCTTGCAACAAATATACCTAGTGGTCCTTCTGCTGATGATCCTATATTTGGACTGTTGAGGATTTTCTGGCCCATACTAGAGAAACTTTTGAGGTCTGAACACATGGAGAACAATAACTTGTCTACAGCATCTTGCCGTGCTCTTTCATTAGCAATTCATTCCTCTGGTAATGGGAGGGAATTTCTTTTCTTTGAGTTACTGCTGTTCTTTCCAATCCACATAGTTGATATGCCATTTGGCGCAGCAAGAATAATTATATATTCCACAACTGAAAGTTACTTGTTACAGGGCAGCACTTTGTTATGCTACTCCCCAATATACTGGACTGCCTATCAAATAATTTTTTGTCATTTCAAAGTCACGACTGCTACATCAGGACAGGTAAGGTGTTTGGATCATGTATTATTTCAAATTTTTAATATCATCTTTCCTTTTTATAACTTTTCCATCTGATGAGAGTTTTGTAGTATTTGAAAACAAATTTACCGATTTATCTAGCACTTACTACTTGTGTATAAAAACCATGTAATTTGTAGGCTATAGGCCACATTATTTTGGATGAATCTAAATGTGTGGTTTAGTTCCTGCTTCTACACTTACTCTTTTGTTTTTCATCAAATGAAAAATGCATCCTCAGCTTCAGTTGTAATCGAAGAATTTGGTCAGCGGGAGGAGTATGGGCTATTGTTTATTACAACTTTTGAACGGTTTACACAAGCAGCATCAATCAAGGCTCTTAACTCTTCATACATATGTGATCAGGAGCCTGATTTGGTTGAGGCATATACAAATTTTGCATCCACATTTATTCGTGGCTCTGGCAAGGTTTAGTATACCCCTTTCCAATTGCTTATTATCTCAGTCTTTTAGTCTCTGTTGCATCTCTTAATTTTGAGTACATATTTTAGACAATTGGTTTTTCCCTCCATTTCTTAGCACCTTCTTGCTTAAGGAATCCAATTTGGATGATGACTCTAGCCATATGAATATCCCAGGAAATATTAGCTGCATCAGGTTCACTTCTCGAAGCATCGTTTCAAAAAGCAGCTATATGCTGCACTGCTATGCATCGTGGAGCTGCATTAGCAGCAATGTCATATTTGTCATGTAAGTATAACACAATACTGCATCCTTTGGCATGACTTTTGGGTGGTAGTATATAAACTACAATTTTGAATTTGTATTTTGTGGTCATTGCTATTTGTTCTTATAGAAACCAGTGTGTAGTCAAGTGTCTGGTAATTTGATTCAAGGCATTTCCATTTCATCAAGTTACTAGTCAACCATTCTTAGATAATGTGACTTATTTTATTGATTGAATTTCAGCCTTTGATTACGTTGTTATATATTTAAAATAATGGTGTTCTTACCTTGTTTAAGATTCTTTTTACTTATCTAATTTGGTTATGTTTTCATCTAAGGTAGCCTATGAATGCACTTTTTTTATCAACTTTTCACTCTTAATTTGTTTTATCTTCAGGTTTCTTGGAAGTGGGCTTAACATCATTTTTGGATTCACTTAGTTGCATTCGTGAAGGATCATTCAGTATCGTAGTAATTCAGGTCATATCTCACAATGGTGAGGGACTTGTATCGAATATGGTGTATGCTTTGCTTGGTGTTTCAGCAATGTCACGGGTAAATACCAAAACAGACCATTCATATTTGATGAATATAATGATGTACATGGTCAAACTTTTTTAGTTAAGCTCATGAATTCTTAGTGTTTTGAATTACGTTTCTTCTAAAAAACTTATGGACTATGCTTTGTGATAATTTGTGGATTAGTGTTAGACTTTGCAAAATTTGGGTCTTTTGTGTCTTCTAGCTGATGATGTTATTAAAATAGTGGTTAAGGAACTGAATCTTTAATCGAAAATGTTTTTAGATGTCAGAAATTAAGCAGAAAGTGTATTTTCTTATGTGTTTTCATTACAGCACTACTAGCTACATATATATACAAAAACCTAGTATCCAAATCTGGTAAATACCCATCTTAGCCAATCCTATCAGAATCTTGACCACTAATATCCTAACTTAAGGATTCAATCTGTTACAATATATTTTCCTAAAATAGTCTCCTAACTATACGGTTTTTCCACACTCACCCTCAAGCTGGTGAATAGGTATTCTCCATTCCCAGCTTGGATACAACGGCCTGAATATTGGCAGTACCAAACGCATTAACATCTATTTGAAGTATTGGAGTAAAGACCTCTTGTAGGGAGGAAATCTGAACATTATATAGAGAATTTGAAAGTTAACAATCTCAAACTGAGAGTTAAGACTAGTCAAAAAATTCTTTACTACCATCTGCTATTGTTGAGCTTGTTAGATTTTGAAATCAAAACTAAAAGGTAACAATACATTTAATTCTTCATAAGTCATTTTGAAATTCATAAAATTTTCCTGAGGAGATTGATCTTATTGTTCAACACGATAAAAATTCTTACGCACTTCATAAATATTTCCTTTTCCATAGTACAAAATTTCTATATGTTTCATCTATTCTTTAACATACAATGATAGTTAAACTGATGACCTCATCGTCAATAGAATTTTGAATTTGCAAGAATAATTGGGCATCCTCACACAGCTACTCCTTATGAGTATGGTTCAATGGTGGATCATTAGTGAGGTAATGGTCTTTAGAAACCCTTTTGGTAAATTTGAATGGTCTTATACCAATCTAGATAATTGAGACCTGTTAATTTCTATTATGTGATTTTAGACATAACAAGAATGACATCAGTCATAACCACGTTTTTCTATTTGTCAGTCATGGAGACAAAATAGTCAAGCAAATCAAGAACAACCATAAAAGATCAAATGTTAATAGAAAGTCAACAAAACTACAAACTATAGCAAATATTACTTTGGGATCTAAGAGGATCATTGATTTTGCTACTCTTGGGTAGAATCAACCAGTCAACGAGACTACCAACTCCTATGTAGACAAACTGTTGGATACTTATTTTAGATAAGTTTAGTTAGCTTAGGAGATTATCTTCTAGGAGATAAGTTTATCTTCTAGTAGATAAGATAAGATGTACTATAGATTGGATAAGTTAGTATATACGAAAAATCTAGTAGTTTAGTAGTATGAGAATAGGTTATACTCTATAAATTACATATAATCAGAGAAATAAAGTGAATATTAGAATACGTTATACTCGTGTATAAATTACATATAATCAGAGAAATAAAGTGGTTTTTTCTTGTGATATTTTCTATACCCTCTTATTTCATGGTATCAGAGCTACCGATTTTGGTAGCCTTTTTTTTTCCCCAACCTTCGGTTTCTTTGATGAGTTCCAAACCTCATCCCAAACACCTAGTTACGTAATACCTTCAGCCCAAACTCCATCTCCTCCTATTGATAATCTTTTGTTGAAATCACGCAACATAGATTAAATGGAAAGAATTTTCGAGAATGGTCTCAATCAGTTATGCTCGTAATCAAAGGAAGAGGCAAGGATGGATATCTAATGGGGGCAATTCCTCAACCGCACAAAATAGAAGTCACTTACGATGCTTGGGAAGCTGAGAATTCTATTGTCATGGCTTAACTTATAAATTCAATGGAGCCAAAAATAAGAACCTACTATTTTGCAAAACTGCAAGAGAAATCTAGGAGGATGTGCAAGAAATATATTCTGATTTGGAAAACACTTCTCAATGCTTTGAAATCAAATCAAAGATCAGAAATACTCACGAAGGTAATATGTCTGTTACTGAGTATTATAACTTACTGAATTATGGCAGGAGATGGATCTAATTTATGTAGTAAATTGAGAGTGTTGCGCTGATGCCGAGAAGTATGAAAAACTATTGGAGAAGGAGAGAGTTTTTTATTTCTTGCAGGGACTTAATGTTGGACTTGATGAAGTGCGGGGAAGGTTATTCGGTTTAAAACCATTGGCATCAATCCAAGAAACGTTTGCTGAGGTTCGTAGGAAAGAGAGTAGGAAAAAGGTCATGCTTACCTCACACACTTCTAAACAAACCTCTCAAGACTCAGCTTTAGTGGCAAGCTCTCAAAAGGAGTCTACTTACCAAATCCGAGAGCAAGAAACCAAGAACAAGCAGTGGTCTGACCATTGTGATAAGCCCTACCACACCCGTGAGACCTGTTGGAAGTTACATGGGAAACCACCAAATTGGAAATGTAAAAGCCAAAGAGTTCAGCAACTCTTGAATCAAACAAAAATGACAACTGAGAAAGACTCACATGACCAACAAACCTCCACTGCAACACTAGTGCATACAGTTAACTTGTGCAATCATTATTATCAAACTCCCTAAGTCACGATCTCTGGATTGTGGACACAGGTGCATCAGACCACATGATGGGGTCTTTGCACGTCTTTGAAAAATATGAGCCGTATACACCAATAAGTTAATGTCCAGGTTGCGGATGAAAAAGGGTCACCAGCTATTGATCAAGGGAAAGTTTATTTGCCAAAACTGACATTAAATACTGTTCTCTATGTGCCTAAGTTAACTTATAATCTACTATCTATCAGCTAATTAACCAAGGACAGGGACTGTATTGTGGCGTTTTTCCATCTCATTGTGAATTTCAGGACTGGTGTTCGGGGAAGATGATTGGCAGTGCTGAGGAGAAAGGACTTTACTACTTCTCAGGAAAGAGTACTCCTACTGAATCCAAATCACCACGTAGGATTTCCCTCTCAGTTATGTCAAATTATGATGTTATGTTATGGCATCAATGCCTTGGTCATCCCAATTTTCCATATTTGAAAATCTTATATCCAAACCTTTTCATCAATAAAGATCAGATTTCTTTATATTGTGAACAATGTGTCCTTGCAAAACAAAGCTAAAATACTTATCCCATACACATACATTGATAGCACTGATAACAACTGTAACTCAGGCCATAGGCCTTTGCTAGTTTACTCTCGTAGGAATAAGAAGTGAGGGGAGTTTGTTAGTATTAAAAGTTTGCTAGTGCTAAGGTAGCAGAATTTGTTAGAACAGTCAGGGAGTGTTAGTATTAAAGGAGGCAGAACTGAGTGAGGGGGGTATCTGGAATTTTAGGTATTATCAACAATATCGGCCATTTGGCTTGGCAAGTTTAGAACCTTCCTTGAGGTTCTTCCTATAGTTTGAAATAAAGTCCTTATTTCATTTTTCATTGTTAGAAAGCTTTCCAGACAACTAACTCTAACATTTTGGTGCGGTGAGCGTGGAAAATTCTCGACAAGGGGAGTTAATGACTAATACGAGGATGGACTCTCGCCTGGAATCTATAGAGAGGAGTTTGGGAACAATGGAACAAAAGATGGAACAAAGGATGCATGTGTTTGAAGTCGAACTTTCTGAGAACAATCAGCAGCTGGAAGAAATAAAAAACTTACTGTTAACAATGTGCAAGGGAAAGGGATCAGAGGAAGGGAGTTCGGTGAAGCAGTCTTGCTATCCGGAGGGGTCTAGTAGTCAGATGGTGGCATTGGAGGACATCCAGATCGCAGCTAGGAAGGTGGAGCTTCCGAACTTCAATGGTGCAAATCCCATGAGCTGGGTAAGAAGAGCGGAACAATACTTCCAGATTCAGCAAACACCGAAGGAGCAGAAGGTTACACTAGCGTTAGTGTGCATGGAGGGGCATGCCCTGCACTGGATGACTTGACTCCAAGACAGCAAACCTCTGTTGACATGGGGAGAAGTGCGACGAGAGGTGCTTTCTCGTTTTGGAGGAGCTCTAGCAGCAAACCCGTATGAAGCCATTGCTGCCTGTAAACAAGCTGGAAGCGTTGATGAGTATGTGAAGGATTTCGTAGCAAAATCTGCCCAGGTGAAAGGGTGGCCCAAGGAATCTTTTACGGGTCAGTTCTTGAATGGATTGAAGGAGATATGAGCTAGGATTCGATCTCACGAGACAGCAGATTTGTATCGCACCATGACCCTTGCTCGTGAGGTAGAACACAAGCTGGAGATGTTGACAAAGAAAGGAGTTCTTTTGTTTGAAGGGAAACGACTAGCAGGGCCGGAAGTGGGCCATAGTCTGGGAGATGGGGCTGGGGTGCTTTTAGGCTCTACCAGCAGTGGAACCCTTTGGCCCAAGAATTCGGAGCAGGTTTTGATTGGGTCCAAGACTAACCCAACAAGCCAGGCCAGTCAACCCTATCGGGTGACTTTACCTCCCAACTCCTCTACATCGTCGCGCGGCAGCAATAGTGCCGTCCATGTAGGCTCACGCCCTATACGACGCTACTCCGAGGAGTTTCAAGAATTGAAAGCTAGGGATTGTGTTACAGATGTCAACAACCCTACCACCCACTCTACCAGTGCCAGGCGAAATCGATTTGCATAATGATCTTAGCATACGGGGAGGAAACTCCAGAAGGGGAGATCGTATGCAGGGAAGAAATGGCTGAGAATGCGACCTGTATAGTGGAGGGAGAGAGCCAGCACCTAATGCAGTTAGAGTTGCCATGTTTTGCCTTAGGAAACATTTGCAATAGTAACATCATGAAATTGAAGGGCAACGTAGCAGGAATGGAAGTCATCATCATGGTGGATAGTGGCGGCAACCATTATTTCATGGCTAGGAAGATAGCCGAGAAGTTGGGCTTGAAGGTGACACCAACGGACGTCATGGGAGTGCGGCTGGGAGATGGACAGCGGAAGGAGACTGAAGGTGTTTGTAAAAATGTCACGGTGGGGCTTCTGGGGGTAGACATTTTAGTCGACTGACCTTTTTCCCTTAGGGGGCATTGATCTCATCCTTGGAGTGTCTTGGTTACCGACCTTGCGGGAGGTGAAGGTTAATTAGGCAGTAATGACGATGCAGTACACGGTGGGAGAGAAGACGGTCCAAATCTGCGATGATCCGTCATTACGAAGCTCAGCCATTGCCTTTCAGTCTCTATGTCGTTTACCAGATGTTCAGTTTGGAGCCATGGTTTGGGAGGTTACACAAGAGAAGCAAAATGATAAGCTAGATCTAGAGGATGAACAGCGTCGGGTTGAGATGCAACAGGTGTTGTCTAAAAGAGCTGCAGTTTTTGGGGAGCCCAAGGAGTTACCTCCGCAACTAAGTAGGGATCACCAAATTTCGCTTCAGTTCGAAGTCAAGTCGGTGACTGTTCGTCCTTATCGATATGGACATGCTTAAAAAGATGAAATAGAGCGGCAAATTGCGGACATGTTAGCTTCCGGAGTAATTCAACCGAGTGTAAGCCCATTTTCTAGTCCAATCCTCTTGGTGAAAAAGAGAGACGGGAGTTGGTGCTTTTACGTGGACTACCGGGAGTTTAATAGAGTCACAATTCCGGACAAATATCCAATTCCTGTCATTCATGAATTACTGGATGAACTTCATAGGGCAACCTACTTTTCAAAGGTCGATTTGCGGTCTGGATATCACTAAATCCAAGTGCGGGATGAGGACGTGCCAAAGACTGCATTCAGAACTCACTCTGGGCACTACGAGTTCCTGGTGATGCCTTTCGGACTCACAATGCCTCGGCAACGTTTTAGGCTATTATGAATGACTTATTTCGGCCCTTTTTAAGGAGGTATGTCTTGGTATTTTTCAATGACATACTTATTTACAATAGAGGATGGGGGGGTCATTTGAAGCATATGGATGTGGTGCTTAGAATTTTGGTTGAGAATGCTTTTGTGGCTAATAAAAAAGAAAGTCAATTTGGTCAAGTAACTATTGAATATCTGGGGCATATAGTTTCCAAGCAAGGAGTATCAATGGACCCGGCCAAGGTGTCTAGTGTTTTACAGTGGCCCCGACCTACTTCGGTGAAGGCAGTATGCGGATTCTTAGGACTTACTGGGTACTATCGGCGATTCATATAGGGGTATAGGTAGATCGCTACTCCTTTGACAGCATTGTTGCGCAAGGAGACGATGGGAAATTTCCAGTGGGCTAAGGAGGCGCAGCAAGCATTTGAAGCTTTATAGCAAGCTGTGACATCTGCTCCTATATTGGCTATGCCGATTTCTCTAAAGAGTTCGTAGTAGAGTGTGACGCCTCATGGAATGGAATTGGGGCAGTGCTGATGCAGTAGGGGCGCCCACTTGCTTACTACAGCAAGGCCATTGTGGGGAGAAACCTAGAAAAACCTACTTATGAGAAGGAGCTGATGGCTTTGGTTATTTCGATTCGTCATTGGAGGTCGTACTTGGTGGGCAAGAGATTTGTGGTGCAGACTAACCACAAGAGCCTTCGCCACCTTTTGCAGCAGCAAATCACCATGCCAGCCCAACAAAACTGGGTGGTGAAGTTGCTTGGGTACGACTTTTCGATTGAATATAAATCGGGAGTTACAAATAAGGTGGCAGATGCATTGTCGAGACAATTTGAGGAGTTAGAAATAGCGGCAATTTCTATTCCCGTATGGTCACAATGGGGAGAGCTGGAGTCGGAAATTGCACAAGACTGTTACCGACAGCATTTGTTGCATAAAGTTTAGCAGAATCCACAAAGCCATCCTAAATATCGAATGGAAAATAGCAAATTGTATTACAATGGCCGTTTGATGTTGCCTGCAATTTTAGCTTGGATCCCACGGTTACTTGAGGAGTTCCACGCTTCTCAACAAGGGGGCCATTCCGGGCCTTATCGAACTTATAGGAGGATCACTACTTCACTTTATTGGCTCAGAATGATGCATCGGGTGCATCAATTTGTTGCTAACTGTTTGGTATGTCAAAAAAACAAGCATGAGACCCTATCTCCGGCAGGACTCTTGCAGTCATTACCGGCACCGGAACAGATTTAGGAGGACATCTCCCTCGATTTTATCACTGCCCTACCCCGTTTTAAAGGGTTCGATTGTATTTTGGTGGTAGTTGATCGGTTGAGCAAATTTGTACATTTTTTGGGGCTTCGCCATCCTTTCATTGCAAAATTTGTAGCATATTTGTTTACTCAGGAGATTGTTTGCCTCCATGGGGTTCCCCGATCAATCGTCAATGATAGGGACTCGCTGTTTATGAGTTGTTTCTGGCGTGAATTTTTCCAAGGAATAGGCACCAAGTTGAAGATGAGTACGACTTACCACCCGAAGACTGATGGACAAACAGAAGTCCTAAATCGTTGTGTGGAGACTTATTTACGTTGCTTCACTTCTGAGCAACCCAAGGAGTGGGATAAATGGTTATATTGGGTGGAATACTCTTACAATACTATGTTCCAAAGTGCGGCGAAAGCCACTCCTTTTGAGTTGGTGTACGGGAGGGCTCCACCACACCTTTTGCAGTTTTTTCCAGGGGAATTTAAGGTGGCAGTAGTGGCCGAAGAGCACCGTTCTTGCACAGAAATAATTCACCAGTTGCAGTATAACTTGCAGAAAGCGCAACAAAGCATGGCTAACCAAGCCAATAAACATTGCAGGGATGTGGAGTTCCAGGAGGGCAATATGGTGTTTCTGAAGTGTTTGTGGCTCAACAAGTTTACAGCAAACTTGGTCCTAGATATTTTGGACCTTTTAGCATTTTGCAAAAGCTTAGTAAACTAGTTTTTCGCATCGAGCTTCCTTCTGGTTCAAAAGTGCACAATGTCTTCCACATTTCCCAGCTTAAACACTTCTCCGGATCACATGTTGCTTACCACAAGCTTCCTGCAGATTTGGTGATGGAGGAAGAACCGTTTATTCCTGTTCGTGTGTTGGCCTCTAGGACCTTGGGCGCCCATGCAGACCCATGCCATTAGTTGTTAATCCAGTGGCAGAACAAACCCATGGATGAGGCCACTTGGGTCTCCTGTGTGGATTTTCGTGGACAGTTTCCAGAGAACAACCTTGTGGACAAGGTTTGTTTTAAGCAGGGGAGTATTGATAGCACTGATAGCAACTGTAATTCAGGCCATAGGCCTTTGCTAGTTTACTCTCGTAGGAATAAGAAGTGAGGGGAGTTTATTAGTATTAAAAGTTTGTTAGTGCCAGGGTGGCAGCGTCTGTTAGAACAGTCAGGGAATGTTAGTATTAAAGGAGGCAGAAATGAGTGAGGGGGTTATCTGGAATTTTAGGTATTATCAACAATATCGACCATTTGGCTTAGGCAGGTTTAGAACCTTCCTTGAGGTTCTTCTTGTAGTTTGAAATAAAATCCTTATTTCATTTTTCATTGTCGAAAAGCTTTCCAGACACCTAACTCTAACATACATACCCTCAAAACCTTTCTAATTAATTCATAGTGATATATGGGGTCTTGCTCGAGTTACAAATCTAACTGGTACTTGGTGGTTTATCAGTTTCATTGATGATCATACAAGGGTATGTTGGTTATATCTAATGAAAGACAAATCTGAAGCCTATCATATCTTTAAACAGTTACACAAACTCATCCAAATTGTATTCCAGGCCCCTATTCAAGTAATACGTACAGACAATGGGAGAGAAATTTTTCAACTGATTTTATTCAATATCTCAATAAAAATGAGATCATTCACCAGAGCTCTTGTGCTTATACCCCACAACAAAATGAGATAGCGAAGAGAAAGAATCGTCATCTTTTAGAGGTAGCCTAATCTATGATGTTTACTAACTTTGTTCCAAATTCTTATTGGGGAGAAGCTATTCTATCTACCTCGTACTTGATAAATCGTCTTCCTTCAAAACCTCTTCAATTCCAAATCCCATTAGGTTTTCTTTTAGAACAATTTCCTCACATTAAGCTCCTTAATTCTCTTCCCCCTAAAGTCTTTGGGTGTACTGTTTTCGTACACAACAATCAACCCAATAGAAGCAAACTTGACCCACGAGCTATTAAATGTGTGTTTGTTGGGTACTATCCAACTCAAAAGGGTTATAGTGTTTCTCACCTTCTACAAACAAATTCTTCGTTTCATATGATGTCACTTTTTTCGAAAAATAACCATACTTCACCAATACCTCTCTTCAGAGGGAGACATCCCATGAAGAGATTTATTGGAACTCAAGCATATCACTTCCTGTCTCACAAACCTTCCCACAAAACCCGCAAACACCTCAAACAGTCTCCACGAGCATGGTTTACGAGAATCAGTGACACTCTTTGTAGGTTTGGATACAAAGAGGGACAAGCTGGTCACACAATGTTTGTCAAGTGCAGAGAAAGTGGAAAGAAATCCATCTTGATTGTGTATGTGGACGATATTATAATCACAGGCGATGATACTAGTGAGATAAATGATCTTAAACAAAAATTGAGGCTGGAATTTAGGGTAAAAGACCTCGGAGCATTAAGATACTTTCTTGGAATGGAGATTGCTAGAAGTAAGGAAGGTATTTTCATATCTCAATGAAATCACATTCTTGATTTACTAGAAGAAACAGGAAATATGGGTTGCAAACCTATGGGAACTCCACCGGAGAGCAACTCGAAATTCAAGAAAAGAAGATCCTCCTGTTGACAAATGAAGATACCAAAGGTTAGTAGGAAAACTTATCTATTTGTCACTAAACAGACCAGATATTGCTTATTTTGTGCGTATTATTGGCCAATTTAGGCACTCTCCAACTCAAAAGACATTTAGAGGCAGTCAACCATATTCTGAGATATCTCAAAGGCAATCCAAGTAGAGGATTAATGTTTCGGAAAAATGATAAAAGTAGCATAGAAGGTTTCACGGATGCAGATTAGGCTGGTTGTATTGAAGACGTAGGTCAACATTTGGTTGTTGTACTAAACTATGGAGGAATCTTATGAGTAAGGGCTCTTTTACTCTCTGTTTTATTTCATGGAGAACGTTGTACATACATACATTTATAGTGATTCTGAATAGGATAGTGAATCTGTACAAATATAAGTGATAATCCTAAGATAAGGTTTATCTATAAGATAATGATATCTAGTCTATATATTCTGATTATAATCAGATTATCACAATAATATGTGATAGTGCAGTATCTTAACCACACTCCCCCCTCAAGTTGGATCATAGATATCAATCATGTCCAACTTGCTGACACATTCTTCAAACACTTGTCTTTGAAGTCCTTCGGTAAATACATCTGCTGTCTGTTTCTTTGTTGGTACATATGTTAGGCATCTTGTCCCATCTTCTATCTTTTCCTTGATAAAATGTCGATCAACTTCAACATGCTTTGTCCTCTCATGGTGGACTGGATTGTGTGCCACGCTTAGGGCTACCTTGTTATCACAATAATGCTTTATAGGTGACTTAAAACCGATCCCCAATTTTGTTAGCACTTTTTTAACTAGAGACTTTCACAAATCCCTTTTGCTCTTAGTTTAGCTTGTGCACTACTCTTAGCTACCACCTTTTGCTTCTTATTTTGCCATGTGACCAAATTTCCCCACATGAAAGTGCAATATCCAGTGGTTGATCGTTTATCCTCTTCTGAACTTGCCCAATCTGAATCTGTATATATTTCAATTGCTCTCTGATCTCCCTTCTTGAATATTAATCCTTTGCCAGGAGTACCCTTTAAGTACCGTAAGATCTTATAAACTGCCTCAAAATGCTTATCCTTTGGTGCATGCATGTAACGACTTACAACACTCACAGCAAAAGCAATATCTAGTCTTGTATGAGACAAATAAATTAGTCTTCCCACAAATGTCTGATATTCTTTACGGTTAACCATTTTATCTTCATCATCTTTGAATTTTGTACTTTCAATGGGAGTGTTGCTTGGTCTACATCCTAGCATTCCTGTCTCCTTTAAGAGATCAAGAATGTACTTCATTTGTGAGATGTAAATTCCTCTCTTTGATCTAGCTACTTCCATGCCTAGTAAATACCTCATTTCTCCTAGTTCTTTAACTTCAAATTCTCTCCTCAAATCTGACTTGAGTCTTGTAATTTCTGCTGCATCATCACCAATTAAAACAATATCATCTACATACACAATCAAAATTGTCTTCTTACCTTCTCTAATTCTGAAGAACATTGTGTGATCAGATTAAGCTTGTGTGTATCCTTCTATTTTTAGGACTTTTGCAAATCTTTCAAACTAAGCTCGTGGTGATTGTTTCAACCCATATAGAGATTTTCTTAGTCTGCATACTCTGTTTCCTCCTCCTTCCTCATCAAACCCTGGAGGAAGTTTCATATACACTTCTTCCTTTAGTTTGCCATTCAAGAATGCATTTTTGATGTCCAGTTGTTGAAGAGGCTAGTCAAAGTTAGCAGCTATGGACATCAATAATCTGATAGAATTTATTTTTGCTAGAGGAGCAAATGTCTCTTTGTAGTCCATCCCATAGGTCTAAGTATAGCCCTTTGCTACCAATCTTCCTTGATACCTCTCAATGGAACCATCAGC
Source organism: Erythroxylum urbanii (assembly GCA_027568935.1). Lineage (NCBI taxonomy): Eukaryota > Viridiplantae > Streptophyta > Magnoliopsida > Malpighiales > Erythroxylaceae > Erythroxylum > Erythroxylum urbanii. The sequence continues at coordinate 18,009,481 of JAOQML010000007.1, read as the reverse complement.
TCTATATTTGACTGTGAATATCTACCTACACCCCACTGGTTTCTTCCCTTTTGGTAGATCAACTTCTTCCCATGTCTCATTCCTTTTAAGTGCTCTTATTTCTTCAAGAACTGCTTCTTTCCATTCTGGAACTTTAAGAGCCTCTTGGATATTCTTTGGATGTCAATTCTGTCCAGATTAGCAATAAATGCTTTATATTGAGAAGATAGAGCATCATAAGAGACAAACCTCTTAATCGGGTTCATAGTACATGACCTAGATTTCTTCTGTAAAGCAATTGGCAGTTCTAGATCTGCATTGTCTTCTTGTTCCTTACTACTTAGCTTCTTCGGCAGGCACCTACATTGGTTCAGAGATTGATATAGCTTCAGGGAGTGTATTATTGGTTTTCTTCTTCCGAGAGTATACTTTGAGTGTAGGTATGGCTGGTTCTGTACCAGGATTTGTTTCTATAGGGGATATGATAGGTTCAGGAACAAATATAGGTTCAAGGACAGATGTGATAGGTTCAGGTTGAGATTCATCACCAAACTCACTCCAATACTCCCCCTGAATCGAAGACGTGGGATAGAAGGAATCTATCTCAGAAAAAGAGACATCACAACTAACAAAAATCCTTTTTGATATAGGATCATAGCGTTTATACCCCTTTTGTATAGCAGAGTAACCTAGAAACACACATTTTTTGGCTCTTGGATCAAGTTTGTTGTGTGAATAACTATAAACAAAGACTGTACACCTGAAAACCTCTAGAGGAAGGTTAGTTTCAAGATGCGTGGTAGTATGGATTTCTTGAAGTTTCTGAAGAGGTGTTTAGAAAGAAAGAACACGATTAGGCATTTGATTAATAAGATAGGTTACAGTAAGGATAGCATCCCCCAAAAAAATTTTGAAACATTGCTAGTAAACATCAAGGCCCTAGCTACTTCAAGAAGGTGTTTATTTTTCTGCTCAGCAATCCCATTTTGTTGATGACTATTTACACAAGTACTTTTGTGGACAATTCCATGTTTTTGGAAGAATGTATGAAGAGTTTGATTAAAATATTCAGTATCGTTGTCAGTATGAAGGACTCGAATACTAGTTTGAAATTGATTTTTTATCATCTGATAAAAGTTGATGAACACAGATTTATCCTTCAAAAGAAATACCCAACACAAACGAGTATGATCATCGATAAATGTAATGAACCACTTTGAATTGGTCCTATTAGTGACATGAGATGGGCCCCAAAGATCACTATGGATAAGTGAAAAAGGTTTTGCAGGTTTGTATTCAGACCTTGTAAAGGAAATTCTTTGGTGCTTAGCAAACTCACAAGCACCACATTGAACACAAAAGTCTTTATTTATTGAAATATTCAAAAACAACCTTGACATAGACTGGAAGTTTGGATGACCTAACCTTTTATGCCATGTCAATACTTCATCATTCTTTGGGACAATCACACTATTACTCAGGCTATAAGGACTAGAATAACTTTCTTCATCTTCAAAGTAGTACATTCCATCTACTTCTTTAGCATTGTCAATCATCTTCCTCGATTACAGGTCTTGTATAACAAAATGAGTAGGGAAAAAATGAGCATTACAATTAGCTTCTTTTTTCAATTTACTAACTGAAAGTAGGTTACAATCGAGATTCAGAACATGTAGAATAGAATTTAATTTCCCAGAATCTGTTACTTTGATATTTCCTTTTCCTACAACCGAAGAAGAGTCACCATTTGCAATCTTAACCTTTTCATGTCCAGCACACGGAAAGTATGAATGAAATGGGTTATAATTATTTGTCATATGGTCTGATGCTCTGGAATCAATTATCCATTTCTTCCTACCATATGAAGATAAAAAAACTTGACAGATATTACCTCTCATAGTAGCATTGGCAGCTGTACTTGTCTTTTGTTAGTGACTGTCATTTTGGAGATTCTTTAGTATTTCCAACAATTTTCCTAGTGAAATATTCATCTTCCCAGCTTCTTGTTTCTGACTATCTTCCAATTTTTCTGTTCCCCCTTCACTAGATACTTGACAGCCTCGATTTTTTTTCCCTTTTTTGGTTTCCAATCTGGAGGCTTTCCATGAATATCCCAGTATGTGTCTTTGGTGTGACCACTTTGTTTGCAGTGATCACACCATTTCTTCTGACCCTTCTTACTAAATTCACCACGGGACAGCAATGCAGATGCTTCATTAGTAGGTATTGGAGCCAAAGGTTTCTCTTCTTTTGACTTCTCTTTTAGCATAATTTTCTTCCTTTTTGCTTCCCTCCTAACTTTAGAAAACACTTCTTTGGCTGTTGGTAGAGGAACTATACTTAGGATTCTGCCACAGAAATCATTCAAGTTTTTGTTGAGACCAGCCAAAAATTCAAATGCTCATTCTTTTTCAATTTTCTGGTTGTACATCACGGCATCTTCCTTGCACCTCCACTCTTCATCCGACAGAAGGTCAAGTTCCTGCCATAATGCTACCATCTCAACCCAGTATTCTGTAACTTCTTTATCACCTTGCTTTATTTGTCACAGCTTTGTTTTTATCTCATAGATTTGTGATGCATCCTCTCCATCAGAATATGATTGTCGGACCCCTTCCCAGATTTCTTGAGTTGTTGGTAGAAACATGAATGTTCATTTGATCGACGGTATCATGGCATTGATAAGCCATGATGAGACCATTGAGTTGTCTATCTCCCACTGATACCATTGAGCCTCCCAAAAGGCCTTGTGAAGGGTTGTAATATCAAATCCTAAATATACCCCCCGCTCCATCTTACGTCAGCAGATAGGGCCCATTGGCCACTTAATTGTGGCTCCATTCCCTCATTGTTTTTCTGGGATTCGAACTTACGACGTTGGACAAACCCAGGCATTACCTGGTGGCTTTGATACCATGTGAGTAAGAGCTGTTTTGCTCTCTGTTTTATTTCATAGAGAACGTTGTACATATATACATGTATAGTGATTCCGAATAGGATAGTGAATCTGTACAAATATAAGTGATAATCCTAAGATAAGGTTTATCTATAAGATAATGATATCTAATTTTTATATTCTGAGTATAATCAGATTATCACAACAACTACAAATCTTGTCACATGGAGAAGCAAGAAGCAGTCCGTAGTAGCAAGTAGTAGTGCAAAAGCAAAGTTTAGGGCAATTGCACAAGGAATTTGTGTAGTTATTTGGTTAGAGAGGTTGATGCAGGACCTACAGATCACCACTTCCTCTCCCACCAAAGTCTTCAGTGATAGTAAATCAACCATCAATATAGTGAAGAATCCACTTCAACATGATCAAACAAAACATGTTAGAATTGACAGGAGCTTTATCAAATGTGAAATAGAAGAAGGGGCATTGATCTATGCTATGTCCCTATTGAAGCACAGGAAGTCAATATCTTCACAAAAATCATGCCTACGCCTAGATTCGAGACAATTCTACGCAAGTTGGTTAATATGCTATGAGGGGGATTGTTGGTTAATTATTTTAGATAAGTTTAGTTAGCTTAGTAGATTATCTTCTAGGAGATAAGTTTATCTTCTAGTAGATAAAATAAGATATACTATAGATTGGATAAGTTAGTATATACGAAAAATCTAGTAGTTTAGTAGTATTAGAATAGGTTATACTCGTGTATAAGTTACATATAATCAGAGAAATAAAGTGGTTTTTTCTTCTGATCTTTTCTATACCTTCTTGTTTCACAAACTAGTTAAGGTTTGATGCTTTTTAACCAGAAAACCATGGTCAAAATGGTCCAACAGCGAGAAAATGAAGAACAAGCATTCCTCATGAGGTACTAAGTAAACTAGACATATAGAAGTAGATTAAGGGAGAGGTGGCGCCAAAGAAGTTGACCGAAGGGCAAGGCGCTGTCACACATAGTTCCTTGCACCAATGCATGGGAGAAGATGCAGAACCTTCAGGTGGTGTGTGAGGCTCACATGCAAGGCTTCTAGTGATCAGTCTTTTGGGGAGAGGTGGTTTGACGAACGACGCTCCTAGTGGTGCCGACAGTGAGAGCAAACGGTAACTCGAGAAGGGTGACCCAGAAAAGAAATTTTCCGAACTTTTGCTCTTGGCTCTAATACCTTGTTAAGATAGAATGGAGATGTTTTCATTAATTTGTTATTACAGAAGTATATATATGTATATATGCACACTAACTACTCAGTTACTAATTAAGGAACTAAATGGGATCCCTATATTAAGCTATAGAGATATTGTAATAGCTAAATCTACAGTGATACAATACAATCTGTATCACTCTGTAACAACGATATATTCTAGTCTAATTAGTTATTGAAGTCAAATTCCTTCCAAGGAAAATGGAACAAGTAGATCTATAAGCTTTTTAAGCTGTTTATTTTTTGCATTTCTCTATGTTCATAAGTTTTAGTTTTGGGAACTTGATATCTTATTATTAAATGCAGCTGCTAATTTAATCTTGTGAACGAAATTATAAGTTAATGTATTGGAATTTCATAATTATATGGTTTACTAGTTGATAGTTGTGGAGAGACTATAATCAGCACATGATGGTTTGTTCAAACTTGTGCTATTGCTTGAAGAATATTTCAAACAGAAGTAGAAGAAACTTATAGGATCATCTAAAGTCACGTGAAGACAATAGGTGAATTTTTCCCAATGTGAGACTAATTGATGATTGCTTCTTTGTCTGAATGTGCTCTAGCATGCATCTAATAGCAATGATTGTTCTTTTCTCCTGATAGGTTCACAAGTGCGCAACAATATTGCAACAATTGGCTGCAGTTTGCAGTTTGAGTGAAAGAAGCACATTGAAGGCTATTCTTTCCTGGGAATCTTTGCATGGATGGCTGCAAGCAGCGGTCTCTCTCTCTCACACACACACACACGCACACACGCACACGCACACATACACACAAACATACACATTTTGTATATGTGGATGCAGGGTTGGTAAAGTACTTAACTTGACGTTTGTGATTCGTTGCTAGGGGATGAAACCAATCACTTATACCCATGAATCCCTAATGTTGCCATCGTCCTTTCTTTTTGTATTAATTTGAGTCTGACCCAACAAATCTCATTACAATGGTTGCACTCCCTTAATTTTGATCCTTTTTAGGCTACTATTGTGACTTTTTTTAAAAAAAATTATAGACAACTAGCTCTTTGGTTGAGAAATCGGTGATTAATCAACTTATCATGGCTTCAGCAGGTTTGATTTTAAAGTACTAATCTGTATGAAGGAAACATAAAGATGTTTAATTCCTAGAATCTGAAGTCTCCAATGACTTTGAGTTTAGTTGATAAAGTTTCTTGATTCAATAACCAAGTCAAAACTGTGAAGTCTCTTTTATGAGTTCATTGAAATTTTGACTTACTTGGCTGTTGAGCAGCCTCTGAACCTGTTGTTAAGTCTGTAAGATCACCATTTTAGATTTCAATTGAATTATTCTTCTGTATTCACAGCATTTTGGTAACTGGACTTTTTAACAGGTGCAGACACTTCCTGTTGAGTACTTAAAGCAGGGAGAGGCTGAAGCTATAGTCCCTGTTTGGTTGGGGGCTCTTGTTGGTGCTGCTTCAGATTATCTCGAGAGCAAGAGATGTAATGGAAATGAGAACAATTTTGGGCATATGCAAGGGAAAGGAGGAAGAGTTTTAAAACGTTTGGTTCGAGAATTTGCTGACAGTCACCGCACCATAGCAAACTTGACCTGATGCCATTATGGTATCTAATATTAAGCTGATCCGGCAGATGGCTTCAAGATTGTGCTGTCGCAATAAGACGTGACATCCCTTAGTAAATGTTTGCCTGCTTGTAAGGTATGTGAGTTCTGGGATCTCTACCAAAAGTCCCTTATTTAATACCAGCTAACCAACACCAAATTTGTACTCACCTTCACCAAATAAAAAATCCGATTCTTTGTGAAGTTCACCCTTATTGCAATTTTGCTACTCGTTCTGAAATCAGAATAGGGACTTTCACTCTTCCCATGATTGGAAACTTTAATTTAATAGACTAATCAATGATAGCTTTACCCGTTAATACTCACTGGTGTGGTTTAACACTAAGCAGTGCTTTGGGTACAGAAAGGAACGGCCTTTTAATCCTGTTGCTTACGTCCAATGTAATATTGAATTTATCTAATACAACCTTGTCCAAGTCAAATTTACTAGAGATGGACTTGTTCCAAGTCAAATTTATCTACAAGTTTCATGTGCTCGAGTTGCACATTAATGAAGTCTGATTTCAACACTAAAAGATAGAAAAGGAATGATGCAGGGAGTAAATTTACTTAGCTAAAACATGACCTAATCATAGACCAAAACTGATGTTCTAGCAATTTAGTTAAATAAACAGTTTACAGCTAATTATCTCCCTTGTTAGGACATTCTTACGCTCAGTGCCCGGCCGCCTACAATTGTAGTAAGTACTTCCGCAGATGCAATTAGGGATGTCAATTTAGATCCGGTTCGGCCCAGCCTACGATCAATGAGTTTGACCCGGTTTGACCGGGTCATGGGTCGGGTGGATATGGCCTGCGGACCAACGAGCTGGGCCACGGGCCAGGGTGGACAGGCCGTGGGTTGGCCTGTGGCCCGTGGAACCATAGACGAACCCGTGACCCACTCACTACCCAAAATTTTTTTAATAAATAATTTAAGTAAATTAAAAATTTTTAATTAATGTAATTCATAATTTTAACAATAACTTATGAACCTTTCATATAAAATTTAATTATCTTAATTAATCATACCATTACATACATTTCAATAACT
>JAOQML010000007.1:17974462-17985295 GCA_027568935.1 Erythroxylum urbanii | reverse complement strand
TGACTTTAATTATAATTAAAGAAATTAATTTTAATAAAATTAAAAATCCTAATGATTTTTCTATTAATAAGAAGAACGTTTAGAAGCTAGCACTTCTGTTCTTCCTCTCAAAAGAGTCTTGAAAAATTGCTTTATAGATACCATTAAAGGCTGGATGTTTGAACAGCTCGTGGTTGACAAATCGAGAAAAGTTTCAAAGGATTTTCAATAAGAACACGAACAATGTACAATTTCTTATGATTTGTCTTTTTGTTAATCTATTATCAGGATCCGCACGAAATCTGTAAAAAAAATTTTTGTTGCACCCGTGATTCGATCACGGTTGGATTCCAACATGTTAGCCATCCATAAGTTGTCTCTTATTACGATATTCTTGACCTTATCTCTTCTTATAAGATTGCATATCTAATGGAGCATCCTTTTCTCCTCCACTATTAACTTATGACTATGCACCTGCTTGACGAACTAATAATCTACCCTATAGAGTATAACCGAACTAATTACTAAATGATAGAATTTACCTTTTAACTTAAGTAGTATCTTCTTATCTTATAAAAATCCTGAGGCGCCCCTCTATTTAAGCCATCTTGATTTCATATGATACTTTATATCGTTCTCTATCTCCCTACTACATTGGATAATGGATCTAAGGTATTTAAAACAACTTTTCTATGGTATAAATTATGTTTTAATCTTGATTTATACATCAGATGCATCAAAAAGTTTCACTTTAAGTACTCAGTCTTAATCTTGCTCAATTTAAAGCCCTTTGACTTTAACATATCACTCCAAAGTTCTATTTTAACATTAACAATATTTTATTTCATCTGCTAAAATAATATCATCAGCAAACAACATATACCAAGGTAAATCCATTTGAATATTCTTAATAAACTCATCAATAACTATCGCAAATAGGAAGGAGCTTGTTAAGTCAAGAGGATTTTACGATGACTAATTTTGATGACAATCAAATAATAATAATGTTAGAAAAAAAAGAACGTCTTTGACAAGTGTGATAAGTGCGCAGATGTAAAGACTAAGCAGACACAGATGCAGATGCAGATGCAGACGCAGGTGCAGATGCAGATGCAGACGCAAACGCAAAGACTATGCAGACGCAAACGAAGATGCAGATGCAGACGCAGATGTAGATGTAGACGCAGACGCAGACGCAGATGTAAAGACAATACAGACGCAAACGCAAAGACTATGCAGACGCAGACGTAGACGTAGAGTGTATTTTGCATATTATACATGATTTCTATATTAACAAGTGATTTACTTCAATTGTATATTCATATGATTAAACAAATTAGTGACTTGTGAACTATATGTGTATGTATTGTATGATGATAAACGCGTAAGGTGATCGTCAACATCCAGACATTACCGAAACATCGAAGCAATAGCATTTCTGAAATGTACTGTGAGTCAACTGAGATGTGTAAACTCACTTATATGTGCTTCTATATGAATTCTATGTTTAATATAAAATGTGTGTACAATTAGTTGATAAATGTTGGATTTAGGTCCGAGGAGTTAGTTATATGGCATGAGCACACCAAAATGAAAGGTAATGAAAGCATAGCATATGAAATGATGCATCTCATCATATTGAAATGCATTATCAGATAAACGAGTTATGACCAAAGAGATCGATGTGAAAAAAAGAGCTTTGAGCTTAGAATTTTGAAAAAAAAGCCTTAGGCTCAGATAGTATGGACTCGGTATCCACAATGGGTACGGGCTAGCCATGAACTCAATACCCACAATGGGCACAGCATAGCAAATTGTGTTGATAGGCAATTGGTCACAACAAAGCAAAATGAAAATGAAAACACATTAGCATTTATATATGCATCCCTACATGCATCATATGATTTAATTGAAATGATTTATTGAATTGTTTTGAAATAGTGAAATACAACTGTGATATGCAATACTGGCTTATATGAGATACTTGTTGTAGTGTAACAAATTGTGATATTACTTGTCTTTGTGATTTGACTGTGTGAGTGCATCAATTACGATTCACTCACTGAGTTCGCAAACTCATCAAAATTATATCATTGTTTTTCATGTTCAGAGAAGTTCTAGCTACTAAGCAATATAGTAGAAGTTTAATACTTACATTTTGGGGAAGAAAATGGCTAAAAGGTCTAATCAGCTAAATCTGTGGAGTCTAGTTAGAGTTTTTTGCATTAGCATCCCATATCATGTTACACATTTTTATACTAAAATTAAACTCTCAATTGTTGTGTAATGTATATGTGGATTTTGAATTATAATGACATATGTAACTTTATATGTTGGTGAAAGAAATGGGAACAAATGAATGTTTTGAATGCTTATAATATCTTTAATGATTTGGATTGAGTTAATTTGATTGTCCTAATGTATCATTTCTATAGAGTATGTTCTTGAATATCCTATGGCATGTTTGGGCTTATGCTCTAGGGAGTCGTATGTTACAAAATGAAACTACAATTTATGGTGTTATAAATTATAATGAATCAAACTTCTATATACAATTATAATGCAATTTAAAGTAAGCAAATGAAGAGAAGTACACTATTTATGTTTATGTTTAGGTGAAATATGCAAGAAGTTAATCTTTATTTATTTCTTTGCACTATTTTGTTACATATGTCATGCTATAATAAAGTAGGCAAAAGGGTCACTTTTGACCCTAATTTTTTTTTACCAATCTATAAGTTTGACCCTAACATGCCGAAGTGAATAATTATAATCCTAACATTTGAAAAAACGTTAAAGTTTGACCCCACTCTAACATAAAATTTAAATGCCTCTGTTAAATGCCAAGTCAGTGCTGACCTGACACTTGTAAAATAATTTTTTATTGATTTTAGTGGACCCTCTGTGTCATGTTAGCGTAACAAAGTAAGACCCAAATTTTAATTAAATAAAAGAAAATATTTATTTTATTATTAAGTGTGGCACCCATCTTTTACTTAAACCTTAAACTAAAATTAGTAGATATTAACTATAACAATCAAACCCTAAACAATTACCACAAGATTACAAATCTCCCAACTGAAAAATCCTAGAGAATCCCAATTATCATGGTGCAGGAAGCTTAAAGGAGTTGAAATTGAGGCTGAGTTCATAATCCAAACCATGGACCAAATCATTGAAGAAATAAATCCCCTAAATTGACTAAAAATATGAAACAGAGGAGGATTTCGACAATGGAGCCATAAAAGGTGCCAGAGTAACAGGAATATGGCGGTTTCATTGATCAAGCGTCCAAACTGAATACATAATAATGGAAGGGCAAAGAATGCTTGAAGGAAGTTGAGAAGCTTAAGGACAAATGCCAATGAGACATGGTAGTAATTACGTTGCATTTGAGTTGAAAAGGTGAGGCAACAAAATAACTCAGACCCAAACCCTGACGAGGGTAAAGAAGAATGAAGAATGGGAGAGAACGGATGATAGGGGCATTTTCTTTTGGTTTGTTTGTTGTTGTTTTTAGCTTCTGGTGTTGTTGAAGAACTTCTATTAAGTTTAGTTTAAGGTTTAATTAAAAAGTGATCCCACAGTTAATAATAAAATATACATTTTCTTTTATTTAATTAAAATTTGGGTCTTAAGGAACCCACTAAAAATCAATAAAAAATTATTTTAAAAGTACTAAATCAGTGCTAACTTGATCCTTAATAGAGATGTTTGAATTTTTTTGTTAGAGTGACGTCAAATTTTAACATTTTCCAAATATTAGGGTTATAACTGTTCACCCTAGAATGTTAAGGTCAAATTTATCGTTTGGTGAAAAATTTAAGGTAAAAAATAACCCTTTTGCCAATAAAGTACTTATAGAAAGATCCTTGAATATGACCTAATTATTATGATTTTATTAAAACTCGCTATTGTCTTAAATATATGATATTCAAAATTTTGTCTATTACATGAATTTCCTTGTCACACTTGGCTTATGAAGTGTTATGTTAACTCCAACACTTATTGATCTCTCTTATTTGGCTCAATTATCATTTGAGTGTTGTTATTGCTTGATTTTCATTTTTTTTGAATGATTCAAATCTCTATTTATGGAACTTATTCATGGGAAGATCATTTATATAATGAATTTTTATTTATTAATTACTTTGTTTATCATTTATATAATGAATTTTTATTTATTAATTACTTTGTTTATTGTCTATTATTGTTTCAAATAGATGAAGTTAACACTTTAACACAAATTTTTATAATAAAAAGTTCCAATATGATAGATGATATATTAAGTGAAAAAACAATTTAAAAAGAAAGAATGAACAACCCTTTAAAGATAAGAAGTGAAGTTTAGAATCACTTCATAAAGACTAAGTACTACCATAAGTTGTTTCTTGGAGTTTTTAAAGGTGGAACTTCATATTTGAAAAGGCATATCAATGCATGTAATCAAAAAAGGGTGATATTAGGATATTAAATTTTTTTAAATCTAATCTACTGAAAAGTAAAAATAAAATGACTATCACAGTCTCCAATCTTGAAAAATCTAAGATTTTGCTTACAAAGACAATCACAAGATGTAAATATCCACCTCAATTGTGGATTTTATAGAATTCACGATGTTTATTATGTCACGTTAGTTGGCTTTTAATAAGATCATTAAGAAGTATAGTTTCAAGATTTATGATCTATAAAAGAGTTTGATATTGAAGATGTTGTCATTTAATGGTAGGTAAGTTATGATCAAATCAAATATATGCATAATTTAAAATTAAAAAAGGACTATATAGTTGTAATATCACATTAGTGACAATAATTAGACTTTATGCAGTTGCATCTTGAGGTAAGTACTTCCATTTTGTTATCATTTATTTTTTATTTTACTATAATTAATCCTTTATTTTATTTTTAAATGATATGTTCATTTATGTTCTAATGCTTCATACAAGAGAAGGACTAACAAATATATTACTAGATTGTTTAATAGGCTAGAAAATCAACACAAAGTTGTAACATTAGATAATTATCATGTAAACATTGTTATGATCGATAAAGTGAAGAGCATGTTGCAGGTTAAAAGCTTATTGATAAATGGTAGTTTTTATATGCATTGTTTTACGTATATAATGAATTTGATTATGAAGGATGAGATCAAAATTATTAAAGAAAGGTAAAGCAATTCAAAATAGTGCAATGTATTGCTACGCAATACCTAAAAGGGTTGAACAATAAAGAAACTATAAGGCATTTACACATTTCCTACTTTCAGAAGTTATATATAGATTATCTAATAAGGTCAAAATTGATATTTAAGATGCTTGAGTGTGTAATTAAGTGCATTATCAAGTTGAGACAACGAAATTCTTAGTTTATTTATTTGCTAACATATGAGCAATGAGAGTTAACAAAAGATATTCGTGAGAAGTTAGAGGTGTCTTTACTAAATTTTACGTAAAGTATTCAATTTCTTACATTTGTTTTCCTAGCATACGTTAGATGATATTTTCTCTAATGAAGTATTCAAATGTTGATAGATAAGATGATGAAAAAAATTAGAAATAATTCGAATGGGATTATTAATACTATGACATTAAACTATTATTTTAGATTTATGGTAAAAGTTTATCACAATTGAGTATTATTTTCGATAGTTCTATTTAGATTGATCTTTAATGCATTTTGTTATTATTAGATATATATTTTCCATGATTTGTTTAAAGAGTATCAATCAAGAAGATCAAAGAGATGGATCATATAATTTTAGTATCAACTTTAGCTTGTATCGGTACATCTTTATCAAGTAAGAAAGTTAGTTTTCAGGTTTCAGTTTAAGCAACTCATAAAGAAAAAGGGGTTAAGATTTCATATAATAGAATGAAGTTGGAATATTTGGAAATTGACATGTGCATTATAAATAATGAGCATTTTCATGTATTAATAAGGTAAAAGTTGAATGAAGTTTAATATTTGACTATAGAAATAATTGGATAATGTTTGTTAGTTATCCTAGTATATACAATTACTTTTGAGTATGTTTTCAGTAGCAGTAGTCAAATAATAAGTCCTCATCACAATTGACTTCATCTAAAAACTTTTGAAGTCTTGATATGTGCCAAAAATTGTTTATATTCTAAAAATATTCAAGGTAACTATATGATATGTTAGCTTTTTACTTTTATAACTTTAATAAATATCTATCATATGATTTTACATTTTTTTATATTATAAAAAACATAAAGAATGTGAATGTAGAGAAGGCCATTTATTGTTCTTGAAGTTGGAAGAGATATTCGATGATAAAAGTGTATTCATTTGTTAATAATAGTATACTTATTTAATCAATTTATTGCATTATTGAGTATGATTTAGATTATGATTTTATATGTATAGGGGTGGTGCAAAGTATTTATGATTTTGATTATAAAAAGATTAGTGCGTAATTGTAAGTAATTCCCTTCAATAAAATATGTAATTTAAAGTAAACTTTGTCAAAGTTAAGAATTAGGCAAAATAAGATCAAGAGAGGCTAATGTTATTGATTGATTTTGTTTATAGGCTATATTTCAAGCTTTGTAACACATTCTTATTTACATTGAAGGAGTTGAATCATCATATGCTACTGCCACAGTAAATTTTATTATTTCAATTGTTTCTACTTACACTTTTATTCAAATTTAGTAGTCATATCTCAAGTTCCTCTAGGAATATTGGCACAAAATATTTACAGAACATAAGTGTAGAATGTAATTATGTTACATAGTTTTTATGTTATAGGTGTCAAAAAAAGGGGACTAATTCATTCCTTTTAAATTAAGTTAATTGGTCATAAATAATTCAATGTCAAATTGTATTACATTTTAATTATAGAATCCATTCTAAATTACATATTTTTCTTTTCCAATTTATTAATTCTCATTTAATTATTCTTCTTATATATTTTGGTGGATAGATACATAATGAGGCTATATTTTTCACTATAGATAAAACCTTACTTCCTAAAGATGTTAGCCCGATATTATTAATTCAAGTTAAAATATTTGCTAATTCTAAAGAATTTTTTATCCTTTGCCTTTTCACTCTTCTTGAGAATTTTACAAAAGACAATGAAGAACTTGTAAGTTAATTAAATAGTTACTTCATCATCATCATCATCACCCAGTCCGAAATCCCATAATGAAGTGGGGTCTGGGGAGGTCCAATAGTACACAACCTTACCCCTACATAGTAGAGAGGCTATTTCCGGTGGACCCATATGCAAATGAGACAATATACGAATGATGCAGGTTACAAAAATAAAAATAGAAAAGAAATGAAAATACAAGTAATGGGGAATACCTGAAGAAGGCCAGATCTGCGAGAACCTAATAGCCTACAAAGTCCAATCCCTTCTTGTCTCTCAGTAAGTAAGGGGACCTTCCTCAGAGACTCTGCCGAGATGACCCCCTACTGTCCCCCCACACCTGTCGTGCAATCAGCACATCGTGCCCTCGCATCTCCTAGTAACTACTGTACTGATTCTGAGTATCTGGGACGATTAATCCTTTACACGGTTAATCCTTTACCCTTATTTGATCACTCTAACTTTTCTATTTCTAGCTATACCTCATTAAGTACCAATTCTGACATATCCTCTTTGATCACTTCCCGCCAGTTCTTGTAAGGCCTCCCTCTTCTCCTCTTATATTCACTAAGTGTTATTCCCTCACAGCTACGTACCGGAGCGTAGGAGGGCCTCCTATGCATATGCCCATACCACCTAAATCTAGTCTCTCTCAACTTGTCGGCAAAGCTGGCTACCTGTAGTCTATCTCTCATTACCCAGTTTCGGACTTATCTCTCCTTGTAATGTCACATATCCACCGAAGCATACACATTTTTGCTACCAACAACTATCTTATATGCCTACGCTTGGCAAGCCAACACTCTGCCCCATATAACATAGTTGGACGAATCACCGTTTTATAAAACTTCCCCTTGAGTTTTAAAGGAATCTTCTTATCAGATAGAACCCCTGATGCACTCCTCCATTTGGCCCATCTTGATCTAATACGATGTACTATATCGGCATCGATATTACCATCATCTGGATGACAGACCTGAGATATTTAAAACTCGTTCTCTGTGGTATGACGTCGGTACCAATTGCCACCACCATCTCATGCGCCATCTGATTTCCAGAAAAGTTGCATGCTACATATTCCGTCTTAGACCTGCTCATTTTAAAATCTTTTGACTCTAACGCATCTCTTCAGTAGTCTAACTTAGCATTGACCCCCTCCTTGGTCTCATCCACTAAGACAATATCATCCGCAAATAACATACACCAAGGTACCTCTCCTTGAATATGTTTGGTAATTTCATCTAACACTAATGTAAACAACAAAGGACTTAACACAAATCCTTGGTGGAGACCAGCACTGATAGAAAATGCTTCCATGTCCCCTCCTATCGTCCTTACGCTAGTCAATGCTCAATCATACATCTCTCTAATTACTTTAATATAGGTGATAGGAATGCCCTTGGCCTCCAAACACCTCCATAAGGTTCTTTAGGAACCCTGTCATACGCCTTCTCCAAATCAATAAAAACTATATGCAAATCCCGCTGTCATTCCCTATAGCATTCCATGAGTCTATGGAGTAGATTTATCGCTTCTGTTGTGGACCTACCAGGCATAAATCTAAATTGGTTGGCCGATATAGAAGCAGCTCTCCGGATTATCTTTTCAATTACCTTCTCCCACAGCTTCATGGTATGACTTAATAGTTTGATGTCTCTATAGTTGTGACATTCTTGGATGTCCCCTTTGGCCTTGCATAAGGGGATCAACCTACTTAATCTCCATTCATCTGGCATTTTGGCTGACTCTAAAATCACATTGAAGAGTTGAACTAACCATACAATACCGACACCTCCTAACCATTTCCATACCTCTATAAGGATCTCGTCTGGCCCCACGGCCCTTCTGCTCCCCATCCCTCTCAACATCTTTGTAATTTCTCCCCTCGTAATCCTTACCTATGTGCAACTGTCCTGAACATGCCCTGTCACAGAGGGCTCTCATAACTCTACGTTGCCCACTATCAATTCGTTATACAGGCCATGAAAGTACCTCTACCATCTCCTCTTGATGTCTTGGGTCTCTGTGAGTACCTGTCCTGCTTCATCCCGAATACAACAAGCTTGGTTGAAATCCTTCATCCCGGGCGCCCTATCTTGTGCTAGCTTGAAAATCTTTTGTGCTCCCCTTAGCGTATCCAAGTCCCTGTACATAGTCTCATATGCTTCCCCTCTAGCCACTGAGAAAGTTTTCTTAGCCTTCCATTTTGCCAATCCATACCTTACTCTGTTAATTTCCCTCTCCGCCTCCATTGAACTACCTAAAAGATCTTTAAAAGCTCTCTTCTTTGCCTTAACCGTCCCCTGGACCTCGCCTGACCACCACCAACCTTCCATCCACCCTCCTCCTTGCCCTTTGGGAACCCTTTTGGATACCCTTAGGTGATATGTGACAGTAGTACGCACTACAAAGGCAACACCCTCCCATATTAGATTTGCAACCCCGCTCATAGACCATGTTGCATTTGATTGAACTTGTGTCCTAAATCATTCCATCTTGTCCCCTCTTAACCTCCACCACCTAATTCTACGACATTGTAGGGTAAAAAGTTGTGACCTCCATCCTTTAATCCCGAAATCTAGAGCAGCAATTTATGTTAAGTCGATATGCATGCAGCCGATAGTACTTTGCAATCTTTGCACCATGATCTAACACCGCTCCTTACAAGGAGATAATCTATTTGTGTCTTGGAGGTGCTACTATGAAAAGTTATCAAGTGCGCGTCGTTTTTCTTAAAAGGGAATTCACTACGACTAACTCATATGCCACGGCCACGTCTAATAAAGCAATCTCGTTATCATTTCTAATGCTGTATTCGAAGCTCCCATGAGCACCTGTATATCCGTCCATACCAGCTCCTATATGCCTATTAAAATCACCTCCAAGGATGATCTGCTCTGTATCAGCGAATTGTTGCAGCATCCTTTCTAGCGCCTCCCAGAACAGACGTTTTTACTGTATGTTTGAACTCGCTTGAGGTGCATATGCACAAACAACATTGAGAACCATATTGCTAAAAACAATTTTAGCCACCATAATCCTATCATCTATCCTTGTAATCCCCACCACTCTACTTATAAGTTCCTTGACCACCAGGATACCTACCCTATTCTTCTTTTGTGTACTTCTCGAGTACCATAGTTTGAAACCACCTATCTCCTTTGCTTTAGCTCCTGACCACTTTGTCTCCTGAATATAGGCTATTTGTATCCTATACTTGTATAACATGTCCACTAATTCTAAGGACTTACACGTTAAGGTCCCAATGTTCCAAGAGCGGAATCTCAGTACGTCCTCGCTGTTTTTATCCTGACATACTACACACATCGACTCACTCGCACTGGTTCCAACCGCGCGAATTGAAGACACCTCAGGCCTTCACTCGTCCCTCAGGTCTTCGCCTAAGAAGCCTCTAAAAACCTGATCCTACTATTAACACAACAATAAAATATAATTATAGAAAAATGGAGTGGAACGATGCTGTAAGCAGCACCTCCAAAATAAAAACAGTAAATAGAAATAATAATACAAAAAACCCAAATCTCTAGATATAGCTAAAATAAATTCAAGTAACACTAATAATACTAATTACATAATAATAATAATAATAATAATAATAATAATAATAATAATAATAATAATAATAATACCAATATTAATGATAAAACTAATACTAAAAAATAAATTCAATATTAATAAGATTAGTATTTAAAAAAATAATAATAAAAACTCCCACC
>JAOQML010000007.1:17953635-17971291 GCA_027568935.1 Erythroxylum urbanii | reverse complement strand
TTGAAAAATAGTTTTCTAATTTACTAAAGAAAGGTTTTCTAATTTCTTAAGAAATCAATCTCTAAATAAATAATATATCATGACTTTCTTAATTAAATTTGAAAAATGTTTTATTTAATTTTGAAAGTAATTTCCTTTTAATTTTAGAAAATAGTTTTCTAATTAAGGAAAAGTAATTTCTAATGAGATTAGAAATAACCTTCTAATTAGATTAGAATATGTTATTTATATAATTTTGAAAAAGAGTTTTTCTAAATTATAATAAATAAGATGTACAATTTATTGAAAATTGTTTTCAATTAAATTTTATTAAAGGAGTCAAAATAATTGGAAATAGTTTTCAATTGGATTTGAAAATTGTTTTCAAATCAAATTAAATTTCTATTTTGAATAGGAATTTAATTTATTTAGGAATCAATGATTTTAATCTATTTTAATTTTTCCAAAAATTTGGAAATGTTATTTTAGATTATGAAGATCAATAACTAGAATCAAACGAAACTTGATATTTTATGCATATAATTTGATTATGAGTGCATAAGTTGTATAATTTATTTATATGGTTGATAGATATATTAGATGTATGATAAATTGTATGTTTTATTTGTATAATATTTTATATACAATTTATGTTTGATGAGACAAATTAAGTTAAATCCCTCGTTAAAATATTAAGTACACGTTAAAAATGTGATTGTGATTATTGCCTTCTATTATTATAAGAATAAACTAGAGTTCTGTTTATTGTAGGCTTGTTGAACAAACTCAAAACTACTTTAACTTGAACATGTTTAGTCTTATGATAATGAGTTTTACTTAACTAAATTTATGTGATTTGGATTAGCAAACTTCTGATCATATGAATTTAGGGGCAAGGTTATGAACAACATATAAAGATATATTTTGGCAAGAGTTACCACCTGACGGATCTAGGAGTCACATGAGAAGTGATTGATAAAGTTGTTATCTACCTAATTTAAGTCTAATTGGTTTATTGGGCAAACTTAAGATCAATTATACTTAAACGGGATCTTAGCCCACTGAAAGATTAGAGTAATCTTTCGGAATAGTAGTGAGGGCTATTATTTTGAATAAAATAGTAGGAGTAACCAAATGCATGATTAAAGCCCTAATCTTATTTGATAGTCATGGCATATAATTGATTACTTGTTTTTCTTACATTCATATTTTGTTCTTAGTAGAATTCACCTTGTTTAGTATAATTGATACTAAGTTAGTGAACTAAATTTCTTAGACATAGGTTATGTTTGAGAAGAGTTCTCAAAAGTTAGAAAAGAAAAATTATATGTCCATTATGCAATTTTGCCATAATCTTTATTAAAGATTTGGTGTCAAAGTTTTAGAGATGTGTTAAAATCATATAGATGACAAAATGTATTGACATTTTGAGTTAACTAATGTCTCATAAACTTTAATGACAAGATGCAAAGGGTTGTAAAGGTAGAGCTAAAAGGTATAATACCTTGTTGGAATTGTTCCACTTAATTTAGCCTAATAAAAGCGTAACTATAGACTTCAATTAAAGACTTAGTTATAGTATGATAATAGTTGGCATAAGAAGAAAAAATTATTGCATGACTTTTCTTGCCTATATGTGATATGATAGAGATCATGTGTATTTTTAATTCATGCTTATGAGTATAGGAATTTAGATTCAACATTATTGTACTATTCAATTCATGGCTAGAAATAGATTATTAAGTAAAAGTAGTTGATCCAATTTTATATAAAGAGTTTGTATGTGTTGTATCAAAAGGAGACTTATGCTTAACAAAATGACAAGAATTAAAAATTGGATCATCGAGATTATCCTTTTATGTCATATTGGTTAAATCATTATAACGAGAATCATAAAGTTACATACTAGGATATATGTATCCTTTTGATTATGAATTCCATAGAACTTGTGAAACTTGTAAATTTGAAGAATAACCAAATCAACCTTTGGTGAAAGGATGATAATGGTATTGAATTGTTAAATTTTATACATTTGATGTATTGGATGGAATAACAATTCATAAAAGGATAATACTATATTTCATTATATTACTAATAACTTTATGTGATATAGTCATACGTATTAAATGAAATGTTGATTTAAAATTTTGAAAAGTTCAAATTGTTTGAATCTAAGCAAAAAATAAGTATTGAGAATGTTGAAGCACATCGATGAGATCTTAGTGGCAAGTTTTATATTTTCAGTTATCTATAGGGAATGAGATTCTCTATTAAATACCTTCATAATTAAATTTATAAGAGTATGGATTTATGTAAGGAGTAAAATACAATATGAGTTATTGTATGAAATAGTATTTCTTTTATAACAATGCCTTGTATAATGACTTACCTTCTATAATCCAATTGAATCAATTAGTAAGGTTTCATATTAGATATGAAATGTTAGGTCTTTGAAAGAGTCCAAGTTAATGATTCAAGAATGTGATGCTTGGTTGAAGCGTACATTATCTATTAAGTTTAGATCTAAATTGGATAATAAAAAGTTATGAGATATCCAAAAGATTGGATATAATCTTATAGATTCATTGAACAAATTGTTTGATTCAACGTATACTTATAGGAGAATAGTTCTTAAGATAAGCAGTGGGAGTAAGAAGAAATTTGAAACATTCAAATCTTATAACATTGCATCTAATTAGAACTAACGCCTTTAATGATACATTTGATGTATAGTTGAAAGGCTACGAAATATTGAAATATTCACTTTCATGATGAATTCAAAGAGTTTATTTTGTAGATGATTGTGAATTTATCATGTCTAGAAGAAGGTTAGTGGGAGTATAGTTGTCCTCTTCAGTGGGAGTATGTGGAAACATATTACTCACAGAGAACAACAGTTCTAACTTTCAATTGTTAAACACATAATTGTCCAAGAATAACTCTTGTTGAATATGAAAAAGTAACAGCTTAATTATAGGAATTAGATCTATAAAGATAGATTAGACGTTGTTAACTTATTCTAAGTCCAAGTGTATAGATAATGTACTAAAGATGTTTAGTATTTAAGATATCAGATACTTGTGAAGTATTAAAGATATCTATTACTCTATGTGTGATTTGATATTTGATTTCAAGATGATAAGGATATAACTTTAAAAGTAAATCCTAATTAAGGTTTATTTACTTAAGAACAATATAATTTCGGAGTGGAAAGGTTTCAATGTAGCAATGGTTGCTAATTGAGCCACAATACATTTTTTTATTTAGTGGAAATGATTAATTGGATCAACAAGTTCTTTAGTGAACATGACAGAGTTCCTTTGCATTGTTCAAGACAATAATGTATTGTAAAACATTTCACTATTGAGAATCTTGTAGAATTCTCTCATTAAGTCACAGTTCCAAAAGTAGAATAATTGTCATATGGTGATATAGTATGAAATACTTAAAATATTGGCTTAGTGCAACTGGGAGATTGTTGGTTTATGCCCTACAGCTAATCGCTTTGATTGTAGTTTAGTGACAAATTATTTAAAGACATTATTTTTCTTGTACATGTTTAGATATATATGATAAAGTACATGGAATAATTATACATTGCAAATGAAATTATAATGAGATTATAATTCTAAGATTCATATTGCATTTATGTATTATTTCTAAATATTCCTAATCATTGTTCTATTAAGATTGGACATTAATAGAATGTAAAAAGACTAGCATACGTTTTGTTTTTCCTTATGAATGAAGTAGTCGATCTCATAGGCTAAAGTATAGAGATACTTAAACAAATATGTGGGTGCTTGTTAGAGAGCAAGTTCACTAAACATACCCTATATGAGAAATCTATTTGAAACATTACTTGTATATTTATAGAATTCTCATTATGATGATTATATAAGTGATTCTTTGACTTGAGATTATCAAAGTTATCTTGTATAGGGATTGCTATGTTTTGATACTATTTATGACCTATTTAATCATGAGTTGTTCAATCTGTAGTCATTGGATGTAGTATGAATTATATGAAGATAGTTGTGTGATCAAGACAGGATTCATCACCCTAAAGTAATTAAGGAGAATGTTCCATTGCTCTCAATTAGTATTGATTCGAGAAATCCTTGGCCAAGGTAGAATGACATTTTGTAAATAGTTAACAAATGTCATTAATTGAATCGATAGCTAATGGCGGAGAACTAATATGATTAGACTCAAAATAGAGTAGATATTAATTCCATACTTTATGTCTAATCGGAACATTGTATGATGAAAGAATTGAATTATATTGAAAAATTATGCACGAAAAGGTTAGTCAAAACTAATTTGACATTCCTAAATATTTGGGTGGTCATGATACGTTGCTAGACGCCAATCTTATTCTATGATTATAAATTGTATTAGGTGAATTAAAGATAAATTAAAAGGAGTTTTAATTTATCTAATTCTAATTATGAATTAGAATTAGGATTTATAATTATTGCTAATATATTTGGGAACTTAATAGGTCTCACATATAGAAAGAGTTGAAGAGAGCAAAGTTAATTTGATCAAGTTAGATTTGATTGTAAAGTTTAAGAAAGTTTATGATTAAATATGAAATATTTAATAAAAAGGATCAATATGAGATCTTGGATTATTTAGACAAAATTGGTATTTAATTAGAATTATAAATAATTCTAGTTAAAGTTTAATTGAAGTTAAAATTTAATTTCAATGAAATTACTAAAATGCCTAGAACCTATTATAAATAGACTTAAGCTCTATGAAGCTAGTACTTCTTGCTTAATCCTCTTTGTAAGAGTTACAATATTCTCTCAACTCATTCTGTGGATACCGTTAGATGCCGGACATTTGTGTAGCTACGGTGGTTGAAATAGATCAGTTTCGAGAACGGTTCAAGGGATACGACAATAGAAAGATCAAGCTTCAGAATAAGATACGAATTAAGTTTTTGCTTTATTATGATTTGTGTTAATCATTTTATAGAATTAAAGAGATCTTAGTTTTTGGAAAATCAAAGATTGCGAAAAAATTTCGTAATTATTCTGCTGCAGTCGGGATCGGATCCTGACTTGGTTTTCCCATACTAATATGTTCAATTTAGGATGTTGAAATACTTTCAAGTGACACATGAATGAATTTTAAAATCCATTTCCATACTTTACTATTTCAAAATATAATATTTTAAGTTTTGGACATAATAGGATTATGAACATTTTTGGAATTTTTGGATCTGTCAAAACTTGATCAGGCTTGTAAATTCCCCTCGCACGATATCCTTTGTCATCAAAAGAATTTGTCCTCGCCATTTCCAATAGATTTAGTTCAAAAAGAATACATTAAAAAAAGAGTCTTCTTTGGATGTGAATAGCTAAATCAAACAAATGGCTCTTACAATTAATTACAAGAAAAACAATAAAATTAATAGATAGATCAAATTTCGTTGATAAAGAGAATGCACAATCCATTGTGATAAATAAAGATGGAATTCTAAGAAACATATATGAATCTGTAAATCATGTGGCATCATATTCAAATATAATCACTATGAAAAAATCCGTATAAGAAAAGGGATAAGTTAGGTAAAGCTACAGCGAGGAAGTTCACGAGAGAGAGACTTCAGAAATAGAAGCTTTGATCCTTCACATCGAGGCAAGGCAACGACCTACTTAATCCAACTAATCATACCTTTTCTTTTCATCATTGGACTGTTTATGATAAATTTGATAGCTAATAATATTATGAAATTAATTAAAATGTGGCAAAAGAAACAAAAATAAAAAAACAGAAATAAATAACAAAAGTAGAGAAGACGGCGTGTTGGTTAACTTGACAGCAGCAACATCTAAATCAATAAATATTGCGTCTCCTTCGTCTTCTCCTTATGTTTCTCTTGTCTCTCTCATTCATGGAGGAGGAGCAGTGTAAGTAAAGTAGTTTTCTTTTGTTTTTTAGATTTTCATTCGTTTGTCCTTGTTTCTTTTTCATAATTTCATTTTTGGATCCGTCCGGAGTCTCAATTGGGTTTTCCCATTCAAATGTAACAACAATTGTAACTAATGCAACCCAATGCAATCAATTCAAATCCCTTTTGCCCATCCTTCTTAGAATGCAACGTCGCGTTGTTCATTTTGTTTTCTTCGTTTAGAGATCAAAGCCTAACCAGAGAAGCGCATCATCCGTTTGACTGATACCTGCGTGCGAATTCATTCTTGTGTTGCGGCCACCGGCGACCAATACCCTAAGGTTAGGGTTTTTTTTTTTTTTTGGCGATATTGTTTCCTCTTTCTTTCATTCCACTTCTGCAACTTCGAATGATGTTGCTTGCTTACCGCAAATTTTACTCATCGATGTTTGTTTTACTTTCTGAAAAAGGCAGTGGATAGCCAATTTGGTTTGGTCGGCTTTTCAAAATGGTCGAGTTGGTTTCAGTATCCTTCATCATCATTGCTTTCTTTTGCACCGCCGGAGCTATTGCTTTGGCGATTTTTCACATTTACCGACACCTTTTGAATTACACAGAACCTACTTACCAGAGATTCATAGTTCGCATCATCTTTATGGTTCCGGTTAGTGCTTTTCATTTATTTTTACTATATGGATACTGGCTTACCATGTTAGTAGTCTCGTTGCTATAAGCTAGTTGAGATAAGCAGATTGACGATGTTTTTTGTTGTGTAGTATCATTCAATCTTACTTATTAGAGAATTTTGGGTTATGTTTGGTGGGGATATAATGTAATTGAATATAGTTTGTAATCTAATGTAATGTAACTGACTATAATTGAGGACATAATGTAACAGGAATTTGTACAAGATTTATCATGTAATGGACGTTCATTGTTCAAAGGATTGGCTTCTAATAGCTTAGAGTTACAATATGAAACAAAATTTGGGTACAATGATTTATCCAGTTAACCTTCTGCAGATGAATCTCACACTTAAAAGAAGCAATCTTGAAAAGCTACATTCTTGTGTAGTTGATCAAATAGATTCTAGTGTTTCAAAGACTATTTCATTAGTGTTCTCCACCTTGTTAAGTGAATAACTGAAACTTGGCAAGTGGAAAAACCGTTCCTCAATTTCTTTTTGCTTTTACCTTTTGTTTGTGGTAAAGCTCCTAAGAAAATTTTCTAATTGAAAAAACTGACATCATGTCACCAACTCACTTATCAATGTTCTTTTGATTTATCCAAAAAGTTGTTAGCTGTTGAAGTACTTATATTTGACATGTCTACATCGTGAATAATGTAGGCAATTCTTCTGAAAAAATTTTGAATTCTTCCCTCTCTGTCATACTTTGAAGTTATCTCTTCAAATTTGTGCCTGTGCACTTATGGCAGTGTTTTTATCTATTGTTGAACAAGTGGAATCTTTTTGTCATACACTGAACTCATGAGTAATATTATGCTTGTTGTTTTAGTTCTTTCCTGTGTGATCTGCAGTTGCATTTTCTTTGACTATGCCATCATTCTTTTAACTCCTTGCTTGTTGGCAGGTGTATGCTCTAACATCTTTTATGTCCTTGGTTCTGCCCAAGAGTTCTATATATGTCAACTCCATACGGGAAGTGTAAGTATACATGTGGTTTTTCTATTATACAAGCCTCCTCTCTTTTCCTTGAACCTGGAGCTACATAAGCAAAATAATGCAAAAGAGCTTATTGTTTACAAAAGAAATAAAAGATGACAAATTAGTCAACTACAAGCTTTAATTTGGTGGAATGAAGAGTAGGAGTTGAGGTGAAAACATAGACAACAAGGCTGAAATTTAGTTTATGCTAGTTTTCCTTATTAGATAGGAAGTACTAGTGAGTTGGATATGTTATCCTAGTTGTAGTTATGTTGTCCTACTTGTTTAGAATTTAAATTTATTTAAGAATATAGAATTCTTATTAATATATGGTTCAATTTTGTTTAGATATTTTAGTTAGGAACCTTTTGCTACTAGAATAAGGATTATATATACTTGTGTGTATGTGTGTGTACTCAAGCCTTCAATAATAAAATCTTTATTTTTTTAAACTTAAGTTTTCAATTAGAAGAGGTGTGATGATTTTTTCTAAAAGTGATTCTTAGACCCTAGAAGTGATTCTTAGTTCTCTACCCTCCATTGCTTATTTATTTCATTAAAATTCCAGCAATTCTTGCCCAAATTTTCAGCAATCAAAATCCTAAAATTGCTACTATTCCACATTTGAAATTTCAACAACCTAAGCTAAAATTCCAAACCTAGAACACAAATTCCTGAAGCCAAATTTTATAAGTTTTGTAGGTCTTAGCCACTAGTTTGATAGATCTTTTACTTATTCTACATCAATTTGGTATCAAAGTTTTGATTCACAATTGGGACAGGTAGTGGGAGGGCGTGTAGAAGAATACTTAACAACATAGAGCGAGATGAAGTACTTTTGAATGTTGCAAAAGAATTGGGCATTGATTATCTATGTTCACAAGTGCTCCAGAAACCAACTCATATGTAACAACTCTCAACAGAAAGCATATTTGTCAATTTTTGGAGGGGATTGACAGCTTTGAGATTTATTTTCTAAAAGTCAAAATTGCCAAAATAAATAATTATGCAAACCAACAATCTATACTTGATTCTAAACATGGGAAGGTGCTAATAAGCAAGATGAAGTGTTTGATATTAATCAAAAGCATGCAATGAAAGAGAAAATCTTTACTGAAAACTCATATACTGATTTTGATTCTTCAAATTTAATAGGCATGGCTTATAGAAAGTGTTTGTTTTGGATGATGGGACTATTGGCACCTCTTGATCAACTTATCAATTAGAACCTTCAAGCCTACATATAAGGTCCTTAGGTACTTGATGATATGGACAGTTTGACAATGGGAGATGATGAAAATGTTAAAATTGAAGAAAAGCTGGAGGAAGTGAATCATTTGGTGAACCCTAAAGCCAAAACAACTAAACAACATGTTGAAACACTTAAACAACAAGCCGAAACACCTGAACAACAAATCAAAACACGAGAACATCAGGCTGTAGCAACAAGACAGCAGGCTATAATAGGAAAACAGGCTAAAATAATAAAACAAGGAGCTGAAAAGATTAATTCGTAAGTACTAAGGGTTTCGGAGCTTGTTGACTCAAAACTTGACGACATCATTGGTGTTGAGAAAACAACAAATTGGGTTGATGAAGGTTATATTGTAGTGGGTGATGAAGGAGAAGTAGATTTGAATGAAGATGTGAAATTAAATAAAGGGTACTTGCAAAGTCAAAATTCAGCAATGACGATATGTTAATGCATTTGACTACAAGAAACAACAATTCAAAAGTTGCTGATGTCTATGTGGTAGAAAAGCCATGTGGCTTTGTTATGAAACCCCCTATAAATACAATTGACAAGACTTATGATGTTGTTTGGTGTTGTTTTTTGAAGTAGTTCTTGGACTGGATAGTAGGAATGGAAGACTTCTTTGACTAGTACACGTCAGAAGATCAAAAAGTCTGATTTGCAAAGATGAGGCTGATTGGATGTTAAAATCTGGTGGAGATTGATAGAAGATAGACTTCGAAAAAACAGATCATCCACCAATTGTTGGTTGGGAAAGGATGAAGTTGAAGTTATTGGAAAATACTTACTATTTCATTATCAAAAAGATCTCCAAGATCAATTCACAATAATTAGACTAGGGATTATGTCTGTAACTGGACGCTTCAAAATATTCGATGAACTTTCTATCCGGTGTGAAGGAATGGAATCTGAACAACTTATATCTCACTACAAAATAGCTTAAGGGTAGGAATTTGCAAGGAGCTAACGATGTAAAGGATTTACAACCTCAAAGATGCATATCATTTAGCTTTAAGAGTGGAACAATATCTAAGATAATTAACAAAAAAAATTTAGAAGTCAAGCTGAGTAGTTTGGCATAAAGAGAACTACGACTATGCAAAATTTTATGCGAACATCTAATGAATAAAATTTTCCCCCACAAAACGACTATAAAACTTCTTAAGGTTCTTAACCTAAACACAAAAAGCCATAGTTAAGATTGGGACAAGAGGAGGCAGTAATGATAAGAAGTGCTTTTGATGTAATGGGAGGGACCACTTTGCTTATAAATATACTAATAGAGGTTTGCACATGATGGAAGAAGAGGAGGAAGAATCTAATGAATGTGTTTATAAACATGATGTTGGTGAGGAGTTGAATGGAGGCTCTAGTGATGAGCAAGTTGATCCTACAAACCTTAATGCAGTGATGCGCATACTTACAACTCCTAAGGTAGAAGAACAAGGAAAATGGCTTTGTATTGCTAGTTCTTATTCAAATTAGGCGTGGAGATAAAGTATATAAGTTTATCATTGATGTATGAATATGGTATCAGAGAACATAATGAAGTTATTGCATTTACTCTCAGAGAAACATCCACATCCCTACAAAATTGCTTGGGTGGATGATAGCATTTTACCGGTTGCTTGAAGTTGTTTGGTTTCTTAAATTAGGAATATATGAAGATTTTATTCGGTGTGATATTAATCCTATGAAAGTATCCCACATTTTATTTGGTTGACTGTAGCTTTATGATTGTGATGTGCAACATTTTAGAAAAGTTAACACTTATCAATTTATTTTTCATGAAAAGAAGATAAATTTGAAGCCTAGAGTTTGAAGCTGTCAGCAAGGAGAAAGCAATTGTGTTTGCAATGGTGGTGAGAGAAGTAATATAAATAACACCCGAAACACCCCTTTAATTATCAAAAGAAGTGAGTAAACTGTTGACTAATCTTTCAAACTTTATACCAGATGATTTACTAGGTGAATTACCCTCTTTACGAGATATACAATATGCTATTGACTTAGTGCCCGGATCTACTCTATTGAGTCTTTCAACCTATCACCTAAATCCTATTGAGAACAAAGGGCTCGAAAGACAAGTAGATGAGTTGCTGAAAAAGGGATTTATTCAGGAAAGTCTTAGTACGGGCATAATTCCAACATTATTGGCTCCTAAAAAAGATGGATGCTGGGGAATGTGCATTAATTATCGGGTGATAAACATGATCACAATAAGGTATAGTTACCAATCTCGCACCTTGATGACATGTTAGACATGTTGACTATAGCTATTATCTTTACCAAGATAGACTTATGAAGTGAGTACCATTAAATCAGAATTAGGTCATAAGAGTGATTCCTAGTTCCCTACCTTTCATTACTCGATTACCTCACTAAATTCCAGCAACCAAAACCTAAATTTTAGCCATACCAAACCTAAAATTCCAGTCATATTAAACCATAAAATTCTGGCTATTCTAAACTTGAAATTCTAACAAACCAACGCTGAACAAATAGTTGAATCTCTTGTGCTAACTATCCTTTGAAATTCTGAGCATTGTAGGTAATTTTTCATGTGTTACATACCAAATAAACTATTATATGCTAACATATTATTAAATGTCTCAGCTATGAAGCTTGGGTCATTTATAATTTCTTATCATTGTGCTTGGCTTGGGTTGGTGGACCTGGAGCAGTTGTGTTGAGTTTGAGTGGACGTGTTATGAAGCCATCATGGTGCCTGATGACATGTTGCTTTCCACCAGTACCCTTAGATGGGTGAGTTTCTTTACCTTTATGGGCTGGTGTGCAGAAATTATTTGTGTTATTTTTAGTTGAACATTTTAGTCAGCTTGTGTCATTTCTGACTTGTTTCTTTTATTCATCAGCCATTTATGATTTCTATCCTTTTATTACATACAGTTCGCTTGACCTGTTTTTGTGTAACCATCATTATCTGTGACACTATTATCTTACCTGTTCTTGAGACTCGGGGATTTTTGAAAGCTTTGGAAATTTTTTGTTACTTATATGTAAGTGTCGTGTTACTCTTGGCTGATTATGTTTGATAAAATACAGGCGCTTTATACGGAGGTGCAAGCAGGGTTGTTTGCAGTTTGTGATTTTGAAGCCTATCTTAGTTGCTGTTACACTTATCCTTTATGCCAAAGGGAAATATGAAGATGGAAATTTCAGCCCAAGCCAATCATATCTCTATCTTACCATTATCTACACGCTCTCCTACACGATGGCTTTGTATGCTCTAGTATTATTTTATGTGGCATGCAAAGATCTGCTTCAGCCATTCAACCCAGTTCCAAAGTTTATCATTATCAAATCTGTTGTTTTCTTAACATACTGGCAGGTGAATTTCACATGTACCATAAAGATACTAAATTTTCTCATTTGAAAGTTCATTCATACACTTTTGACTCTGTCTCTAAGGATTCCATGCTTGTCCATGAAAAGTTGACAAGGAAAAGGACTTCTTGTTTTCCTTGATTTCCGAATCTTTTAATTGTCATAACTGCATGTAACTTCTACAAGATCCTTCTTTCTTATACTTCTAAACAACGGGAGTTATTTATCTCCTTGAAAGTGCAATAATATCATGCAGAGATGTCCATTTCAGATTGAGGTTGTGGCTTGCACATCAGTTTTTCATTCTTTCTTTATTTTTTTTGGTTCAATGATTCCTCCTATTAAGCACATTAGGTTTAATGATGCTCAAGTATTTTCAAGGAAGCTTCAATTTTTAATGTAAGCATACCTGAGACATCATTTCCTTTAGGTTTTATTTTAGTTGCTCTGATGGAAGAAAATATTAGACAGTTATTTCAAGATTTATACAGATGTTTTGATTCAGTTTTATTATTCTGTTTTATGAGACATCCATGTCACTCTTTTTCTTTGCTTTGACTTACCTGTATTTATTTGAAACATACAAGTGTAGAGAAGCTTTTTTACTGTTGGATAGTGCAATTATGATCTGCAAAACTGGAATGCCAATTTGGATGCCCTAGTCTACTGTTTCTTATTTGTTATCATTTGTTGACTGAAACATTCTACTTGGTCCATTTGCATGCCCCTCATATCTTTGGCACAATGAATGGCTATGTGTTTCCTGAAACATTATCAAATCCAATATAGTTGGGATTGCCTTGCAAAATATGAGGAGGTTGGTGTTCAAACTTTTTCATGTTCTCATTTCTTTTCCCAGGGAGTTCTTGTCTTTCTTGCTGCAAAATCTGGATTGATTAAGGATGCAGAGGAAGCTGCTCAATTTCAAGATTTTATCATTTGTGTTGAGATGCTTCTTGCCGCCTTTGGTCACTTTTATGCATTTCCATATAAAGAATATGCTGGTGCAAACATTGGGGGGTCTTGTGGTTTTACCAGAAGCCTTGCACATGCCTTGATGTTAAATGACTTCTATCATGACACTGTTCACCAGGTGCTTCTTGCTTGTTTTCTTATCAGCCTTATGGCCTCCTGAGGAGCATTTGTTTTGCTTTTCTTTGGTTTAGTGAAACATCGTCTGATGATTTGCTTACCATTGTTACAGTTTGCACCAACGTACCATGATTATGTGCTTTACAATCATAATGATGGTGATGAGGGAACGAGAAAGTATCGAGCACGAACATTTGTTCCAACTGGCCAGGAGATGGATGCTGTGAGAAAAAACAAATATATGTTTGGAAATAAGTTGGATGAGATTCAGCTGTCTAGTCAATCTTCTTCTGCTACAAGCACTCCCAAAAATAATAATTCAGTGCCTGGTTCTGCACATTCTGATGTGATGAAGTCTTCTCTACTTGTGGATACTTCGAATTCCTTATCTGTGTCATATGACATGTCGCTAATTGACTTGGATTTTTCCAGTTACCCTGAAAAAGTGCCTGCTGCAAATGTGAGTGGGTTGAGGTGAATGCTGATCAGGCTGGAAAAACTGCAATACAGTTAAGAGAAGTGTGTAAAGGGTTGAGAGGAATATGACATGATGCTCCATGTTTGGGGACATGTGTTGCATTATTAGCTCTTTTGTGGATGATGTCGTCAAATAGTAGAGGTGCTTTAATGTCCGCTGCCCCTTCATGGTTTAGTATCAAAGATTTTTTGTCACCGATAGTAGGGCTTCCACCTTCCTTCAGTTGCTGTATGTGGACTGTCGACTTGGGTTTATCTACCTTTGTATCTTTTGCATTTGTAGATATGAAATTTAGTTGTAACACTTGAAAGCACTATAGTTTGACAGAAGTTCGTAGTCATAGTCGTCCTTGTACTTGAATAGTCCATCCTGCTGTGTGCATGGCGGATGCCGAACGTCCCATTGTTATATGCAAAGTTGCGTGCGGTCAATCTTTTAACTTTGTAGCCCGAATGTATCAGGGACTTGCGTCTAACTCCAGTCCACTACTATTTCAATTATTTAACGAGTTATTTTTAAGCCTGTCAAACTGAAGGAAGATTGGTTTAGTATCGTTATGCTGTGTTAGCCCAAAGCTTACAACTGGGATTATACTTCCCCAGTTTGACAGCTCGGATCTTCTTGTGGCTGAGGTCGTATTAACGTTAATAACCGCAATGGCCGCGCGGTTTTGATTTGATTGGACTTATAGTAGATGCTGGGCATCGCAAGAATTACTGCCCTTCCGATCCTCAATAGTTGACCTTCGCATAGATGGGGCGGTGCACAGCTTCAATTTTTTGTTGAAACTTTTTCAGTTGACCGGTTTCTTTTCTTCATGTCCGCTTGGATCTGTCCAGAATTAAAAAAAATATGTCGCCGCAAATATTACTAGTATGATGTCAGTTTTACCACATGTTGGCAGAAGTGAAGCATTCGTTCTACATGCGCAGAGAATCATCATTGCAATAATGAAATTAAATTCATCGATTAAGAACATTAGGGTTTAATTTTTTAAAATAGAAAATTCCTAAAATACAAAAGGACCAAATCTATTAACAGAAAAATTTTTAATTTTTTTTAAAAAATATATGATACTATTAAAACTGAATGAAGAGATATTCCTTTATAAAAAATATATTTGTTATCATAATAATCTATGAAACAAACATAAGGATAAAAGTTACAACTATATTCATATAAGATTAGTACAGCTAGAGATAAAAACCTTTAATAAAAGAGTGATTAAGTAGATTAGTATTACCAGTATTCTATAATTTTTAAGACTATCTATAATCTTACAATTTCTCTAAGAGGTAAAAATATGTAAAAATTTTATTATTAAAAATAAGAGGTCATTATTACAAAATTTAACATTAATTTACAAAATTCATTACAAAGCTATAAATACAACTTTATCCTCAAACGTCCTCCTAGAAAAGTCTTTGTACATAGTTTTTGGAATTTGGTAATGTATTTAATATATTCTATTTATACATACCATCTATATTCTATTTATAAATTGAGATAGCATTGTATTTTGTTTGTTTTTAGATATCTAACGTGTAATCAATATTAATGTCATGGGCAATAGGCTTACTTAAATGAGTTTTAATTGTGGACTTTCAAATTTTGTATTACCATCTTATTTGATCATATTAAGGTTATGTGAATTTACTTCTTAGGAGTTACAATTTCTTTTTTAATTTTAGTTTGTCTTCTAGTTTCTATTGTTTCTTTTTATGCTAAAGTATTTATCTTTGTTGTGAGGATGAATTTGAAGTATTAAACATAACATTTTTATTTATCCTTTTTTAATTGAATTTGTATGGCTAGGAGAAAATCTTGAGTATCCTATTTTACTAAACTGGTTGGAGTTGTTACTAGATGCTTCATGCAGCTCAAATATAGGAGCGTTAATAGTAGAATCTTGATTTGCTATAATAGTAGGATATTCTAATTTTTTCCCCTGTTTGATTCCTTATAATTTGTAGGTAATTGTTTATGTAATTATTTTGGCCCATAATATTCTTGATTTCTTTTGAATTTACTTTTTCAATTTTATTTTTAATCTTAAGGGGAAAGCTATATCAGTGCTTTGTGTTTAAGAAATTTTAATTTCATCTAAAGGAGGATTTTCTAATTATATTTTTATTTTGAAGAAGTTTTTCAAGTTTTTATTTTATTATTATTACAAAGAAACTTAAAAAGATATTCTTTTTTATTTTTCTGTACATAAATCTCAAACCTATTAAAAAGGATCACTATAAGAAAAATGAGATTTAACGACAAAAATTACCGACGGAATGTGAAGATTTTCCATCAACATACTAAGTTAGCAATGGAATTTACCGACGGAATGAGTCGTCGAAGAAACAACCATAAGTAATAATTGGCAACGGAGTACAAATTTTCTGTCATCAATTTACCGGTGGATATTTTTTGTTCCTTCACTATATTTAGCGACGGTAATTTTTGTGCTATCGATAAATTTAGCAACGGAAGGTTTGTTTCGATTGGTAAATGCTTTGTTTTAAAGAAATTTTAATTTCATCTAAAGGAGGATTTTCTAATTATATTTTTATTTTGAAGAAGTTTTTCAAGTTTTTATGTTATTATTATTACAAAGAAACTTAAAAAGATATTATATTTTATTTTTTTGTACATAAATCTCAAACCTATTAAAAAGGATCACTACAAGAAAAATGAGAGTTAGCGTCAGAAACGACCGACGGAATGTGAAGGTTTTCTATCGGCAAGCTAAGTTAACGACGAAATTTAGCGACGGAATGAGTCGTCAAAGAAACGACCGTAGATAATAATTGGTGGAGTATAAATTTTCTGTCGCTAATTTACCGACGGATATTTTTTGTTCCGTCACTATATTTAGCGATGATAATTTTTGTGCAATCGGTAAATTTAGCGACAGAAGGTTTGTTTAGATCGGTAAATGTAGCAATGGACAAGTTACCGACGGATTTCCGAAATCTGTCGGTAAATTCGCGACTAATTTTACCGATGCATCTTCGTGGTTTGATGGTAAAGTCACTGCATTTTATCGACAGATTTTAGTTCATCTGTAAATTCACATTTTACCCACATATTTTGTTTTTCTGTCGATAAATTTATTGATATTGTTTTTTAAAATTTTCCCTACATTTAATTTTATTTGATAATCTTATGATTGATGTATAATTTATACAGTTATCAGTTATTTGATATTTTTTGATTTGTTTCTACATTTAATTTGTTAAAACAGAAAATTGATTGATGATATAAAGTAAAAATTATCTTAACTAATGATAAAAAATTATTATCTTCAACAATAAGTATTTAATTCATGCAAAATGACTACAACCATACTATTCATTTGGTGAACGTGGATGTTCTGAATATTGTGATGAGGTGCTGCCCTTTTCCTTTTAACTCATCTATCTCATTATGGAGTTGGACTATGTATTCTATCGACTGTTACAATTGAGTTATCAGTGCCTGTACAATGCTTTGAAGCTTATAGACTTCAATGGATGTGAACCGCCTACTAGATGTTGCTGTACTGGATGTGGATAATTGCAAATAACATGTGTTCGCAAATGAACTTAAGCCAAAGATCCTCCCACGACGGTCCCTACCACCCACTGTATGAAGATATGTTTGATTCTTATCAACATCTTCGGACAATTAAGACTATTGTTGAATGCTTTCTTGTATTTGGTCATATCAGAAGGCAATGTTTATGATAATAAGTGATAACTATTAATGTAACATCCCGTTTCCAGATAACGGGTTGAATTATGGAAACGGGTACACGGGAGAGCAATCGGAGAAATTTGAAAAACACATCTCAAGCTTATGCATTTGTGAACATTGATTTTTTTTTTTGCACATGAAAATATCTGTACATGCATTCGTGACATTTTCCCGGTATAAGTGTGAATAAATAGTGATTTTTGA
>JAOQML010000007.1:17934675-17949157 GCA_027568935.1 Erythroxylum urbanii | reverse complement strand
TCATCACCCTAACCATATCACTCATTTAATCACTTGTTCAAGCATCATACTAAGCTCATTTCAAGCTTCATTCATGCTGAGAAGCATCACATGAAAGTCCCTAATCAATTGCAACTTCAATCCAAAGAAAACAAAACATATGTGATGTTTAACCAAATCCCATGTTCGTGGGAAATTCTCATTTTCCCATAGAAGTGGGATTTGTTGGCGGAAACTTTCCCAGCCAAATCCTTCTAAAATCCCAGCTTTTCCAACTCTATTTTTAGGTCAGTTTTGTATGACCATTATGAATTAGAAAATAAGGTTTTTTGGTAATACCTGCTTCTAAAATATTGTTCCTACATGTCTTAAGTTTCTAAAGAACCTAATTTCATACAAATTTGTTCAGTATTCTGAAATTTATACACAATTTACTATGTACTGTTCAGAAAATGAGACATAATCTGAAACTCAACTTCAAGCCAAATTTCAATACTCTTAAGGACAAATTTAAAATTCTAGTCCTTCATTTTCATCCTAATTGATCTCTTTTACTAAGTCTATCATTTCTAACTCAAGTCCTCATTATTTCCCTTTCATTTCCACTTCCATTTCAACTTAATATCATACACAACAATTCATGATGTATGTTTGATCATTAACCCAAAAACAGAACATATAACATTCATTCATAAATCAATTTTTTGCACTTCTTTCAACCACATTTTAGGACTCATTCAAACTCTAAATCATCTCTACATCAATTTATGAATCATAAATCATCATACACATCAAGGCAAGACATGAATATACCTAGATTTTTCCTCATTCACGCCCAACAGATTTAACTATACTATCATGACCATTATTCTCAAATTACACGTCAAAATGCTTTATTTAACACTACCCATAAAGATTAAAACCCAACTTACTTGATTTAACTCCAAATCCTTCAAGATCACACCAACCCTAGCTTTGTAGGCAACCCACGTACATCATCATGGAGATGTTGTAGGTTAGGTTTTCTTGTGACAAAGAAGAGATAGCATATTCTTGAAGGAACAAGTGAAGGATTTTAGCAAAAATCAAAGATTGATGAAGGTTGTGAAACAAATTTGTGGAGGAGAAGAAAAGAAAACAATGAAGAAGATGAGAAGCGAAGCTTTTATGATGGTGTGGCAAAGTAACAAGTGAAAGACCAAATGAGTTGGTCTCTCATTTAGAAAGAATCGTGAGGTATAAGTGGTGTGGTAAGTGACACATGTCACTTGCCACATGTCACTTTCTCATGGTTCCATTTGTCCCTCCTTTAATAACCAGTCCATTTGATTCGAATTTCTACTCCAATTGTCTCCAAATTTTAATGACATATGTCATTAAATCCTGTAGCCATTTATCAAAAATTTCACTGTCATTTGACAGTTAATTCTACTACCATTTATCAATAGTCTTACCACTTGGCATTTTTCCTAGTCTAAAAATACCCAGAAATTTCCTAAATTTCATGAAAAATTCTAAATCAATAATTTAATACACCAAATAAAATTTCAGAACAAAATGTTCACTATCCACATCATAATTACATTAAATCAATCATTTATACCCGAAAATGTCAAATCAGTGCATGTACAAATTATTGTAATGTGTGCAATGATCAAATTCATGTATGTGCATGCTATATTAGGCATGAGCATGAAATGCATTTTTATTTCTCTCATTTTTTCCCATTTACGGTATTCCTAGGCTGTAACCCTTAATAGGGGAACGAGATGTTACACATTATGAACATTTTGTTATAGTTTTGACTTAAACAATGTACTTGTAACTTTTAGAATACTTGTGAATTTTTTTCTTCAAACTATATTTAAGTTTGTGTTAGTATTTTTTAATGATACATTAGTTTATAGATCTTTTTTAAATTAACATTTGAATCTTCTTCAATAAGTGTTACAAATTTTGAGGGATCAACATCTATTTCTTAAGAAATCTACTCACTTAGAGCGAGGAAAGTGGAATACTTTGATCATATCATCTTTGCATAAGGAATGGCTACATATACCAAGAAAATCTTAGTAGTCTAATAATAGCCAATTAAGTCAACCTTGAAATAACTTAGAGGATTCCTTAGGTTAATAGGTTATTATAGGCAATTTGTTAAAGTAAATGGGCAAATAAGAAAACCATTAATATAATTTTTAAAGAAAAGTTCATTACATAATATGGGAAAATAAGCAAACCATTAATAATTTTGTTAAAGAAATTTTCATTTAGGAAGTTATAAGAAGCTGATAATGTATTTGATGCACTTAAGTCTACTTTAATATCTTCTTATTTATTAGCTTTATGCCACTTTGATAAATTATTTATAGTAGAGGTTGATATAAGTGATAGTGAATTGGGAGTTATCTTAATATAAGATGGACATCCTTTGGCATATATAATTAAAGATTTATCTGAGAAGCATAAACATCTATTTACATATGAAAATGAATCTTGACTTTGATAGTAGATATTAGAAATTTGTAAAATTATTTGATAGGTAGGAAGTTTATAGTTTAAACTAATTATAAGAGCCCTAAATGTATACCAAATTAGAATATTACCACTCTATTTTAGCAAAATTGGTCATCCAAGTTGTTTAGATTTAATTTTGAAATTAAATACAAAAAAGATGTGGATAACATAACAGCTAATGGCTTATCTAGGCTTGATAGTGGAGAGTTGTATACAATGTCGGTTTCATAAATTCAAAGTTCTTTATTATAAGAGATCAAGACAAGTTGGGAATTGATAGTTCTTTGCATTCATTAATTCGCTAGAAGAGAGATAGGTATTGAATTCTTCTTACATATGGACTAAGGAGTTGTTATGTTGGAAAGAGAGACTAATGGTGGGATTTGATGTGTCATGATAAGAGAAAATTGATAGGTGTTTATTATACTATGTTTTGGTAGATGTTTAAGTGTACTTTTTAGTGTTTCTGAGATGATTATCATATATATATGCTTATAATTATGTTATTATTTGTGTTTAATTATATTCTAAGTGTTTGTGTGGTTTAGAGCATGATTTGGATCTCAATTTGATGGTTTAAGATGTGTAAGATATGTGATTGAGTGTATAGAAATAGGAAATAGAAGAATTAGAAGCATGGAAACAGGTCACGATCATGACTTGCTTATCACGATCATGACAGAGAATGCAGACAACAATTCTAGAAAATTTTAACTTTTCCAACTCGCATGCCTTTTTGTAATTTTGACTTTTTAGGGCTATTTTTGGAACCATAAGTATGGAAATCCTAGAAAGAACTCTAGAAGTCTAAAGAACTATTTAGAACAAGAAAAATACAAAAAAGGTAGCCATCATCTTGCAAAAGTGGATCAAATAAGGAAGATCGAGGGAGTCATCCAGATTTCTAGTTTTCCAGATCAAGCTCCAAATAGAGTTTTTCTTTCTTTCTCCTTATTATTTTCATATAACTTGATGTGTCAACTGAATTTCCAGATGTCTATTACGTTTATGATGTTCTAAATTTCATATTAGGGTTCATTTCATAGTTGTTTCGTTACATTAATCTTTATTGATTCAATACATATTCTATGTTATGTTAATGGTACATGTTCATACTTTGACAACAAATCGAGAGAGTGAGTTAAAAGTAATATGAATCATTTTTTCAACGAGAGTTAGTGAATTAATATGTCACACAATTAACAAATCAAATATCATTCAAAGAGAGATCTTATATAAGAACTTGATTATTCAATAGATAACTTCAGAATTAACTGAAAATGTTAAGGAAAGTTTTGTGAATCGGGAGTTTACAAACTCTGGAATTTTCATATTCAATTAGGGTTAATCAATTAGGTATAATTGGTTAGGTCTTGAGAGACGGTAATCAACCTCTTAGAAGACACATAATTGAATCAATAATCATTAAGGGACAAAATAACAAGGAATAGATCCTACAAATTCATCCTTGATCATACTTGAATAATTATGGCAGCTCACTTATTATTTGTTATTTTCTTGATTTTATTTAATTGTTTTTATTTTCTGTTATTATTTCACTCAAATCATATTTTATTAACTTAGAAAAAGTTAGGCTCAATTCATTTTATGTAGTTCTTCGTGGGATCAATACCTTTCGATACTATAAGTAATGATTCGTATACATATTAATATTGAGAGTTTTATTATAGGTAAAACTTGCTCAACAAGTTTTTGGCATCATTGTCGGGGAACTTAGTTTAGGACTATTTGAATTCCTTTGATCTAAGCAATTGCTATCCTTTCTTATATGATTGAGGTACCCAAGAAATCAAACAAATAAAAAATAAAAAAAGAGAAGAAAGTTTGGGCGTAAAGTAAAAGACACATCAATCTAGACATCACATGACACATAAAGTAAACATGATTTATTTTCTCATTTTTGATAGTTTATTGGCATATTTTCCTCCTTTTGAGAATTCATTGCTTTATTAACATTTATTTAATAATCTTTACACATTCTAAAAGATAATCACTACATAGAGATTGTGTAATCTATGAAGGAATATTACATCTATGCATGAAGCCTTACAAGATAACCTTATAGAGAACTCAAATAAATAGTGGGAACAAAATTACACCTCTTAAGAATCTAGTTGTAACTAACCCCCAAATTTACATCACTCTCATTCTTTATAATTTCCAAAGTAGTCAATATATGCCAAACATTGATTGTTTGAAGATTACTAAAAACAAACAAGGCCTAATCACTCTCTATGATGTAATATTAAGGCATAATCACTCTCTATGATGTAATATTATTCTTTATTATTCAATGTAAACTATTTTGTCTGAGGATATTTCAAAGTTACACTAAATAAACAAGATGTTGATGAGGATATGGAAGGCGCACAAAAAAAGTCAAGTGAATGAGTAAAAAAAAAAAGGAAAGATTAAAGACAGTAAATAAATATCAAGATTGGAGAAAAGAGTAAAAATTTAAATAAAAGGTTTAAGTTAATGCTCATACATAAAGCCAATAACTTTCCCTAATCAATGAAAAATTAGGCTATAATGTAAGCTATTATCACTTCATATATGTTATAGATAACAATTTAGTTTATTATTGTATTATGAGTAAACTTTTTTATATTCAATATTATAAGATTATTGAATAAGGTTATTGTTAAACTTTCCTAAATACTCTCTTGTTATTATTGTTTTAAATCATTTATCTCACTATCAAATCAATTTTTTGTGTTAAAAATTTTTAGTTTTGAAAGAATAGAATAATTTATTATTATAATTCTCATCCATGCAAAAATTTACCATGAACACACACATACATTTGTATACTTAATTATGTTCATAATAAGAATTTATAACATATAGTTAAGTAAATTTTGAATTAAATGTTTAAGCCAAATCATTCTTAAAAATATTTTATGATTTTTAAAGAAAACTAAATCATATGAAAATCCAACCAAATCAATCAACCTAAATATATACATACGGGTTATATAATTTTTTTAAAATTAAAAGAAAATCTATTTAAATTAGAAAAAGAGAATTTTAATTTTATAAAAATAAAGTAAAGGGTTCTTCTAATATCACTTATAAAAATAAAATAAAATGAAAATATTTAAATACTAGTAAAAAATGAATTTCAATTGTTTCTTGTAAACTTTATCAAAAAAAACAATTAAACAAAAATTTTAACTATTTAACTTCAAATATGCACATAAATTTTTATTTTTAATATACTATTGCAAAGAATTCTTAA
Organism: Erythroxylum urbanii; assembly: GCA_027568935.1. NCBI lineage: Eukaryota > Viridiplantae > Streptophyta > Magnoliopsida > Malpighiales > Erythroxylaceae > Erythroxylum > Erythroxylum urbanii. The sequence continues at coordinate 17,943,402 of JAOQML010000007.1, read as the reverse complement.
TTATTTGGTGAATAATAACTTTTTGTGTATTTGTGTTTCATGGTGAGGAAAGGTTTATAAAGGTGTTTTATATTTTGAAGTGCAAAGTTTGAAAAATGGTTTTATTTAAATAATTATTAAGCACAAAGTGGAAAGTTACTGAAAAAGAGACTTCACACTTGATTTATCTCACGAAAGAATAATTCTCTACAAAAAAGAAAATGAATGTTTGTGATTTCAATCTAATAGTGTCAAAGAAAAAGGAAATTGTAAATTATTAGGTTTTTTAGGTATAAATTATTTATATTATATACATTAATTAATTATAAAATAATTAATTAATTTTTACATGATGAATATTCGGTTGTTTAATTTGATGGATAAATGCAATAGAAGTAGAACAACAGTGAAAAATTTTTAGATTGAAATATCAAGAATATATGAAAGAAAAATAATAAATTATGATGTCAAGAACCCGTTTATGCATTAAGAAGATATTGTAGATATTAATACACGCCGTCTTATTCAATGTCTACTTTTAATTATTATTTTTTGTTTACAATTTATTCTGTAATTTAACTTATTATATTTTATACTCGTTTCCTTGTTGCAATCCTTGTTGAGAAGAATTATGATAAAAGTTACTTTTGATAGGTCTTGAAATATATTTTTTAATAGTATGAAACTAAGAAAATTGTTAATTGCAACTAACTTATATGTTAAATATGTATTAAATGATCTATTTTATTTAATAAAAAACTAAATTATTAATTTAAAATCATATTCTAACTTAATTGATGATTTTACCTTTTTTATTCATTACAGGAATTTAGAAAATATTTGAATAGATAATTCACTACAAGAAAAATGGGGTTTAGTGATAGAATTTACTAACGAAATGTGAAGGTTTTCTGTCAGCAAGCTACGTTAGCGAAGAAATTTACCGACGAAATTAGTCGTCGAAGAAACGGCCATAGGTAATAATTAACAACAGAGTACAAATTTTCCATCGCTAATTTACCGAAGGATATTTTTTGCTCCATCGCTATATTTAGATTTGGTAATTTTTTTGTTGTCGGTAAATTTAGCAAAGGAAGGTTTATTTTGGTTGGTAAATGTAGCAACGGACAAGGCTCCTCTGTCGGTAACTTTACCAACAGATTTTCTAAATTCATCGGTAAATTCACGACTAATTTTACCAATAGATCTTAGTGGTTAGTCGGTAAATTCACTGTATTTTATTGACAGATTTTGATGGTATGTCGGTAAATTCACATTTTACAGACATATTTTGTTTTTCCATCAATAAATTTATTGATATTGTTTTTTAAAATTTTCCCTACATTTAATTTTATTTGATTAAATTTCTTATGATTAATGTATAATTTATACAATTATCAGTTATCTGTTGATAATATTTTGATTTGTTTCTACATTTAATTTGTTAAAACAAAAAGTTGATTGATGATATAAAGTAAAATTATCTTAATTAATAATAAAAAATATTATTTACAACAATAAGTATTTAATTAATACAAAATGAATACAATTACGTTATTCATCTGGTGAATGTGGATGCTCTGAATATTGCGATGAGGTACTGTCCTTCCTTTTCAACTCATCCATCTTATTACAGAGTTGGGCCATGTACTCCATCGGCTGTTGCAACTGAGTTGCCAGTACCTATACTATACTCCAAAGTTTATGGACTTTATTAGATATAGACCGACTACTAGATGCTACTATACTAGATGTGAAGGATTGCGAATAACGTGTGTTTGCAAATGAACCTAAGCCGAAGATCCTTCCACGACGGTCCCTACTACCTACTGTATAAAGATATTTTTTTACTCTCATCAACATCTTTAGACTGCTGAGATTGTCACTGAATGCTTTCTTGTATTTAGTCCTATTAATAAGTGATAATTATTAAGCATTAATATCAAAGCATAAATTTCACATACATTTAGTTCTCTACATCTGATGTTGACGAAGGTCACACTGCCATACTTCTTAGTGAGAGTATGTAAAAAGAGCTAAAGGGGTGTAGGGTTTCTGCCCATAGACTTTTCCTGCATCAGAATAAAATGTTATAAGTGAACTACAATTTACAAAAAATTTGGCAGAATTTTCTCTATTTTATGATATTTACCACTTATTCAACAAAGAAAATAACTCAACAATAACTCAACAACATAGCCATATATGGCACCAGACATTTATAACATTATCATTCTCTATAATACACATATTTTCATTCCAAAATTCACACATCAAATTAAATTGAAATACATCAAAGTAAAAAAATTAGAATATAAGTGTAAAGTGTAGATACTTACAAGTCTCTCTGCATGGTCGTAGTGGGTAATAGATCCTTTAGTGTGCACGAGAAGACTCTCTCCCTCCTGTCCTCCACTTGTGTTGCTACAATTACACTCTGAAATAGACATTGCCTCGAGTAATGTCCAATACTATTGCCAACAACTCCATATTTCTTCAAAAATACAAGGTCATATACTAGTCTTGTATATCGCACTAATAAAATCTCTATAACATGTATGAACTTGTCTCTCCCATACAAATTTAGAATCCTAAAAAAATTCTTTATGAAAAAAGGAAAAATATACAATAAGTACTTATAACCTACAATATTTATCGAATTAATGTATCAAAATTAATTACAAAAATATATTTTTTGTACCTCAAACTCCTGATAATAAAAATCCTTTGTTGCTTGAGAGATATTCTTCTATATATAACCCTCAAGATCAATCTTCTCCTTGAACTTAGATTTCATGTTTGTTGAGCACGGTGCAGACAGAATTAACCTAATATAAAAACAATTCTATGTTATTTTTTAATTTAGACATATAACTTAATTATAAACATATGGTGTTTCATATATTTTCACTTACAGTGTTGATAATTGTGATGTACGTTCTTTCATCAACCCCCTCAACTTTAGGCTAGAGGCCACCTCTTTCATCTGCAACGTTTAACCTTAATATCTCTGTCGGTATAGGGTTAGTGGATGGTGTAGCAATAGGTGTGGAAGGTGATGCCTCATCTACATATGTAGTAGCTGAAGGTACCACATCTTATTATGTTGCAGCTGCAAAATGTGACGCTTCGCCTAGAAAGTAACTGGCTTCAAATCGTGGTCTGAACCTTGGTCGCATCATATCCTGTTTTCTCTTTGAAGGCATATTTTAACCTGAAATTCATATTTTATTTAATATTCTAGAAATATAACAATTTGAATTCAATATATAACAATATATTGTTGATTCAATAATTGATTTATTGAATATAATATTCTGTTACAAACACAAATTAATCACTATCAACACTTAATTGTAAATCAAAATCATCATCATCTTCTTTTTTCTGAAGTATTAGAATCAAACTCAAGCTCCTCTTCATATCTCTCGCCCTTCTCGTTCTCTCCAAATGAAATTTCAACATATTCATTATTTGGATCGTTCAAAGGTTCATTCTCATCATATGTAATAGATGCATTTGTTTCATAAACATCTTCCTGAAACGCTTCATTTTTAATTCTTTGTTCTCCTTTTCCATGTGATTTAAAAACATCTCTAGGTTTAACTTTGCAAACGGCCAACCAATCTGACTTATCTCTTCGTAAGCTAGGGAAAAGGGACATAATACACCTGGATCGCTTGCATCGTCAACACAAAAGGTTTTAATTGCCTAAACCTTTTTCTCTAGTTGATTTCAACTAGATTGTATTGGCTATGCACTTTTGTACCAATATTAGGGGTTGGATCAAACCAGTCACACTTCAATATCATACTTTGCTTTATTGGCGATACAGGGTACTCAATTTCAAATATCTTAATAATTTTACCATAGTAATCCATTAATTCTCCCTATATGCAAACCCCACTATTTACTATTGCCATACTATGACCATGATATTTTGTATGATATTTGTATCAATTAACAAAATACACTGGATACGATTTAACAGTTCGTAGAGGTCCTTTGGTAAGATCACATATAAACTTGTTCTCCATTGGATTTTCTAAGACCTACATGAAAAAAATTATCATATTAAATAGTATAATGTGATTTGAACATTTTGATCTTATAATTCAATCATTTTAATAATTATAATTAAAATTTACATATTTCTCGAACCATCGAGGAAAGTATCTTCCAACTTCTTTATTGACATCATCCTGTGTTTTCTCAGGCATTAGCTTGTGTAACCATTCCTCGTATAATCTAAAAACATTATTATGTATTTTAGTTGTGAACAACACTAACTTTCAAAACCCAAATAATTAATTTCAATATCATCTTCTACTTACTGCACGAAAGATTGAACCTCTTGATAGTTTAATAAAACATAACCATGGGCAGCCTCTATTTCTTCCGCTATTAACATTCTTCTTGTTAAACGTCTATATGTTTGTATAAGATATGTAAAAATAGATAAGTTACCATCAGCATCACTCGTTCCTCCCCTATCGTCATTACGAGGAACTTTTCTTTCTCTTGTGTAAACATGCGACTCAAAATAAAGTGAGCAAAATATACTTGCTTCCTTAACTAAATAAGCATTACATATCGAACCTCAACTCTAGTCTTGTTTTTGACATTTTTCTTCAAGTGATACAAATACCTACATTAGCAAATAGGGTTATTACAATTCTGTTATCAAAACATAGTATTACTTCAATTTAAATAATAAAGATAATTACCTCTCAAATAGAAACATCCATCGATATTGAATTGGACCAATATGTTTAGCCTCGTGTGCTAAATGCACAGATAGACGCTCTATACAGTCAAAGAAGCTTAGAGGAAAATTCTCTTCTAATTTGCACAAAATTACTAGAATTTCCCTTTTTAATTTTTCCATTTTAGCCAACTTTATTTCAGATGTTATTAAGCTTTTGAAAAAAAATTAATTCTGTTATAAATTCCCAAACTTTATTCAGTAGCAACTCTCAAAATGCAATTGGAATTAGCCTTTGCATAAACACATGACAATCATGACTTTTCATCCCAAATAATTTGTGCCTCCTCATATCCACACACCTCGTCAAGTTTAAAACATAACCATTGGGAAACTTTAGACTTTCTAACCATTCATACAAATTTTCCTTTTGTTTTTTGTCCAAAGTGTAACATGCTTTTGAGTATTTACCGGTGTGAAGACTTTATCTAACTCATTCCTTCTATAAAAAGATTCAAATCAGCTCGTGATTTTGCATTGTCTTTTGTCCTCTCTTCAATGTTCTTTATGGTATTGAACAAATTGTCAAAAATAATTTTTTCAATATACATCATGTCTAGCTTATGAAATATCAATTTAGTTTTTCAATATAACAAATCCCAAAAGATGCTTCCTTTTCTCCAACCAAAGTTTTTACTAATGCTTGTATTAACTTCATTAACTGAAAGTTCTGTAACTTTCAGCAACCCTAATTCAGCAATCTCCTGCAATATCTCTTCACCAACTTTGTGAGGAGGAGGAGGTATTTGTACCATCCTATTCTTAATGAAATTTTGTTTATTGCATCTAAATGGATGATTTGGAGGAAAAAATCTCCTGTGGTTGTCAAACTAACATGTTTTACCCTCATTTGGTAGATAAAATGCATCATAATCATTACCATAATAAGGACAAGCCAATTTCCCTATTGTGCTCCATCTAAACAACATAGCATATGCCAAAAAATATTAATATTCCACATCAAAGCTGCTTTCAAAATAAAATTTTATTTCAGAGACCCATCATATGTCTCCACACAAAATTCCTAAATATGCTACAATGTTGTAAAAATACATCAATTTTATGCTTTAGATTTGTAGGCCCTGGCACAATCACTATCAAGAACATATATGCCTCATTCATACACATCCATGGACGCAAATTGTAAGGAATAATTATGATTGGCCATAATGAATATTGTTGGTTAGATTGGCTAAAAGATTGGAATACATACGTCGAAAATCCCAACCTAACATTTCAACTTTTAGCTGCAAACTCATAATGGGTGTTATTGAAATGCTTTCATACTAGTGCATCTAATGAATGACTCATTATTCCATCTTCTTGTTTGTGTTCATTATTCCATCTGATGTGAGATGCAGTAACATCAGAAGCATATAGTCTTTGAAATATTAGAGTTAGCAGGAATAATACATCCGTTTCTAGAGTACTAATTTTTGTTTTATAGAATAATTTCTAGGCTTGAACCTAGATTGACCACAAAATTTGCACTCTTATAATTCCACATCATCTCCCCAATACAACATACATCCCAATTTGCAACAATCAATCTTTTCAACAAGTAAACCAAGACCCCTAATAAGTTTCTTCATATTGTAAAAAATATCAACCATTGTATGATCATGAGGCAATGATTCATTATACCATCTAAGAATTTTATCAAAATTATGATAAAAAATATGCCCTTCAGACTTTATGTTCAATATTCAAGCAATTGAAGACAGTTGAGTCCTTGTCTCATAATTTGGCCATAATTCTTGGTCAGCTAAGTATAGTAAGTCAAAAAATTGTTTTACATGTGGGTTTGGTTCTTCTTTAAGATTTTCTATATTTTCCTAAAAGATATAACCGGCTATATCATAAACTATTTGCATGTAAGGATTTTCAGTTGCACCCACATTATTTGTTCTAAATCCAATCCCCCTTTAAACTCATCTCTATTTACTGACGAGTTTACTTCATCACCCCTTGAGGTGCTACAAATCAATGGTTCCTCATGTTGTGTCCACTCAAAATAATTTGTAACAAATCCTTTTCTCAACAAATGGCCATTCAATTCATTAATAGGAAGGAAACGAATATGTTTTCACTTTTTACATAGATATGTGATCATTAGGCTATCCATATATGTAGGTTGAGAACATGCATAATAAATAAAAGCTTCAACTCCCTCAACAAACTCAAGATTAATGAAACCATCAGTTTTTAATCATCTATACATCCCAGATCTACTAACTTTACTCATTATTGTAGAACTGTTAACTTAAAAAAACGATTTCATAGTTAGTATCCTTCATGCCCCTTAAATTTACAGAACATTTAACCTTTACTTTACACAACATGCCCTAAGTATTAATCAATTGAATTAATCACTTACAATTAATTTTAATACTATAGTATGTGGCATTGTTTACACTTATGAATCAAGAAAGCAAGTTCTCGCTGTGACTCCTAGGCTCGTGGAAATTTTCACTGATAAGCCTCACGAGAGCTACATCAAGGCGTATATACCGTCCTAAGGGTTTATTACGCAAAGAACTGTCATGTCTATTAAACATATGAATTTCTTATGTTAATACTAAGTTTGACTTGATCACATTGAAGTTGAAGGATTTATGTTTAAATTAATCAACTCCAATTGATTTCAATACTATGGTACGTGGCATTGTTACATTATATGAATCGAGAAAGCAAGTTCTTGTTGTGACTCTTAGGCTCGTGGAATTTTTCATTGATAAGCTTTACGAGAGCTACATCATGGGTTTCTAGTTTATATACCATCATAGGGGTTTATTATGCCTCAAATGATATCGTTACCTATGGAAGGAAATAACTCCATTTTGAATTTTGTAATATTATATAGTTATCATCAAAATCATTAATACCAAACCTTGAGCTAACTCACTTTACCACATATCTTTTGAAACATAATAATTAATACAATCATCAATCACAATAACATAAAACTCATAAGACATTAACACCAATGTAATGTGAAATGTACATACAATTTAAAATGTATGAATACTACCTCTAGAACACCCTCAACATAACACATATACCATAATTATATGTGAACAATCACACCATTTTACAACAATTAAGCATATGTAATCCTCCATAATTGAACAACTTATGTAATATGCAATAAATAATATAAATTGCATTCAATAACTCAATAGTAGAGAAAATGCAAATTCTAACAACCATAATTGATATACACAACTTGTTTCTTATAAGAATCATAACTTAAGCTCTTTTTGTTATGAAAAATTGATAAGTTGCTACCTAATTTTCTACTAATGATGATATATAAGTACTAGAAAATGTTCTCTTAGAATTTGTTTCTTCTATACCTCCCATCATTTCTCTGGATGTTCTCTCATCTTTCATATGTTCACTTTTATAAATCGTTGACTAAGTCTTTAGAATTTCCTTTTAAAAATGGTTCCATGACTAGTTCGATCAACTAATATCTCCGAAATTCCAATTTGATCAATCAATATTTAGATTCAATAAGTTGATTTTGCCTTTAAAAGCTTAGTTTAGTTAGTTCAAATGGAGTTTTAGTTAATTAATATTCTTAATAAATCTCCAAAACTAACGCAAAAATGTATAAACACTAACCTCAACCAAAAATTGTCTATTCTTCATTATGCTCACAATTAATCAATTCTAAACCTCCCAACATCATAATCATTTTTAGAAAATGATCAAAAACTTCAAAACTTTCATATATAATAAAGTCCAAACATCTAGAATAAAAATAATCATCGTAGCACATAAAATCATAGTCCTACATTTTTTTATTTTTTAAACTTTCGTAGTTCAAAAAATGACACGAGCTTTTGATTTTCTATTTTTTGTTTTTCAAACCTATTTTTTATTAATTACACATATATTATATTATTATTATTTATTATTAATTACTAATAAAAATTTATTAATATTATTATTTAATTATTCAACTATACATATTTGAT
>JAOQML010000007.1:17895918-17912189 GCA_027568935.1 Erythroxylum urbanii | reverse complement strand
TTACCTGCGAATGGGCCAAGGAGAATGCGGAATGATCCTGGGCCTGGAATAGCCAATAGGTATAAGACTGGTCTTTGAAGATTGGATCGATCGGCCTGTGGGTCATTACGAATGGGCTCGGGCCCAATACGACCGACTCGACCATACCAATGTTCATATCTGTCTTAACTTAGAATGTCTTTTCCTTTTAAAAAATATGGATTTTGTTGACTAAGATTAGTTGTTCAGCAATCAAAGGTTCTGCAAGGTGCATTACATGAAAATTTGTTTAGACGAATATTGTTAAAGTTGTTATGTAGAATCTCTAAAATAACACATCACTAAAATACAACAAATTTCAACAAAGTTTCAGATTAGACAAGCTATGAGGGCAAACATCATAACTTCTTCATGTACATCAGAGTTCTTTCAATTTGACGCAAAAACACTTATAAAGTTTACAGATATAATATGTTGTTAGTAAGAATTTGATGATTAGTAATGGTAAATATAATGTATTTCAAACAACATAAGCTACATGTTACTGAGAAACTTGAAAATGACTGAAACTGATGTATCAGAAAAACCAAAACTAATGGCCTATACTTCGTTGAAAGTTAGAAATTTTCGTTATATGAGTGGCAATGGTTTGTGTCTTTGGCTAATCAGTTGGCAAAACCAACAAGCATATAGGTTAAGCAAGATATCAAGATCCAGGAGAAATAAAGACCAGAGAGGTATTATTCTTAATTAATACAGAAAAAGAGCCTTCATCTCGCAATTCATCGTAGACATTATAAGCCTTGGATCATTTTGCATTTCAGCATTTATCATTAAGTGAAAAAAAAATCTTAAAAACGAAGCTGCTGATAACAAAAAAATGCAAAACATTGATGGAACCAATTTAGGAGATCATTGTCCTTTATTATGCATAATAAAATAATCTATGTTAAGCAATTTTTAATTTGCTCAAGAATTCCAGAGAAAAATGCTTAGAATGTTGACAATGTGCAATAATAAAAAACATGAATGATACGGTAATTTTAGGTTAAACGAAAACGACGTCATTTTTGTTTTATTAATAACGTCGAAGTCGAAACAAACGATGACGTTTACCTCTAAAATTTATCGATGAAAATGTATTCCATTGGTAAACCCAAAACTTAGTTATTCCGTAAAGCATTCCTTCCTTCCTTACTGATTACAATTTTCTTTCGTCGGTGTATTCTGTCAAAAAATTTTCTAGGATAATTTTCCTCCATATTTACCCACAGATATTTTTTCCGTTGCAAAATGAAAATTTTCTCGACAATATTACCGACGGAACATAATTTTTCGTCGGTAATTTGCTACGGTTTTGTTTTCGTCGGTAATTTTCTATCGCTGATTACTAATTTTCTTGTAGTGACTATGTATTTATAATTTTGTATAAAATTGTAGTAATTTTCTTGGATTTATTTCCTTTGTTATTAGAAGTTACTAAAAACCATAGTGTTTATCCTTATTATGTAATAGTAAAAATCTTCATGTAATACTAATTATTAAGCATATTAATACTTTTTCTAACACATATAATTCATTATTCATGTTCTAGGTTAATGAAAAGAATGTTGGGGATATCAAAGGTGATTGATGTTCATTACTTCTTGAGTTTTTACAGATAAATTATGGAATATTTTAATTATAATATACTCATCAAAAGCTGAATATCTTGATAAATCTTTGATTAGAATATTAATGACACGATTCTTGAGACTTTTCCCTAAACCAATTAAGGAGGTAAAAATACTACCATCAAATATAGAGCTTATTGATTTTGTATTAAAAGATAGTTTTACATTTCCATATTTGAAATGTTTTAATTCTTTTATTTGAGTAACACATTTAAGGACCTATTCTTCAGAAAGAGTTATGTCTTTCCATCTAATTAATTCCAATTCTACAATATTAGGTTTTGTTAAATTGATTTGTAGCAATAAGGTTTCATGCATTCGATTAGGCGGGAGGGCTTTTGAGGAGAAAGTTGTACTCATAACTTTATAATGAATATTTCAAATTAGATTAAATCTACATTCATTTTGTAATTTTTAGTTTTTATTTATAACAATAAAGCATAAATGATAGACCATTCCACGGGTTGGATTCAAATAAGCTCAAAAGAGTTTTAAAAAAATAGAATCTTGAATCTTTTAATACAATTAATATTGATTTATTTAATCTCCCTTTTATTAAGAGTTTTATCCCTACATATGCTAATCTGATGTAAATGAAGTTCTAAACTTTACTCTTGTATTTTTTTATAGTTTATTGTGATAACAAACGTATCATATTTCAAAGGGATTTGAAAGCTTGTTCGCTAATAGATTTCATCCTTTTGTATTTTAGGGATTTCCCAATTATCAATAAATTTTCAAGATTTTCTATTTTTATTTCTTCATTATTAACAATTTTATGATTGGTACTAGAATTTGAGGCTCTAAAGACGAACTTAGTTCTTTAAGAAATCCATGCTTTAAAAAAATTTGAGGCTCTAGAGACAAACTTAGTTCTTTAAGAAATCCATGCTTTAAAAAATTAGTTCTCTCATGATATGGGTTATGAGGTGACCAACGAACTTATTTCCAAAGTAGAATTTACAGCAACATCAATCACCTTTAGCCAAAAAAATAGTCAATATTCTTAACTAATAAAAAATACCCTATGTATTTAGAGAAGTTTTGAAAAAACTTCCTATTGTTTTGACTTACCGTTAAAAAAATCAATAGAATTTCTAACATGGCAAAATTGGTTTACGTGGACCAATCAAAAATAGGTGACTGGAGTAACCCAACCTGACCCTAAAAATGACCTAACCTACCCACTCGACTATCTTCCCGTTCTGTTCCTTCCGTTAAAGAGAAACTCAAAATACCAGAAGGCATTGACTTTGACGTTTATACTAGATATATTAGATACTGGGTTCTTCTACTTCCATTCTCTTATCTGGTTATTATTCAATTACAATCTTGAATTCTATTTGGGTTTTCTCATATCTTAAAACCACAGATGAGTGGATGCGAGAGAAACTACAATAGACGAAAACCACCTTTCATTATCTTCCACCACTGCAATTCACGCCTTTAGAGCCCCATTTAGCAACTACTCTGTCAAATTCAGCCGTCAAGCTTGACCTAGGCAATGGCGGGAAGGGTACCTACCTAAGATCACTATCATGAAGAACAAAACATGCAACATCAGGGTCTCTATTTTGTTTCATTTGTTTTTTAGGAGGGTCAAGAAAAGAGGCAAAAATAAGAGTCCTTTTGTTGTTCTTTATAAAAGTCAAAGAGCTCACTCTTGATTCTCGTTAAGAACAATAAAAAGACCTTTATTTTGTCTCTTTTATTTTTTACTAAAATTCACATTTAATTCTCGTAATAAAAAGAGACAAAATAAGAACGCTTTTTTTCTTTACCCGGAACTTATAAAGTGTTGGGAACAACCTTGCTATGAGTCTCAGCTTGCCGTTGCTACCCCCTGGAACTTTGACATCCTCAATAATAGTCACGTCCATGTCTGACTACAACCTCATATGGTTGGAGTCTTAGGACTCCATCCTTTTGGTTGCCATTGCCGATGGATCTATTAAGCTCTTTGACAACTAACTTGACTTGCACCCAAAACCCTTTCCGCTCCTTTTAAGAGCACGTGGGTGAAGTCCACTTTGTAGACTACAATCCCATGCATTATGATTCATTCATTATTGCCTCTTAGGATGACATCATCAAGCTCGGGGCATTGGATAAGTTCATATTCACTAGGACTGTGTTTGTTGGAGGCCAAAATTGCATCACAGGCGTAATAAAAAAATAAAATTTTTATGATTTCCGTTCGAATTTTGATAATTAAATAACTTAAATAAAAGTACAAATCTAAAATAAGAAATCATAACTGATTCGTTTTTTTTTATTGAAATGCTTTAGAAACTTTTCGACTGATCAACCACAAGCTGATCACTTGTATAACCTCTAATGGTATCCATAGAGCAGAAGCAGGAGTGCTAGCTCCCTGATGCAAAGTCGCATTGGGGTTTTAAAATTTTTATTAAAATTAAATTCTTTAATTATAATTAAATTCATACTCTAATTATAATTAATTTAATTTTAATAAAATCAAGTATCTCATATTTGATCCTTAAAGTTTCTCTAATTTTATAATTAAGACTAAGTTAATTAAAATAGATTTTTCTTTCACAAGCTGTTCTTTAATATGTGACCCATTAGGTTTATGATATAATGACAATAATTATAAATTCTAATTCTAATTCACAACTAGAATCATATAAATTAAAACTCTTTTTAATTTATTTTTAATTATCTAATTAAACAATTCATAACTACCTAAATATCAGGAATGTCAAAATGATTTGACTTAATCTGTCCATGCATGGTTATGATGTATAATTCAATACTTTTGTCATCTAATGTTCTAATTGGACAGAGTATGGATATAGAGTTTACTTTTTTTATCCAATCATGTTTGTTCTTGCTAATTAGTAATTAATTTATAGTTGATATTTGAAAATTTCAAATGTCAATTCACTCTGGTCAAAGAATTTCATAAATCACTAATAATCAAGAACAGTAGAACATTCTCTTTAATTACTTTAAACTGATGAATCCTTTATTGACTTACTCAAATATCTCTGTATGATTCATATTACATCTAAGAACTATCGACTGAATTATCCTACGACGATTTATAAGTACCATCAAAGCACAATAATTTCCATACGAGATACCTTGGTAATTTCAAACCATCATTATGAAGAAATCTACAGACATATAAGTAATATTCTATTTGAGATTCTCATAGTCGAGTCAGTTCAGTGACTTATTCTCTAATGAGCACCCAAACATTTGGTTTAAGTATCTCCATATTTTAATTTACGAGATCAATTACTTTCTTCGTGAGAAAGAAACATAATGTGTGCTATTTTTACTATTTCAACAATATCCCAACTTGATGAAACTACAGCTAGGAACAATACGTAAATATAAATTGAATCTCACAATTATAATCTCATTGTAATTTCAATTACACAATAATTATTCCAGGGATTTAACCTTTAGTATTAAAACATCAAATTTAATTAACTTAATACAAAAAGATAAAGAATGCCTTTTATTAATTAAATAATAATGTCATACATCAAATTGCAGCCAACTGATCAGCTCCAAGGGCATAAACTAACAATCTTCCACTTGCACTAAATCCAATCGCCTATATATCTAATACCATTCCATCTATATGTCGATCATATCTCTTCTGAGACAATGGTTTGGTGAGAGGATCTGCAAGATTCTCTTCAGTGGGAACTTGTTCCAATACTATGTCTTTCCACTCCACTATCTCTCTGATTAAGTGAAACTTCCTAAGTACATGTTTGGACCATAGATGAGTCCTTGGTTCCTTTGCTTGTGTAATGGCACCGTTGTTGTCACAATATAATACTATTGACTCAATAATGCTAGGAACCACTCCAATTTTAGTAAAGAACTTCTTGATCCAAACCACCTCCTTTGCCACCTTTGACACTGAAATGTACTCTACCTAGGTTGTTGAATCCACAATGGTTGGTTGTTTAGAACTCTTCCAACTTACCATATCACCATTTATTATGAAGATGTATCCTGACTGTGATCTACTATCATCAGGATGACTGGAAACTAGCATCTGAATATCATTGAACTCTCAATTCAGCTCCTCTATAGACCAAGAAAGCATATTTAGTTCTTCTCAAGTACTTTAATATGTTTTCCAATGACACTCACCTGGATTGGCTTGAACCTTACTCTTTATGCTCAAAGCATAAGAGACATCTGGACTATTACACAGTATATATGATTGATCCAATTATAGAAGCATATGTTACACAATCCATTTTCTCTCTCCTCTTGTGCCTTTGGACACATACTCTGTGAAAAAGAAATCCTATGCAACATAGGTAAGAATCCCTCCCCCCCATCGAATTCTCTATGCTAAACATGTTTAACACTTTTTCTAGGTATGTGGATTAGGGTAACCTAAGTAACCTCTTTGATATATGTCTGTAGATCTTTATTCCCAAAATATAAATTGCTTCTCCCATTATCCTTTATGGAGAAATTCTTGGATAACGAAATCTTTACTGACTGAAGCATAGGTATGTCGTTTCTAATCAATAATATGTCATCCACATATAATACTTAAAAAAAGATTGCACTCTCACTAACCTTCTTATAGACACATGGTTTATCAACATTTTTTATAAAATCAAACTCTTTGATTATCTCATTAAATCGAATGTTCCAACTTTGAGACACTTGCTTAAGTCCATAAATGGACTTTTGCAACTTGCATACTCAATTAGGAAATCTCTTAGATTCAAAATCTTCAAGTTGTGTCATATACACATCCTCCTGTAAATTCCATTGAAAAATGCTATTTTGATATTCATTTATTATATTTCATAATCATGATATACGGATATAGTTTATAAGATCCTTATGGATTTTAGCATAGCTACTGGCAAAAAGGTTTCATCAAAATTAACTCCTTATTTTTTTTGTAACCTTTAGCCACTAATCTCACTTTGTACGTATGTACATTACCATCTATGTCAACTTTTCTCTTAAAAACCCACTTGCATGCAATAGGTATAATACCATCATATGCATCCACTAAAGTCTATATTTGGTTAGTGTATATAGATTCCATTTCAGATCTCATGGCTTTATGCCATTTTAAAGAATCAATGTCACTATCACTCATACATAATGAGCCTACTACTTTTAAAGAATAAATGTTTGACATTGCTTTTTTAAAAGTAACAAAAGGAGATAGGAAGGACTATGTGACTCATCATGGAACATACCATATCTAATAAAGTACGATTTCATCTCTCAAAAACTTGATTATGTTGTGGAGTTGGAGAAAGAGTCCGTTGTGAGAGAATCCCATTCTCTTTTAAGTAACCAAGTGATGTCAGAGCACAAGCAGACTTTATCTCCAAGCCATTACATTTAAATTTACATGATAATTTAGGCCTTAGAGTTTTACAAACAATTCAATATTCTTCTAAATGTGCGATTGCAAGTTTTGGATTCAAAACCAAGTGAAGTCTTATCTGTTGGGCCTAAAATTTTACAAGCATATAGAGGACACGAAAAATTAGTCTTTTATTAATCTTTATAATTTTTGGAATTTTCTACAATTAGTTTTAGTCATTTACTTGGACGTCAAGTCTGATAGCTGGAAATAGTGTATAGGACATGTTTTTGTCTTTCCAAAATTAGCTTCCTTATTCTTTCAGATCTTTAGTATGATTCCATATTGTAGGTTGTTTCCTAATAGTATTAGGAGTTTTCTTCCAAATCTTTAGTATGATTCCGCATTGTCTAGATAATTTCCTAATACGATTTGGAGTATTCTTTCAGATCTTTAATATGATTCCATACTGTCTAAGTTGTTTACTAATGGGATTAGGAGTTTTCTACTATAAATAGGAGTTCTAAGGTGTATTTTTGTGAGTGTGTGATTCAGAAATAAAATTGAAGACTTTTCTTCACAAATTTGAAGTTGATTCCTTAACTTTGTGTTGGTTTTTATGCCTGTGTGGTTGTTGACACCATTAAGAGCTTTATCAACTGTTGTGGTGTTCTCTTGGTTTTTCCCTTCGACCTTTTATATTTTCTATTTACTTAATTTAACTTACTAATAGCCTTTGCTTTTATTCTCCCAAGTTCAATTGGTATGCCTAGTTCATACTTCTCTAAGAAACTCATGGTCCAAGTACTCACCACCTTGATCTAATCCAAGTGTTTTAATACTTTTACCAGTTTGTTTCTCAACCTCAAGTCTAAAATTTTTAAACTTTTTAAATGATTCAGACTTTTGTTTCATCAAGTATGCATAACCATATCTAGAATAATCATTTGTGTACGTAATGAAATATGAAAATCCACTTCGAGAATTAGTGGACATAGGCCAAGCTACATCAACATGTATTAACTCTAGTAACTCACTGGCACATTCTTCATTTTTGCTAAAGGATAGTTTGGTCATCTTTCTGAACAAACAATATTCACAAGTTTCATATGATTCATAATCAAAAGAATCCAAATATCCTTCTTTATATAACTTTGTGATTCTAGTTTCATTGATATGGCCTAACCTAGAACGCCATAAATAAGATGGATTTTGGTCCCTTAACTTCTTTTCTCGCTATTTATGTTAAAAACTAGCCTTTTAAAATCTAATTCATACAAACCATTTGTATGTAATCCAGATCCATAATAAATATCATCTTATTCTTAATATTAAAGAAAAATCTATTCAAATCTAAATAAGAAATAGAAATGATGTTTCTTGTAATAACTGGAACATAATAACAATTATTTAGTTCTAATACTAAGCTAGAAGCCAAAACTAAACTACAAGTTCATATAGTTAATGCAACAACTCTTGCACCATTAATAACTTACAGGTCCACTTCTCCTTTCCTTAATGATCCACTCCATGTTAACATCTGCATGTTATTGCATATGTGAAAACCACATCCAATATCTAATACCTAAGTATATGGAACGTAAACATAAAGATTGATCTTAATCATAAACGTACTTGAAGAGACGACTTCCTTAAGCTTATTATCTTTTAGGATGCCAAGATAAGATGGGCAGTTCCTCTTCCAGTGTCCATTAAATTTGTAGTGAAAATTTGTGACCTTGTCATTGCTTTTCTTTTTGACACCTCCTTTAGGCTTTAATACATTAGTAGAAGCCTTTTGTTTCTTGTTTTTATTCTTCTTAGAGCCCTTTTTCTTGTTATTGGAAGAATTCACAATAAGTACAAAACTGGGTTCCTTCTTATGGCACCCTTCCGTAATCTTGAGCATTTTACAATAGTTCAGGCAATGTCATATTCTTTTGGTTTATATGCAAGTTCGTGAAGAACTGTGAAAAGCTCAAACTGAGAGACTGCAACATCGGATCAAAGCTTAACTCATAGTCTATGACAAAACCTAATTGGGTTAATTTTTTAATATACCCAATCACTTTAGTACTTGTAGGTTGACTGAAGACCTTTCTGCCATCTTGCATTGAAATAGTGTCTTAGAGAATTGATACCTCTCTACCCTACTTTGTACACTATACAACTCCTTAAGATGTAGAATCATAGTAGGTTTATCCATGTTCTCATGTTGCCTCTAAAGCTCGGGGACATGCTAGCCAACATCACACATATGGCTTGCTCAACGTCATCAATATAACGTTGATACCTCTCCCAAGCTTCATCAGTCGCATTTGAACTAGGCTCTAGTAGAGTTGGAGTGTTAAGAACGTATAACTTTTTTTTCCTTGAAAACTATTCTTAAGTTCCAACTAGTCAAAAAAATTAGGTTCGATTATCTTGTTAGCATCCATGATGCTCCTTAACGTCAGTTTGGTAATCATCTTCTAATTCGTTGACTGAAAGACCAAAAAGAGCAAGTATTAGTGTATACTCAAAATAAAATAAAATAAGGGCTTTAAAAATATTTGATTACTCCCACTATTTTATTTAAAATAATAACCCTCACTATTAAATTGAAAAATTATCAAATAATTTCCTAGTGAGCTAGGATCCTATTAAAAAATAACTAATCTTTAGTTTGCTTATCAAACCAATTAAATTTAAATTACCAATTAAATTTAAATTATGTTGAAAACAACTTTATCAATCACATCTTATGTGACTCATAGAACCGCTAGGTGATAACTGTTTGCCAATATATCATATATATTATTCATAACCCTGTCTTTAAATCTATAAGATCATGAGTTTGCTCATCCAAATCATACAAATTTAGTTAAGTAGGACCTATTAATTTAAGATAAAACATATTCAAATTAAGGTGACCTTGAGTTTACTCAACAAGTCAAGCAATAAACAGAACTCTGGTTTCATTCTTAAATAATGGAAGGCAATTTTTACGTTCTTAATGTGTACTTAATATTTAAAGGGATTTAAAAAATTTTTAAAAAATTTTGGCCTTATAAACAATCTCATTACATCTATAATTTCAAACATAATCTAATTATGAAAGAAATTATTTAAAATCTTTGCTTGATTTTAATTATTGATTTGACAACTAATTTAATTTAATAATTCAACTTCTTAAAAAATTAACCTAAATTCAAAAAATATTCCTAATAAAAATTTCTCCTTAAAAACAATTTTCAAAATTTGGAAAAATACCTTTTCAATTTTATTAGGAATATAAAATAATTAAAATAATTTAATCTTTATTAAATAATTTAATTGAAATTAAGGCTTTAAAATACTAAAACTTAAATAAAAAATATAAAGGAGGTTGCACGCGTTAGAGGCAGTTTGCAAGGCGCTTGCACCAATGGTCAACGTTCGATGTTGACTGGTGCGTGCACGTCCTTCACAGACACTTTTTGAGACGGTGGGCGTGTGTCCACCTTCTTGCTTTCGTTGCTAGTTCTTTCTTTTTTTTGCCCATCACCTCCCTTCCTTTTTCTCATCGTTGCCTGCATCATCCCTCTCCGCTTCATGCTGCCGCCTTATTGTTCTGTCCAAGACTGCTTCTCCATGGGCGTTAATTGCCCTTGGCAACACCAACCAATGTTGGTTCGTAGCATGCGATCAACCCAACTACAGTTGGCTGCTGGTTTCAACCCTTCAATGCTCCCAAATGCAAAGGCAAATTAAAACAAGCATACGGAGACAAATTTCCAGATCTAAGTTTTTAATAAATCATCCAAAACAAAACAACAAAACCATGGTAAAACACTACAAGAAAACTATAAATTAGTGATGGAAAATTACTGATGGAACAAATAACGTAGCTAATTAGAGACAGAAAATCAATATTCGTCGGTAAACATAACGTGGAAAAAATCGATTTAGCGACAGAAAAAATTTCTGTCTGTAAAGGTGAAGGAAAATATCCCGAAATTTTTTTCGACATAATATAGTGACGAAAGCGTCATAACCGTCGGTAAATTAAATGACACGCTTGTCGTGATAAACTAGCGTTGAGGATTTATTGACGGATATATTTTTATCGGTGAATTTCCAACGATATAACTGCGTCATCAATAAATTTACGCGGAAATGATTGGATCAATAATCAACGTCAATTTTTACCGTCGGTAATGGAGTCCGTCGATTTTCCGACGGTCTAGCCACTCTATCGTTAGCTTCAGATTAGTCATTTTAAAAAAACCTTCCCCCTCGTTTTCTCCTCTGTTATTTCGCTATTATTTCTCCTGATTTCGTCGTCGCTCCTCTCCTTCCTCTCCTAGCTCATCGCCGTCGCTCACCCACATCATCTTCTTCCTTCACGTGCTTCAGTGATTTCTTCTACGTGTCGATTGAGGTAAGTGGATTTTGTTATTTATTGGGTTTTTTGTTGGTTGAATTTGGGTATTTGTTTGTAAAATTAAGTTAAGTAATGAGAGTAATCTGTTACCTTAAAGCATGATATAAGCCATTGCAAGAACTTGATTCAATAATAATGCCTACGGTTATGTATTAAGTTTAACTTTAGATACCTGAATAAATGCCTCTGGTGGATAAAAGAGCAGCAACAATGGTGATGATTATGTATGTTTAGTAGTTGTATCAAAACAGCAGCAATAATGGTGTTGAAAGAATGGCTATAAGTATTAAAACAAAGGTTAGGAGTATTCTTTGTCTTCTTGGACATCACTCCCTTTAGATGTCATTATGAGGTTCAACAATTAGGAAAATAAAGAATGGTATAACAATTGGAGCAAGAATAATATGCTTATAGAAAAGATCAAAATCCTAAATTCGTATAAATTTTTTAAATTATGTGTTTAGGTTCTCATTAATTGGAACATAAGCTTATGCATGATTCTTAGTTGAAATTAATTAAAAATTTAGCACATAATTTCACTTTGTGAACACTCTACAAAATTTGACTTTGTGAATTCTAGAAAATTAAATTTGTTAATTAATTATGCTTTGATTTCACTTAAATGATCATGTGAGAAACTTTGGCCTTTATGTAACATTTTTATTTCTTATGTGGATATCTTCTCTAATTTTAAATTTCTAGAACTTGAATATCATTTTTTCAAGATTAGATGTAAGATATGTATAAGCATTAAAATGATAAAGACACCTAGAATTTGAGTTTGAGCTAAATTGCCTACCTTTTAATACATTAATCTATTATTGATCCCCTTTGAGCTTAATTAAAAATTATATCCTTTTTCTTTGTTACCCTTTCTTAAAAAATACCTTAAGTCTAAAAGAAAAACAAGTTATTTACTTCTTAATAGGATGCAATAAGATTAATGTAGGGGAGAAGGTGAAATGTATACTGGTGGCATAAAAAGGAAAATTTTATATTAATCCAAAAGGTGTAGAAAAATGTGAAAAAAGATTAAATAAAGTTTTAAAAATTGATTAGCATAGATTCTTGTATTTGAGAAGAAAGAAGAAAGAATGGTAGTTGCAAGAATACAAGGAGATAATAGAGTAAGGATTAATGTTTCTCTTAATTTATTTATTATCATTATACTATTTATAATTTTTTGCTATTCCCTTCTTTGGTTAGCCTACTTAACCATTTGGCATCATTATAACCCTATTCGAAGTCTTTTTAATTTTTCTTGCATATATATATTTAAGTAGTGGAGATTAGATTATTTTTAAACTTATGGTAAATTCACTTTCATAAGAAGATGATGAGAGTATATCACTCAAATTTCAAACACTTGTGTGAATGAGTGATATCTTATGAGAACAAACTTTGTTCATTCCAAAAGTCATATCGAAACTAATATTTCTTTCCATTCCATACCATAATTTTAATAGAAAAATTCATATCCTTTCTTAACTTTAGAAACTGATTAAAGGACTCAGAAAAAGATTGGTTTAACTTGATGACCTAGAAGCATTGTTATTTTATTATATAAGTATGAACCCATTTAACCTATATTGATTAAGCATCAATGAATATTTTCCAAATTCTTTTATCCAGTTGCATTGTGTTAGTATCCCTTATAGAGGACAATCCCAAACCTCCCTCAGTAATTGAAGCATAACATTAGACCATTTAACATTTGCACCTTAATGTTTTTTAACCATCCCCGTCCATAAGAAGTTTTTAAACATTTTTTCTATCTTTCATAATCTTTTGGAGAAGAAATAAGTGTGAGGTCCAATGGATATGAAGGCTATTCAAGACTGATAAAATTAGTTATAAATTACCAATATAGGAGAGGAAACGGTTGTTCCAATAGTTGATCTTTTTTTTTACCACATCAAAAAGAGGCCGACATTCATAGTAGGAAATCCTTTTGTTTGAGACTAAGATTCCCAAGATTGTAGAGAGTTAGAAAGCAATATATGATGCATATGTTAAAATATATAAGGCACTCTTTTGTAGATTCACAGGAAGTCTCGATAATACACCAAATTTCTAGTATAGTAAGTCAAAGGCAAATTTAAAATCAATCTTTAAGGTGCAACTCTTTATTAGTTTCTTAGTATTATACCCCTTAAGTAATTCTTGACCCAGGAGTAGATTATCTCCAATATTCCTTCCTTTTACAAAAGCTCATTAACTCTTATTGTTTATGCATTCTAGAAAAGGTTTGATCCTGTTTGCTATCAATTTTGAAATAATTTTGTAAACTACATTACAACAAGATATGAGCTTATAATCATTCAAATGCTTATGATTACACTTATTAGGAATGAGATTGAAAGAGTTCTTGCTTAACTCTCTGAGCATGCAACTTGAAAGAAAAGAAATTTAAGATTAAATTAGAAATTATGTTACCTGTGTCAAGTGCTAAGTTTGCTAGAAGAAGAACATGTTAAAATCATCTGGGTTTCATTTAAAAGCTTGTATGATTTTTTAAGAATTTGTTTACTAGTTATTATTGTGGTTCTTATCATCACCTTATTATTAGGTTCTTAAAATTTTTCTTTGTTTTGTGATGTTATTAATTTTAGGCTTGGTTTATTGTAAACAGTGTATAATTTGAGTTTTTCTTATCTTATTCTTCTTGAATGTATTGTGGTTGATTGTTGGAAGTTTTTTGTTTTTATACTTTTCAACATTCTTTGAAAGTTAAAATAGTGATGATGTATAACTAGAAGGTTTATGGATTTTAAGATGTACGTGTTAATAGTGATGTATTTTCATTCAGGTTCTGAAATCCTAATGGTGTAAAGAAGGTATTGCAAGTAGCTCCATGGCATGTCAATAATAAATCTATTCTACTACAGGGTTAGAGGTGTTTGGTCAAATATAGTTCATTTGGTCAATTATTGATGATTTGGTCAGTTATTGATGATTTAGTTTTTCTTATCTTATTCTTCTTGAATGTATAGTGGTTGATTGTTGGAAGTTTTTTTTGGTACTTTTCAACATTTTTTAAAGGTTTAAATAGTGATGATGTATAACTAGAAAGTTCATGGATTTTAGGATGTACGTATTAATAGCGATGATGTATTTTTATTTAGGTTATAAAATATTAATAGTGTAAAGAAGGTAATTTAAGTAGCTCTATGGCATGTCAATAACAAATCTATTCTACTACAGGCTTAGAGGCATTTGGTCAAATATATTTCATATTCTTGTGCAAATCAATTATTGATGATTTGGTCAATTATAGTTGGCATAAACTATTAATATGAGGGTTTTTTATTCCTTTCGAGTCCAAAAATTAATTAAAAGGGTAAAACGAAAAAAAATTAAACTTTAAACTTTCTTTATTATATGTTAGATTAGCGAACTTATATGAAGATATGATAGAATTAACTCTACTTGTACTTGACTAATTCTGATGGAATTAACAAACTTAGACACATCTCTATGATATTTAATATGAGTAAAGAAAACAATTTAATATTTCAATTGCTAAGCTTTTTATTCTTTTCTAGTTGGTTATATATTAAGTGTGGATGCCATTTAAAACTCCTAGTCTTTTTATGATTTATTTTATTTAAGATACATAGGTTAGATCCATATACAAACAATAATTATATGTATATCTGAAAGCTAGAGGTTGAAGAACCTCATACTATAGCCAATAACGCATGCAACGTTATAGAAATTGATATTAGAAGAATTAAAAAGGACAAAAATACAATCATCACCTAAATTAACACCAAACATAATGGGATTTAGTTCAATTATGAACTTGAAGTACAAAAACCAAAAGCTAACCTTATTAAAGGATCAAGAAACGCCATCAGATTTAACTAATGTAATTTATCTTATTTTCTTAACAAATATTAGAATAAGTGTATTATATTAAATATTTCATATTCTTTTTTTGTAGGCCCTATATTGTGTTGAAGAGCATCACCATCTTTCTTTTTTGTAGTATGAAGTTGTCCATCTATCCAGGTTAGTCATCTAACTAATTTTTACCATATGTATTGCTTTAATAATATGATTATGATATGTTTGGATTTGTGTGAATGCAAAGAAGGTCTTGATTTTGTGTTGTTGTTTAGAATATTCTTATAATCATTGATGAGTTTTTAAGTCCTTCTTAGACCAATTTATCATTCTCTTTATTGATGATATATTGGTTTATTCCAAGAGTGATAAGGAGCATGAAGAGCATTTGAGGATTGCCTTAGAGACAATGAGGAAGATGAGTTGTACGCCAAATTTGACAAATGTGAATTTTGGCTAAGTGAAGTAGCATTTGTTGGACATGTAATTTCAAAGCAAGGAGTGAATGTGGATCCTAGGAAGATAGATGCGGTTGTGAAATGGGAAGCACCTAAGAATGTAACTGAAGTGAGAAGTTTCTTGGGTTTAGCTAGGTATTACAGGAGATTTGTGGAGGGCTTTTCCATAATAGCAGCTCCACTCACCAAATTGACAAGGAAGAATCAGAAGTTTGTGTGGATAGAGGAGTGTTAGGATAGTTTTGAGGAATTAAAGAATAGGCTCACAACGGCACCGATTCTGACTTTGCCTTCAGGTCATGATGGTTATGCAGCATATAGTGATGACTCAAGGAAGGGATTGGGCTGTGTATTGATGCAAAGAGATAGAGTGATTGCTTATGCTTCTAGGCAATTAAAGCCTTATGAGATGAATTATCCTACGTATGATTTGGAATTAGCTGCTATAATCTTTACATTGAAGATATGGAAACATTAATTGTATGGAGTTACTACAAGGTATTTACAGACCATAAGAGCCTTAAGTATCTGATGAGCCAAAAGGAGTTGAATTTGAGATAGAGAAGATGGTT
>JAOQML010000007.1:17882169-17895818 GCA_027568935.1 Erythroxylum urbanii | reverse complement strand
TCGAATGTTTTTCCTTTTGTTTCGGAAAGAATTTTTTTGGGATTCTGAATTTGACACTATCATTTATAAAGTATGGGAGAGACGAGCACGTATATGCTATCGAGACTTTATTGTTGCCATATACAAGGCCGGTGTACGACTGCCTTATATTTTTGAACAAATATGGAGTCGCTGACAGTAGTATTGGACGTCACCTAAGGAAATGTCCATTTCAGAGCATAATTCTATCAACAGACATAGAGGACCAGGGGGAGAGAGTCTTCCCATACATACAGGAGGATATTACCCACCATGAGCATGCAGAGAGACTTGTAAGTTTATATACTTTACATTTATATTCTAATTTCTTTACTTTGTTGTATTTCAATTGAAAATGATTTGTGAATTTTAGAATGAAAATATGTGTATTATGGAGAATGATAGTTATAAATGTCTGGTATCATATATGGCTGTGTTGTTGACTTGTTTTCTTTGTTCAATAGGGGGTAAATATCATAAAAATAGAGGAAACTTTGCTGAAATTTTTATAAATTATAATTCACTAATAACATTTTATTCTTATACAGGAAAAGTCTACGAGTAGGCCTACACCCCGTCAGCTCTTTTTGCACAATCATACTAAGAAGCATGACAATCGTTATAAAGAACTAAATGTATGTCAAATTTATTGTTTAATATTAATGCTTAATAATTATCACTTACTAATATTAACATTGCCTTTTGATAGGATCAAACACAGGAAAGCATTCAACGACAGTCTCAGCATTATGAAGATGTTGTGGGAGGTAGGAACCGTTGTGGGAGGATATTCGACTTAGGTTCATTTGCGAATATATGTTATTTGCAATTATTTAAATTTAGTAAGCACCATCTAGTAGGCAGCCACAACCATTGGAGTCCAAGAGCTTCGAACCATAGTGCAGACATTGATGGAGTACATAGCTCAGCTCCGTAATAAGGTGGATGAGTTAAAGGGTAGGAGTAGCACCTTATCGCACCAATCAGAGCATCCACTGTCACCAAATCAATAGTTAATATGTACTTGTAGGAATTTCAATTGTATTTGAATTACAAATACTTATTATGTACAATTTAATGTTTTTATTATCAATTAAGATATTTTTAACTTTATATCATCAATAACTTTATGTTTAAATAAATTGTATACTATTAAATTCGTAACGGTTTAAATTATGCATCGACCATAACATTATCAAATAAAATTTGTTGACAGTATATTTTTTTAAAATTTTTTGGTTGATTTACCAACAAATATTTGTGGTTTCGTCGATAAAATCAATCGTATTTACTGACAGAAGATGACTAACTATCTGTAATCACAGACGGACTAACCAATTTCATCGTCAAATTTACTGACAGCAAAGTAACCATCGGTACACTCACTGACGGAACAAATGCAACCGTCAGGAAGTTTTTAACAAACTTACAGACGGAAACGAACAAACCATCAGTAAAGCTGTCGATGGAATGGTACTGTCCATCAGTAATTTATTGACGGTAAACCGTACAAAGTGTTGGGTCGAAAATAAAAACATGCTTGGTTTGGCTAAACGGTAGATTTCAAAAACTTTTTTCGAAATCATAATATAGCGGAAGCATAAACACCAAATCAACATGTTTTTAATCCATTCATGATACGACATAAATAAAATAAAAAATAGGAACAAGATCAGAATATTACCGACTCCTCACTACAGCTTTGACTCCTCACTGTTGTGTCTTTAACTAATCCGATCTACCACTTGTTTTCCTTGGACAACTTAGTTATCAAAAATCTTTTGTGGGAAAGGGAAGAAAATATTTGGAGGTTGTTTTATTTTCTTATATTCGGCTAGATCAAAGAAGAACAATGAGACCTCATTTTCTTTGCTATTGCTGATGATGTGGAGAGCTTGGAGAGAGACAAAATTTTTTAGACGTTAATAGCATCAAAAACTAAAAAACGAAAAATTTGTCTTTTCAAGTCCAACCTCTTGGACGTTAATGGGAGAGAGTGAGTGTTTAAAAGCCATGCACGTTTATTTTAGCATCACATGCTAAAAGACATGCATGCAAAATGAGTTGTATACGTATTCTTTGTAAAAGGACTTAAGCTTAGGAGAGAGTGGAGAGACCAAACAATAAAGCACACATTCATTACCATAGAAACTCAAAAGAGCTATAACTCCACTCACATCTTCAAATGAGCATTTGGTCAAAGCTAATTCAAAAGAGTCCTTCCAAAGCCAACACTTGTACGTTACCTTTCATCTTTAAAGACCATCCATTAACCTTTTAATGATGAGAAAACACATACTTCATTCTTTAATCAAAAAAATGGATGCACGTTTTCTATCCACTACCATACTTCATTCTTTAATTAACCATTAAACCATTTAATGATTGATGATTTAGATTTTAATTCAATTAATATAATTAATTAAATCAAAATTCAGCCCAATATTAAAAGTTCCTTTTGACTTATAATTAAAAATTAATTAATAGAAGCCCAACATTTAATTATAGGCATAAGACCCAATTTAATTAACTCTTAATTAAATTGTTCCAGTCTTATTAGCCCGAATCCAATTCGGTCATTTCTCTCCTTTCTGACCCATTTTCTTTTCGGCAACCTCTGTTTATTATTCTTGTTTTCCTTGATAACCTTCCTAGAAGCATAGTGGGGAATTTAATTGGACTTAAATAATTCAAGCTCCAATAAGCCCAAAAGTGATTTAATCTTATTAGAATTAATTCCGACTTATAAACCAAATGTCATTCCCTAAAGTCAATTAGTTGAACTCTTGAATTACTTAAAATTATATGAAATCGTGTTTCAAAATAATTAATTCAGTGTCTAATCGCAAACTCTATTATAAACCATATTATAGCCATCCACACAATAAAGGGTAAAATCACCATTTTGCCCTTATGTTGGTTTTTTCTTTTAGATCTCCCGCTTTACTCTACATGGTGATTAACACATAAGATGTAATCTTGGTGTTAAGACTTGATGGATAGCTAGTCTATCAAACTACTGGCGCCAGTTTAATCATTAATCTCTGTAAAACATCCAGAAGTGATGATATCATTATATACTCTCTATTTGAGTAAATGTTCCCTGATGCATGTTTCAATTAATAATTTCAACATACGGACACATGATTGATACTCAGTAAAAATCCATTCCGATCATATCAAGAATTGTAACGAAACACACATGAGTTCACCACTAGTTAAGATTGTGGTCCGTAATAAACGAATGCTAAGGTATATGTTTTAAGACTAAATTAACGACCTACTTCATTCTTGAAAAAACATACGTGATTCCAAATTCATATAATAGTGCCTTTACTGATAGTCAACTACTATCATGATTTGAAACTCATCATTCCCTTAAATTAAACTTTTTTACTTACACGAAGGTAAATCGTAACACTACGGTCTAAACCATAATCAAGCGACCAACTTGATTATTCGACAGTGACTCAATTAATTTAGATCATAATAATATACATGTTTCCCCATACATCTCCATGTATATGTATATTACTTACAAAGGAACCTAGGTACCTTATGACTAGTTATATTATGCTCATATAATTAAAACCAAACTCTTTTATTTTATTAATAATAAATATTTTCATTACAATATTGTAACTAGAAGAAAATTAAGATATATGTAAATACACTTGCTTTCTAAAGCATTATATTTACATAACCCTAACATAAAGAATCGTTGGTATATTTACCAACGATTTTTTGTACGATTGACCATCGATTCTGTTGGTAAATATACTGACAGACTTACTGTTTTTCGTCGAGAATTATTACCTATGGTCATTTCTACGATGTCTTTGTCCATTGGTAAAGTCTGTCGCTAACCTTAATTACTGACGGAATGTTTATGTTGTCCGTCGGTAATTTCCGTCAATAAACGACATTTTTCTAGTAGTGAAAACATCCGGTTGTGGAAACAATTTCCAAAAGTTGAACAACAAACATACATGTAGCAAAACAGATGCAAAATGCATAGGCATACATAAATAAATTCTTCAGAACTCAAGAACAAAGATGATATTCGTGAAAGGAGAAAACATTTTTTAGGACACAAAAAAAGAATAGTCACTGAAAGAACAGTTTTGGGTTTTAACTAAATCATAAAACCTTAATAGTTTATCGAATCAATAACAATCAAGCAGTTAATTTTAGTTAAGCAATTAAAGGAGGTTCTGTTACCATTGTTATAAACCAACTGTGATAGAATCACGAGCACAATGGAAAAATAAAATTTTTATAGTTTTTTCTCAAATCCCAATAATTGAATAACTTAAATAAAAAAGTGAATCGTAAAATAAAAATTGTACCCGATTCATTTTTCCTATTGAAATCCTTTGAAAGCTTTTTGACGGATTAACCATAAGTTATTCACTTGTCCAACCTCTAATGGTATCCATAGAGTGGCTTCTCAACGATTGAGAGGAATTAAGCAAGAGTGCTAGCTTCATGATGCTTACTCTTATTTATAGAAAAAGAATAATAAAATTTTTATTAAAATTAAATTCCTAAATTCATACTCTATTTATAATTAATTTAATTTTAATAAAATCAAATATCTCATATTTGATCCCTAAAGTTTCTCAAACTTTATAATTAAGTCCAACTTAATAAAAATTGATTTTTGTTTCACAAGCTACTCTTTAATGTGTGACCCATTAGGTTTCTAATAAATTGAAAATGATTATAAATTATTATTAAGCTGCTCTTTAATGTGTGACTCATTAGCTTTCTAATAAATTGAAAATGATTATAAATTATAATTCTAATTCATAATTAGAATCAAAAACTCCTATTAACTTATATTTAATTCTCCAATGAAACAATTTATAATCATAAATTAAGATTGACGTCTAGCAACCTGTCATGACCACCCAAATATCAGGAATGCCAAAGTGGTTTGACTTAACCTGTCCATACATGGGTATGATGTATAATTTAATCATTTCTCCATCCAATGTTCCAATTGGATAGAGTATGGATATAGTGTCTACTTTTTCATCCAATCATGTTTGTTCCTGTTAATTAGTAATTGATATTTGAAAATGCCTTTTCAAATGTTAATTCACTCTAGCTAGAGAATTTTATAAATCACTAATAATCAAGAATAGTAGAACATTCTTTCTAATCACTTTAGACTGATGAATCATTTATTGACTTACTCAACTATCTTTATATGGTTCATATTGCATCCAAGTACTATCAACTGAATTATCCTAAGACAGTTCATAAGTAGCATAAAAAAACAATAATTCCCATATAAGATACCTTGGTTATCTCAAATCTAATAATCAATTATACAACTATTATTATGAGAAAATCCACAGACACATAGTAATATTTCATTTAGGATTCTCATATTCGCGTCAGTTAGTGACTTATTCTCTAATAAGCACCTACATATTAGTTTAAGTATCTCCATACTTTAATTTATAAGATCAATTACTTTCTTTGTAAGAAAGAAACATGAGGATTAATTACTTTCTTCATAAGAAAGAAACATAATGTGTGTTAATTTAACTATTTCAACAATATCCCGTCTTGATGAAACTACAACTAGGAACATTTATGCACAATATGTAAACGTAAATTGACTCTCACAATTATGATCTTATCATAATTTCAATTACACAGTAATTATTTCAAGGATTTTACCTTTAGTATTAAAACATTAAATGTAATTAACTTGATCCACAAAGATAAAGAATGCCTTTTATTAATTAAATAATAATGTCATACATCAAATTGCAACCAATTGATTGGCCGCAAGGGCATAAACTAACAGTGTTTCTATATGTCTAGATATGTTAGTTATGATGTGGTTATGGATTTTATGCAATGTATCCTTCATCTACTTTTATTAATGTTGGAGTCTTATGTGTTTGGCGGGATAAGATCATACTAAGTGTTAATGATAATAAAGGGATGCATTAAGTTTGACATCAAGTATATGTTCTCAACTTTTGGTCTTGGTATGAGTAACATTAAACTTCGTCAAGACATAAGGAACAGAAAATAATACATGTACGAGTAACCAAAGAATAGAATATAAGTAGGAGAATTTACTACCTGATCTATGTGAGACTTAGTATAAACATAAAATTTAAAGCCTTCTAGTATTTTGAGTTCCTTTTTAACAAAGTAACAAAAATAAGATACTTGAGTGGGTGGGATGGGTTTTTTTAGTCAAGTTAGGTAAATGAAATGGGTTAGGTAAAAAATTTAGGTCAGGTTGGTCTACATCACTTGCTTTTTATTAATTAATAAGGACCAACTTTGCCATTTTAGAGCTTTTGCTAAATTTTTTAACGGAAGACAATTTTAGTTTTTTTTTCTAGACAAGATCAAACTATAGGATTCTTTTCTGAAATTCTAAATGATAAGGGACTTTTCAAAATTTTCCTAAGAATAGGGGAAGTTTATGATTTTAACCAATATTCACCCATCTGTGCCACCTTTAGAGCAACCAGAGCACCCAATTCTTCACAACTCGATTAAGATTTAGTTGAAGCATTACCAATCTCTACAAATAAAGAAGTTTAAGCCACTATAATACATTAACTAGGGAGTATAACTTAGAGGATAGGCTACAAAAGATGATAAAGTTTAACAGGTGGCAAAAGTTCTTACACATAGCTCATACTGGAGTTTATATACATATTATAGGTTGATCAAAACAAGACTTCCTAATTTTGATATCTAGCTCTAACTAGGGGCATTCTTTGTCACCTTAGTTACAATCAAGTGGGTGTTTATATGAAATTCTATGCTGAGGAGCACACCCACACCCACACCATGTATGCTAGTAGAATTCAACTTAATTAGGACAATCTAGAGGTCTATACCACCAATTGTTAAAGTTTTAATCCTTGATACAACCTTATTCACCTATAAGATCCAAAGCTTTCAACTTTTACTTTCTAATAATGACTATATGCATACGCTGCTTGGCATGATAGCATATGTGGTAACTTGTTGGGACTTATTCTTTCTCTAATTCTTGCATCATTGAGTTCTGACATATTTATTATTTCATTCAAATCATACAAGGCTACTTGCATCAATCAAATTTGGTGCAACCAATAATAGGTATACTATCACTCAATTGGCGAGAAGATTAGGAGCATATAGTGATGAGTATAAGTTGACAGTTGTTTTCCCTCTTAATATGGACATCTTGCAAGCAATGAGGATGATGGAACTTTGGGTTAATATGCAGGGCCAAGATCTTTCCTAGTCCACACCAACATAAGTAGTGGAGGACATTATTACACAAAGTGAGCATGACGAGGGTAAGAAGTAGATGAGAGCACCAACACCAACTTATAATTCAAGCCATTTATTAGCACCTTTGTACTGCTTCAATGTATATAGTTGTATATACACTACATCAAAGATACATTTATGAGGTTGGCACAATAAATAGGTGTCGAGTTCCTCCTACCACTACTCTATTTATTCAAGATTACATATGAAAAGCCTGAGTAGGATACAAATCCTTAAAGAGAGCTAGCACTAACATAACTAAATCCTGAGGAAGACACTAAGGATCTTGCAGTGACAGTAGATCAAAGAGGAATCAAGCTTGTAGTTATAACATTTGAGCAGGAAATCAAACATTAGGAAGAGGTTAAGCCAGCTGCCAGTGAGTTGTCACCAAGGGACTAGGTTGATATGTTTTTTGTAGATGATGTGACTAACTTCTGGGTGATAATCCCCTATGTACCTTTATTAGATCCCTCATTCTAGGATTGACACATTTATTTTGTATTTATGATATCTTATTCTTATTATTTCAAATACCATGACTATGTAGGCTAATAATTTAATAAACAAATGATCTATGCGAAAGTTTGACAAGACTTTCTTATATTTTCTTATATTATATTAAGGAAGTACCCATTATTTACTTTATTTATCTCCCTTTCTTTGTTTACTTTCATTGTAATTGCATGATATGTATGTTGAAAATAATGTATAACTTAAGTCTAGGGTAGTGACTTCTTAAGACTTTGGTCCCTATATTTATTCGTTTTGTTATGAATATCTTAATAGGGAGCATTTTTTGGAAACTTTTTTAGTTTGACAACATACTAATTTAGATAATTCACTATGAGTTTTATTGTCTTTGTGATTTGAAGTGTTTAGGAAAAAAGCCATGACTTTTCATAACTAAGTTGAATTTAATTTGCTATATGAATTTGAAGAATGGAAACTTAATTGCATCACGATAAATTTTTGTATAAATTATATATGCATTGAGTAAATATGTCCACTTTTGAGTACTTGTGTTATAATATATATATTAAGAAAAAGTAAAAATAACTAAGCATTAAATAATTTCACTCTATTAGCTTTATACCAACAAAAATATTAAAGTTAAAGAGTAGTGCTAGTAACTGTTTATAATAGGGATCCAGTTAAGTAACTAAGAGTATTCATAACAAGATGTTTACTCTTTGGTAAAAAGGCTAGGAAACTTTTTAAACAACATTCCAAAAGCTCCCCTATTTTTCTAATGTTTTACTTTAAGTCAATAAGAGGTATGCACATATTCGAGAGTTGAGACATTTCTTATGCATGAAGTTAAATTTTGGAATTAAGTTGAAGTTTGAAGAATTATGAAGTGAATTGAGTTGATTTATGAATTGATACAAGTAGCTAGTTGCTTAACAATTTGATGACCTTTGCAATTGACTGAGTAATGGAGAATTTTAATTGATATGCTTGATTTATTTATTTATTTTTGAGAATTGCCTCCTATTTGAGTTAGGATAATGATATTGATTTGCTTAAGAACAAAAAAGTAAGAAACTACTTAGGTGTGGAGGAATATGAGAAGTGGTTAATAAAAAATATTTTAGCATTATTTTTGAGAGCATTATGCTTGTATTTTAGGTATTTATATATTTTTTATTTAAATGATTTGTATTTTTTTCATGGTTTTATTTTAACCCTTAAAGGAAAATGGATCAATTTGAAGTATACTTGAGTCAATTTAGCGCAAATTTGGTAGACCAGAAGAGAAGGACTTAAAACATGACAATGGTCGAGTAACATGTTAATCTATGTGTAATAATACAGTAAAGTTTCCCTATTCTTTTTTAAGCAGATTTTTTGTCCAAGTAATATGTTACCAACATGCCCCCATATTCAGGCCATGTTCAAGCTAAGAGGATTATATTTCTCCAAATGCCTATGACATTCTATTGAGTTCAACCTATGTTTACTAATACAGCAGTAATACAGGCTCGTGTTCTTCCGTATGTTAGCAGTGACTTCTTATTAAAAAATTTCTAGAAGGGTATGTGAAGCAACACAAGAGCTTAACTTGGTCCTATATTAGGATTGTGTTTAGTGTAAAAAAATAAGGTTTCACATGTTTAAAAGGAAGGTAACTAAAAATAAGAGAAGGGGTTTTCTAGAGAAAGTTGTAGAAATAAGAAAAATATTTAGAAGCCATAACAAGGAAGGTGGAGATCAAAAGAAAGATAAACTTAGGAAAAGAAACAAGAAATCCACTAAAAATCAATAAGAACTCTAAAGATTCAAGAACTATGAGGATGCTTTCTTTATGTTTTGTTCTTCTTGTTTTTATCCGATTTTTCTTTTTATTATGAAATAATTAGGATATAGATGTGGGTAGGATGGATCCTAGGATTTAATGATTTGAATTGATGATTTAACTTAATGAAATTTCTAATTTTCTTGAGATTTTTTCATGTTCTTACATTGTTTTGGATTGAAGGAATAAGAGTTTAAAGACTTAACAATCAAATTTATACATTGAGATTAAGATATGATTTTTATGATTAGATCACAACGTAAATGATGAGGCTTATATATGTTACTATAAATAGAACTACATGATCTCTCTAAGTTAGGGTGAAATATATCATGAGAATTCATGAAAAGAATTAATACATTCTTAGGTTTTTTAATTCAAAACATTAATCAAATCATCTTAAGAATAGGGACTATAGTGCTCAAGAGAGAGAATAGTTATAACTTGGGAATCTTTGCCAATCTAAGGAGCTAAAATTGATAATTAAGTCGAAAAAGTCAAGGCATTAAAAGAGTTCTAAGAAAAATCTTTCTTAGATCTAGTTTAGTCAATAGTTGTTTTAATCTCGTTTATTACTTTAAATTAGTGCTT
The DNA here is from genome assembly GCA_027568935.1 of Erythroxylum urbanii. Taxonomy (NCBI): domain Eukaryota; kingdom Viridiplantae; phylum Streptophyta; class Magnoliopsida; order Malpighiales; family Erythroxylaceae; genus Erythroxylum; species Erythroxylum urbanii. The sequence goes on along the minus strand of JAOQML010000007.1, from coordinate 17,885,605 downwards.
TAGAATTATTTGTGGGATCAACTTGACTCACCTAGACTATACTTTAGGAGTGATAGGTACTCTTGCCTGTAAAATTTTATTAGTATTGTTTTATGTGTTTTTGTTTCATTCAAAACATATCAAAAAGTTAAAAAGAAGAAGAAGAAGAAGAAGAAGAAGAAGAAGAAGAAGAAGAAGAAGAAGAAGAAGAGGAAGAAGAAGAAGAAGAAGAGATATTACAATTATAACATTGCTAAATATAAAATGAACTTGAAGTGCCTTGAGCTTCTTTTGTTCTTAACTTAAAGGTTGAGCTTCTTTTGTTCTTAACTTAAAGGTTACAAATTTAAGCTTTTCTTTATCATCTTCATGAATGAGTTATGGCTACATTTTATCCTTATATTGCTTTTCATCAAAATAATAAACTTATTAGTAGTACTTATATTTTGTTATCATCAAAACATCAATTAAAACTAGTTTAATGATCTCCCTTTTTTGATGATGACAAAACAATTATGATATTACAAAGCAATAAGCACATAATCAGGATAGTGATTAGCTCTCCCCCTTAATTCATGCATAATTGATATTCAATATCAAGAAAAAAAGACATATTCAATAACAAGTGTAAGAGAAATTATCCACACATATAGATAGATTAACTTAAACATAGCATAACTTTACTCAAACGTAAAGCACTACATAAAGTATAAGGAGTATAAGAATCACTATCCCAAAATGTAATCACTTCCCTGAATCTAATATCACTAACATTTATACCCTTTTTTGGAATTATCAAGAAAAAATTAGTTATCTAATAGAAATAAAGTGTTATGAAATGTATTGAGTTAGAAAATTCCTAAATTTCAATAATCAATCATACATAAAACTTAAATTTGGAAATAGTTGCTAATTAAGCTATAATATAGTTTTCATTTAATGAAAATGGTTAATTAGATCAATAAGTTCTTTAGTAAACTTGATATAGTTCCTAACATTATTCAAGAAAGTAATGTATTGTGGAACATTTGAGCCATTGGGCATGTTAAAGGAACAAGGTCTTATCAAAGAGGATAATTAAGATATAAGTTGTAAGATACTTAATAAATAAGGATCAATATAAGATATTGGATCTTATTTGGGCATAATAGGTATTTAATTAGAATTATTTGTAATTATGATTTAATTTTAACTAAAAATTAAATTAAATTATAATTAAATTACTAAAGCGTCTAAAACTTATTATAAATGGGTTTAAGCTCTAATGGAGCTAGCACTTCTTGTTTAACCTTTTTTATAAGATTTACAAAGTTCTCTCAACTGTTTGTGGGTAATGATAAAGGCTGGATACTTGTGTAGCTATAGTGGTGAAGATAAATCGATTTCGAAAACGATTCAAAGGGTACAACAAACAAAGGATCAAGCTTCATAATTAGGTACAAATTATGATTAATGCTTTATTATGATTTATGTGTTAATTATTTTATAGAATTAAAGTGATTTTGGTTTTCGGGAAATTAAAATATGAAAAGTTTTTGTAATTATTTTGCTCAAGTTAGGATTGGATCTTGTCCCAAATTTCCAACACCCGAGCCTAGTTGCCATCCCTTCAATTAACCCTTTATAATTTTGTACAAAATTGTAGTGAATTTCTTGGATTTGTTTCTTTTTCTTAAAAAGTTATTAAAAAACCCTAGTTTGTATACTTATCATGTAAAGGATAAAAATATTAATGTAAATATTGTTTATCAAGCTCAAATTCTTTTTCTAACATATATAATTCATTTTTTATATTTTTAGTTACTAAAGATAATGTTGGGATGTTAGAGATGACTATGTTCATTATTTTTTGTGGTTTTATAAATAAATTGTTCAATATTTTTAATATAATGTACTTAATGAAAACTAGATTTTGGTATATTAAAAGTTGAATATCTTGGTAAATATTTGCCTAAAATATTCATGATAAATGGTATCTTTATAAATTTCCTAAGCCAATTAAGGAGGTATAAGCACTTTCATCAAATTTAGAACTTGTTAATTTTTTATTGAAAGATATTTTACTTTTCCATCTCTAAGATAGTTTACTTTTCTATTAGTAAATTATTTCATTTGTGCATTGAGACTTAAAGGTGTAGGGAACATGCTCTATTGCTTACTAAAACCATTCACCATGAAGAGTTGTATCTTTTCACTTAATTGATTTTGATGGTATACTATTACAACAACGACAATAACTCTCAGTAAAATCTCGCTAAAAAGTAAAGAGAAGTCTAATAATATGTAACTTTGCCCCTAACTAGCAGAGAAGCTACTTCTAAATGATCCACATGAAAAAGAAGAAAATTAATCATCATCACAATAATAATAATAATAATAATAATAATAATGATTATGATAGTAAAAGCTTAGACTAAATTTCTAAGAGGTAAATACTACATATATACGAGTATTGGCTAACTACAAGAGGGAAGATTTAAAAGATTTACGAGAATTACAAGGATCTCTTTAGGAGAGATCCTTTATTTGAATCCTAATATGTCAGAGTTTTCTATTACAGGCATGTCCTCAGTAAGTTCCAACATTGACATATCATTCTTAATTACTTACTCCCAATTCTTCTTAGGCCTCTATTTTTTCTCTTACAGTCTCTAAGTACTATCTTCTCGCGTCTTCTCACTAGAACTTCGGGTGTCTCCTCTTAACATATCTAAGCTACTTAATTCTTGTATCTCTTAATTTATCAATAATATTAACTATCTTTAATTTCTCCCTTACAGTTATATCCATAACCTTATCTCTTTTAGGTTTTTGTTTATTGCAATTTTTAATTCATACTTCTTCTATCGTCCATCGTGGTATATGAATTTCGTAGGTTTTGGATGTGTTTGATTTTTTAAGTTTTGGGTCACTTTTTTCCGGAGATTATTTCAAAATAGTCCTCTTCATTTTCTTGAGCCAAATCCACCTCTTCTTCAGTATCTTATTAATTATTTTATTATATTAAAATATTCTTTTTCTGTTATTGCTCTAGTAAGCAAAGTATTTTTGTTTATTTCTATTGGCAAATTAAGGCATGCTTATTGCTTGTTTATTTTAGAGGTTGCGAATTACGGAATAGCCATTCTTCTACAATCAAATAAAAATTAAAGTGAAACTAAAAATTATGTAAAAATACCTAATTTAAGAATAATCAGTATCGTTATTTTAAAATGGTCAAAGTTATCCCACCATGAAATCATTCGACTAACTTGTCCCGAGGTTACATTTTTCCTCTTTTTCAACTCTTCTTATTTGAACTTTCTTCGTTCTCGAATTTCTAAAATCTTATCAATCGTCTAATTTCTCCTCTCTTTTTTTCCCCCTGGTTTGCTGTACATATGTGGTATGGTCGAGTCGGTCGTGTTGGGCCCGAGCCCATTCGTAATGACCCACAGGCCGATCGATCCAATCTCCA
>JAOQML010000007.1:17851910-17876699 GCA_027568935.1 Erythroxylum urbanii | reverse complement strand
AGAATTATAAATAATTAAACAAATTAAAATAAATTTAATTAATTAAAAATAATTTATCTTTAAGTTTTAACTAATATGTAATTATCATCAATAATAAAAATATAACTACATTGATATGAACAACTAAACAAGTTTTTGTGTTTATTTAAAAGAAAAACGAAAACTGAAAGCAAAAAATAAAAATGAAAACTATAACAGAAAAACAGAAGTGGAACTAAGCAACTCTTAAATTTACAAGAATAGGTTCAACAAATTCAACTTTAATTAGTGGTCTTGCCCAAAAACACCTTGTAGGCAAACATATACCTATTTTTTAGGAAGCGCTATTTAAAAATAATTACGAATGCTAAGAGGGTTTGAACTTAACTTGAATTTAATGGGTCTAATCTAAGTTAATTGAAGTTCGAACTTAACTCAAATTTAACGGGTTTTAGACATTATTTAAAATAATTTTGGACTTCGCACTAGATTAAAGCTTGGACCTTTTCTTATAATATAAAACAAATGTTACATTTCCTCTCATATGTGCCTCAGTTAACTCTAATAATTCTCTTCAATTACAATCTCATAAGTGTCCTAGTCACCTCCTTTATGCATATCTCTCTTTGCTTACTGCATGTCATTGTTTATTTTTCTAGCCACTGGCGTAGCCTAGATTTCTCCCTAATCTTCTTTTTGTGTTATTATCTAATTCTAGTTAGTATCTAATTATAAACCATAACTATACAAAAAATGATTTAATTCTCATCCAATCATAAAATTAAGAATAATTCAAACTACTTAAAATATTATAATTGATTACATCAAAATATTATATAACAGGAATAATATAGGTCTACAAAAACATAGTTTGTATATGAGAAGAAGCTCTTTTTGTGATTTATCATCTAAACATAAATGTCACTTCTAGGTACTAATACTAAATAACAGATAATGGATTGTAAAATATAAAAAATATTGAATTCTCAAGGATTATGTTTCAAAATGCAAAATCTACTCTTATAAAAAAGTCCTCAATCTGCTCTAAGAGACTTTTATTTCTTCCCCAGTTTGTTTCCCTATTTAGTGTTGCAAGTAAAATTTTTATGCTTTCAGGTCATGATAAACTCCTAAAATTTATGCCAAAACTTTCCTTTCATGATCTTGTAATGAACAATGTCTTTCCATTGTAAATCTTTAAAATGGTGTTAATGAATTCAGGTAAAATCATAGATCTCTTAGACCATATATTTTTTTATTAATATATTTTTTATTTTACTTCATTTTCATCAGGAATGATAGGGAATAGACTCCACCCGAATAGACCAAACATACTAATAAAAGAAATTAAGGTAAAAAAAGGACATACAAGATTTAACGTGGAAAACCCTTTAATGAATATGGAAAAAAACCACGGGCAAGAATATAAAACTTTCCCATATAGAAAAAAAGATTACAAGAGGAAGATCTCACAATCTACACCAAGAATTAATACATAGTTATGGGAAAGAGATTTTGGGATATTTAAAACCTTAAGCATATGTCTCTTAATATAGCTTCAAATGAAGCTTATACTCTCACCCACAATCTCCCATTTAGAGGTTTGATTGAGAACCAATCAATGTCCACACTTTTCTTTCTATCTTGCCATTTCTCTGTTGTCTAAGTCTCTGTCAAGCTATATAAGGATCTACACCATATGAATTTATCAGTGATGATTGGCTTCATTAGTGCATCTGCTAGGTTTTCTTTTATGTGAATTTTCTGCATGTCCACACTTCCATCTTCCACCACTTCATGAACAAATGATATTGAACTCCTATGTGTTTATTTCTGGAATGAAAAGTTGGATTCTTTGCAATATGAAAGGCACTCTGACTATCACAATACAAAGGAGTTTTCTCTCTTCAGTGCCCAAACTCCTCTAAAAACCTTTTTATTATCAGCTTCTGTTGTAAATAATGCTACAATTGTCTGTAGTTTAGACACCTAGCTCTCAAATCCTCTTGCAACTGTAAACACATAACCTATAGTGGATTTTCTTTTATTAAGGTCGCCTGTAAAATTAAAATCAACATATCCTTTGATAATAAATTCATATCCTTTATAACATTGAGCAAAATCTAAGGTCCCTTTAATATATCTTAGGATCCTCTTTATAACCCCCTAGTGTTCTCGACTAGGATTCCTCATGTAACGACTAAGCACTCCTACTGTATGTGTAATGTCTAGTCTTGTGCAAATTATAGTGAACTGATGCATATAGTACTCATGACATTTCCTTCCTCTCAGCTCCACTGCTAGGGTTTTTACTTAAGAATAACTTAAAATTAACAGGAAGAGGGGTAAAGATTGATTTACAATCTTACATGTTGAAGAGATTTTCTTCAAGTAATTCTTCTGAGAAAGCCAAATCTTCGTGTTATTTTTGTCTCAATAAATTTGCATTCCTAGACAAATCTTCGTGTTATTTCTGTCTTAATAAATTTGCATTCATAGAATCTTATTTATTGGTCTTAAATCCTTCATTTCAATTTCCCCAACTAATTGAGCCTTTAAATGTTGAATACGATCTTTGTTAAGGCTTGTAACCAACATGTCATTAACATACAATAATAATAGTATGAAATCATTATTACCAAACCTCTTTAAATATGCGCAAAGGTCTGTACTAAATCTGTTAAACCCAACGACTCATTATGAAGGAATCAAATCTTTTGTACCAATATCTTGGCCCTTGTTTTACATCATGCAAAGATTTGTTCAACCAGAAAACCAAATTCTCTTTCCCTAATTCTTCAAAACCTTCTGGTTGATGCATGTAAATTTCTTCTTCAAGATCTTCATGAAGAAACACAGTCTTTACATCTAACTATTCTAAATATAGATCAATTATAGCACACATAGCTAGGACAATCTGAATTGTATTAAGGCACTAAGCATATCCTTTTACCACTAACCTTACATGATACCGCTCCACCTGATCATCATTGTTACGTTTGATCTTGTATGCTCATTTGTTGCCAATGGGCTGTCTCCCTTTTGGTAGTGGCATAAGCTTCCATGTCTTATTCTTATGAAGAGCTTCTATTTCTTCCTACATTGCTACCATCCAAAGTGATGTATCTGAACTATTTATTGCTTCTTGAAATGTTGATGGTTCTCCATATTCTGTTAGGAGACACTATACAATATTGCCCTCTATAATATAATCAGACTGCCAGATTGGGGTTCCCTATTCATGGATTGACCGTCAAACTTTATATTTTCATATTCAACTGGTTCTTGCTCCTTGTGATTTGTATAACTTCAGTAGAATCTTTCTGTTCAGTTTTCCTTTCTTCTTGAATTGTTACAACTTTAGAATTTTCTTTAGATGTGCTATTTTGATCTTTCTCTTACAATTTATCTTCTACAAATATGATATCCCTGTTAATGACGAGCATGTAGGTAGTGGGATCCCACACTCAATACCTCTTGATTCCATCAACATACCCCATAGATCTACATTTTCAAGATTTTGGATATAGTTTTGTGATATCTTAGTTATCATACATCATAAACATAGGACTTCCAAAGGTGTGTAACTAATAATAGTCTGCTGGTTTACCGGTCCACATCTCTGTCAGTGTCTTTAGATCAATTGATCTTGTCAGTGATAGATTAATCACATAGCAGGCGGTCTTCATTATTTTTTCCTAGAAAGACTTTTCCATACTTGCAATTCTCAACATGGCTCTAGTTCTTTCAATCAGAGTTATGTTCGTTCACTTTGCCACTCCATTTTGTTAAGGAGAGTGAGGCACCGTGAATTGACATTTGATGCTTTCTCGATTACAAAATTCAATGAACTTATCACCAATGTATTCTCCACCATTATTAGTCCTGAGGCACTTGATTTTCTTCTCCGTCTCTAACTTAATTTGTGCTTTAAATGTTGTGAAGGTTGGAAATACATCTCCCTTTCTCTTGATAGGATACACCCAACATCTTCTAGAGTAATCATCAATTAAGGTCACAAAGTACCTTGCTCCACCCTGAGACATAACTGATGCTTGCTATACATTAGAGTGAATCAATTCTAGAATATCTTTATTTCTATAATTCGATGCATTAAATTTCAGTCTATGCTAGTTACTTATAACGCAGTGCTCACAGAAGGGTAATGATACCTTCATGAGAACAAGGAGCAGTTTTTGCTCAGCAAGAATCTTTAATCCTTGTTCTGACACGTGACCAAGTTTATGGTGCCATAATTTTGTTACATTTTCTGTAGAACTAATCAGTGCAACTGATGCATTTACTTCTACATATGCCTTCCCATAAGCTTTTAAAAGTTTGCAACTATCCTTTCTGCATTCATTACTACAATTGCTCCTTTGATCACCTTTATAACTCCATTTTGATTGGAGGTCTTGCACCCATTTTCATTTAATTGTCCTAAAGACAATTTTTTTTTCAATCCCTTCACATGTCACACATTTTGAATAGTGTGAACTGTACCATCATACATATTCAACTTGATGGTGCCAATTCCAACAATCTCTAAGGCATGGTCATTTCCCATATACACAGATCCTACAGAGATAGATTTATAAGTGTGAAACCAATCTTTACAAGGACTCATATGCCACGTTGCTTCTGAATCCATTATCCAAGCATCAGTAAGCTATACTCTGTCCTTAAACATTGTTGTTACTTCACTGTATAAGATTTCTCCATTGGCAACACATTTATAAGAAGTTGATGCTTTAGATGCCTTGTCCTTACCCTTCCTTAATCAACATTCACTTTTAAAGTGTCCTCTCTTGCCACAGTTGTAACACTTAAGTTTTTTCTTACTTCTAGATTTCGACCTTCTTTGTTTGTGACTCCCAGTGGAATCACGCTCTATTGACCATCCTCTCATCATTGATAAGGTTTCCGTTTGATGTGAACTTGTCAGCATTTCTTCCTTGTTGATAAGTCTATTTTTTCTTCTAGAACCGAGGTAGCAACATCATCAAATACCAAAGTATCTATGAGGATATTATTAATTAAATGAATGATGAGTTAGTTATATAAATATGGAAGACTTTGAAGTATAATCTCCACACGTTCAATTGGATTTACATTATGTCTGAACTTTGAAAGTTAAGAGCATAAAGATGTCAGAGTATTGACATGCTCTGTTATTGAAGTAGATTCAGACATTCAGAGTTTGTAATGACAGGCCCCTATCCTATAATGACTGGGAGACCTGCCTAACACTCCACATTGGCTCTCCAATCAATATTTGAGTCAGTTGGATAGTTTCTATAAAGCTAAGCCTATTGCCCTTATTAAGGAAAACCTTTATACACATCTATTCTTTATACAATTGTACTTTCCAAAACCTGTTCAAAGATATGCAACAGTTCTCAAAAATATGTAAAAGGCAAAATAAAAATGCGTACACAACAACACTTGATGAAGTTGACTAATCGCGAGGTGGAGTCCCTGCTATTAAAGCCCCTGAGCGTGCACCTGGAACGTTTTATTTAAAAACAGAAAGTAAATGGTGAGCTAAATGAGCTCAGTGAATATTGTTGCTTTCAAATAAAAACATTTATACGAGTATTAACCTCCATTAAAGAAAACAATTCTTTTCATTTCAAGTAATAACCAATGTTCTCACAAAATAAATTATTTTCTTTTCATAAGATTAATACATAAGTAAAAAAAATATAAATTTTCTAAGATCAAGTTTCACTTTTCTTGTAAAGTATGCAGCAATGGAAATCAATACTTTCATGAACTTTCTTTTTAAAACATGACTTATCACTAATTTTCTTTGCCATATGGTACCCTTAGGTGTAATGCCATAGAGTTGGTTCTGCATCGCTTACCCATGCCTGGTTAACTTGTATATACCAATTGTTAGGAAGCTGGTTCTGCATCGCTTACCCATAACGATGCTAGTACTACATATAAATTAGTGGTTACGTAGCTAGTTCTGCATCGCTTACCTGTAACAGTGCTACCATAATATATACTCCACATTTGCAGAAGGCAACTCATAGGACATACTAACAGACACAACACCCCCCATGTTGGTGACAGACACCCCCAAACACTGCTATGCACATTAGGACATCCTCTGATCAATATAATTGTATGTATAAAGACCTAATGGCGTACCATAGGCTAAACCATAATTAATAGATGAGCGCGCCTCATTCCAATACCAATTAAAAACATATTCAAAATCCATTTCTATGCCAATTCAAAACATATGCAAATTTTGATTAAATTCCAATCCAAAGCGTGTGTACATCTCATTAGTTTCCAGGTGGATTCAAAACTGAACTCAATGTTAAATTAAAGCATATGTAAATCTCATGAAGATTAACTTTTAAATTCAAGTAGTATCACTAATGGAATTATTCATAAACATACTTTTCATAGTAAGGTAAAAACTATCTTTACAAAATCAATTTAAAGGTACACTCACTATTTGTCATTTATCGTTAACCACCCTCACATGTCCAATGCTTTTCCTTTATTAGTCCCGAGTCTACAGTGATGAGAAAACTTTATTGTCTTATTCAGCTATAAAGGAGACCCCTGAAGGGTTCCTAAAACCTACCAAGTGCATCCATAACTTACCACCTTGTTTTACAAATTTTATGACAAAGGGCTTAACCAAAATCTTAGCATTTTGTAAGATTACAATTCTGTTTTCTTTTCACTGAACTATTGAACAACTTCCATGATTTATACATGTTGTCTTCTTTCCGTTTAAATAATGTATGTAGTATACACCTAGTATTTTCCTTACATTGAACCATTGAACTATGTACAACATATATGCTTCCATTGAATAACTATTAAGCCATATATATAGCATCTACATGCTGCCAATTAATACCTATTGAATAACATACATAAGATATGGATATACATGTTATTTTCCTCTCTATTTACCACGCTATTTTTCTCTTCATTTAACCATGCCTCCACTTGTTCCTTAATTTTCACATATCAAATTCCCCTATATCTTTAGTTTTCATATCATCAGAAATCATGCCATTTCAACTTCTAAATTATGAAACATGTACCAAAAAATAATAAACTGCTTTACCAATAGGGATAGTATCAGGTTACCATAATCAATCTCAATTTTCAATATCATTAAGCTAGAATTAGGTCTAGGTCTCTTTTACATTTTTTTAGTATTATGTCTTAGGTTTCATTTATAGTTAGAATCACGTAATTTTGACTATAGACTAAGTTATGTCCAAAACACTAGGACTGTTCAAGTAAACCTAGAATCCTAACACAGAATTTCACTAAACATAGTTAGGAAAACTTACCACTTTCTTCAAATTATGCTCAAACATTCACACAAATCATAAGGAAATTCATGTTTCTAGCTTAAGCATTCACGTGACCAGCTAAAGAGGATGGATAAGAGTGGTTTAACATACCTAAAATTAGATGGTAAAGTGATGCCCATCTTTTCCCTGCATGTAGTTGGCATTGTGGAGGTGCTGTCCACAGTCAGAGGCTTAAACAACATACAGAAATTATTTCCTAAAGGTGACAACTTGGAGATCTATAAGTGAAGGGAGCAGTTGCAATTTAGTAACATCAATTCTGGTCTAAAAGATAAGTGACACTTTGGTGGAATGATGGTGAAGCAGCTCCTCCATCATTTTTGTTTAAGCTACACGTTGAAGAGGGTTGTCCTACACGTTGCAAGGTAAATTTCTAACAGTTGTCCATTATATAATCTCTTACCATCTTTGTTTAATTAATCCTTTAAATCCTTACCTCATCCTCTGAAATTCTTATCCCCTAAATATAACAAATTGTTTTGATTTTATCTCACTAAAATGAAACATGTCCACACCATGAATTTGTCTCTCATGTAATGAATTTTATATCCTTCACATCTACTCCTCCATAAATGTGACAACATAAGGTTTTCATGCATTCTTATTCCAAAATAATGAGAACTTCTTCATGTATGTGACAACTGCCACTTAAGCATTCACATGTACATGTATTATTTCTTGTCCAAAATAATTAAATAACTTAAGAAAAATTTGTCCAATTTCAAACGAAATTTCATGTCCACTTAATAACATGCTACACCTAAATATATCAACATATAATTTGGATCGATTTACTTTAAGTATTCCTAACTATGAATGATTCTTATGTCCTTATGTTTCAGCCCAAGAATGCTTCAAATTTGCTCCTTAATAATTTAAAACAAGGTTAATCTTGATCTATCATAAATCCATCATATTGAATTTATTTTTGTCCCATTTCTATACCAGTCAACTATAATATTTTTCAACTATCATTTGACCTTAATACTTGCCATTCAGGGTTGGGTCCTAATTCATCTTTTAGCGAAAAAAAATTACATTAGCCTGAAAATATCATTTGGGTCCTCGTTCATCTTTTAGCGAAAAATTTTTACATTAGCCTGAAAATATCATTCACACGAAATGAAATTTTATAGATACGTGAAAAGAAAAGTTTGGGTTACATGTAGAGTCTCCTCTTCAAAAAAAAATTATTATGAAGAGACTTAGCTTCATATAACTTTGTGAGATGATCCCATATCTCCCTGACTGTTTTCTTTTCCTCTACAACTTGCAAAATATCATCCAATAGACTAAGATGCAAATCTGACATAGCTAAGGTATCTATTTGTTTCCATTTGACATCATCTGTGAAATCTGCCGACCTAGCATTAATGGCCTCTAAGCAGTTATCTTTTACTAATACTGGCTTCATCTTCAATTTCCATAACAAGAACTTTGTCCCTTCAAACTTTGCAATATCAAATTTGGTCAACATTGCTTCAATCATAAGAATTGACTCCCACTCTCTCACATAAAAAAGGGAAACTGCCTCGAATTACCTCCACTTAGTGAGTAATAAGACTATAGGATACCAAGAAAGTTCCTAGGAAAGGCTAGAGGGGTAACAAATGGTCCCACTTAAAACCCAATCTCTTTAGACAGAGCTTTTCATATACATGCACTCAATTGCCTCAAATACTAGCAAAAAATGCCCAAAAATGACAACAAGAACCCTAGAATAAAAAAACCACCCTTAACTCTCAAGAACACCAAAGAAAAAACTCGTTTTCTGATGTGGAAGATCAGACTATGCTGCAACCACAGAGCATACTTGAGCTGATAGGAGATGGACTCCACCCAGATAAAGCAAACACACTAATAAAAGAAATTGAGGTAAAAAGGGACACATAAGATTTAACGTGGAAAACCATTTAACGAATAGGGAAAATCCACAAGCAAAAATAAAAAGCTTTCCATTATAGAAAACAAAGATTACAAGAGGAAGATCTCATAATCCACACTAATAATTAATACACAAGGTTATTGGAAAGAGATTTTGGGATGTTTAAAAACTTAAGCATATGTCTCTTTATATAGCTTCAAATGAAGCTAATACTCTCATGCACTTATGATGTGGGATAGAAAACTAAACAAGAAAACATCTATAAAAGGAATTATCAACATAAACTGACATTACACGAAGTTAGAAACTTTATTTTACCAATCCAATGAGAGACACCTACTGTTGCTATAGAGAATGAATTTCAAAATGAAAAAAGAGAATTTCATATTGAATCATTAGTTTAAGAATACTAAAAATGGGCAATTCTTAAAATTCTTGATTTCTTTTATACGTTATTTTTCTACATAACTTTGCTAATGAGCTATTTTTCCCACCGAAGATACCCAATGACAATGCCAATAGGCTATTTTCTCAAAGAATGTGCCCAGTGATTGTGCCAATGTGATGTTTTTCTCATCGAAGGTACCCAACGACCTTGCTAATGGGTTATTTTGCCCACCACAACTATGCCAATGGGATGTTTTCTTACCAAAGGTACCCAGTGACCATGAAAACGGGTTATTTAGCCCATCGAAGGTGCCAAACAACAATGCCAACGGGCTTTTTTCTTATAGAAAGCCACCTAACGACTATGCCATTGGGATGTTTCTCACCGAAGGTGCCTATAGACTATGCCAACGAATTATTTCTCACAAAAAATGCCCCGCGATCTTGCCAACAGGTTATTTTGCTCACCGAAGGTGCCCAACGAACATGCCAATGAGTTGTTACGCCCACTGTAGATGTGCTAACGCCCACAAGAACACAAACTGGTTGTTTTACTCATAGAAGGTGCCCATCGACTATGCTAATAGATTCTTTTCCTCATGGAAGATGCCAATCGACCATGCCAATGGGTTGTTGTGCCCATCGTAGGTATGCCAACGGGTTGTTTTCTATTTAAAGGTACCGAGCGACTGTGCCAATGGGTTGTTTTCCCACCGAAGGTGCCCAATGACAATGCCAACTGGTTATTTTCTGCCTGAAAGTGCCCAACAACTATGACAATGGGTTGTTTTGCTCATCGAAGTGGTTGTTGTGCCCACCATTGATATGCCAATGGGCTGTTTTCTCATCGAAGTTACCAAGTAATTGTGCCAATGGGCTCTTCTTCCCACCAAAAGTGCCCAAAGATAGTGCCAAAGGGTTGTTTTTTGACAAAAGGTGCCTAAAAACCATGCCAACGATTTATTTTGCTCACCAAAGGTGCCCAGTGACCATACCAATGGGTTGTTGTGCCCATCATAGGGGTACCAACAGGCTATTTTCTCATCGAACGTGCCTAGTGACCATACCAATGGACTTTTTTTCCCATTAAAGGTACCCCACGACAATGCCAACGGGTTATTTTGCTCACCAAAGGTGCTCAGCGACCATGCCAAAGGGTTGTTTTGATCACCAAAGGTGCCCAGCGACTATGCCAATGAGTTGTTATGCCCATCATAGGTGTGCCAACAGGCTGCTTTCTCATCGTATGAGCCTAATAACTGTGCCAATGGGCTCTCTTTCCCACCAAAGGAGCCCAATGACAATTCCAACCGATACGACTGTGCCAATGGGTTGTTTTACTCACCAAAGGTGCCTAGCGACCATGCTAATGGGTTATTTTGCCCACTATAGGTATACCAATGGGTTGTTTTGTCACTGATGGTGCCCAAAAACTGTGCCAATGGGCTCTTTTTCCCACGAAAGGAGCCCAATGACAATGCCAATGGTTTGTTTTGCTAACAGAAGGCACCCAACGACCATGCCAATGGGTTGTTTTGCCCACCGCAGGTGTTGCTACCGATTGCTTTCTCAATAAAGGTGCCCAGTGACTACATCATTGGCTCTTTTTTCCACCGAAGGTGCCGAATGACAATGCCAATGGGTTGTTTTCTCAATGAAGGTGCCTAAAAATCGTATCAACGAGTTGTTTGCTTACTAAATGAACCCAACGATCATGTCAATGGATTGTTGTGCCCATCGCATGTGTGCCAACAGGCTTTTTTCTAATCGAAGGCACCCAACAATTGTGTCAGTGGGCTCTTTTCCCCACCAAAGGTGCCTCAAGACAATGCCAACAAGTTATTTTACTCACCGAAGGTGCCTGATGATCATTCCAACAAGTTGTTTTGCTTACTGAAGATGCCCAAAGACTATGCTAATGGGTTGTTGTTCCCATCGTCGGTCTGCCAACGGGCTTTTTTCTCATTGAAGGTGCCCAGAAACTATGCCAATGAGATATTTTTCCCACCAAAGGTGCCCAACAATAATGCCAACAGATTATCTTCTCACCGAAGGTGCCCAAAAATCATGCCAATAGGTTTATGCCCAGTGACTTTGACAATGGGTTGTACTACCCACTGCAGGTGTTCCAACAGGCTATTTTCACATCTAAAGTGCCTAACAACTATGCCAAGGGGCCCCGTGATAATGCCAACTAGTTGTTTTATCCATCGAAGGTGCCCATCGACCATGCCAATGGGTTGTTTTAATCACCTAACGTGTCAGTGACCATGCCAATAGGTTATTATGCCCACCGTAGTTATGCCAACAGGCTGCTTTCTCATCAAAGGTGCCCAGCGACTGTACCAATAGGCTTTTTTCCTATCGAAGTTGCCTAACAACAATACCAACGCGTTGTTTTCTCACCAAAGGTACATTGCGACTGTGCCAATAGGCTCTTTTACCCATCAAAGGCACCAAATAACAATGCCAAAGGGCTTTTGTCTCATTAAAGGTGCCCAGTGATCATGCCAAGAGTTGTTTTGCTCACTGAAGGTGCCCAGCAACTATGTCAATGGGTTGTTGTGCCCACCGTAGATTTGCCAATGGATTGTTTTCTCATTGAAGGTGCCCAGCGACTTTTCTAATGAGCTTTTTTTCCTACCAAAAGTGTCCCACGATAATCCCAACGAGTTGTTTTTTTTATAGAAGGTGCCTAACGACTATGCCAACGAATTGTTTTCCTTACAGAAGATGCCTGATGACCATGCCAATGGGTTGTTATGCCCACTGCAGATGTGCTAACTAGCTCTTTTCTAATCAAAGGTGCCTAACGACTATACCAATGGGCTCTTTTTCCCACCAAAGGTGCCCAATGACAATGCCAACTGGTTGTTTCCTCACCAAAGGTACCCAAAAACCTTACCAATGAGTTATTTTGCTCACCAAAAGTTCACAGCGATCATGTCAATGCGTTATTGTTCCCACCACAGATGTGCCATTGCAGGTGCCCAACGACAATGCCAACGGGCTATTTTCTCAAAAAAGAAATGTAACTTAATTCATAAGAATAAAACAATCAGAAAAACAGATCGAGAGATGAAACTTGTGGATTAAGTTTTAAAAATTGCTTTAATGGTGTTAAAGGGGCTATAATGAGCCCTCTAAGTCTTAAGATTCACAAACATTCTTAAATTGCTTCTTGTTCTTCTTCTCTGAGTGGTGGTTGGTTGTTTCAGTGGACTATAGGCAGAAGAAACTCAAAGTATTCAAATTGGTAAAATGAAACTAGTTAGGGTTGGGTCAATTTTCAAGGTTGAGTCGAGTAAATAAAATGGTTAAGGTAAAACATTTAGGTCAGGTTGGTCCATATCACTTAGTTTTGGTTGGTCCATATAGACCAACTTTGCCATGTTAGAACTTTTGTCAGTTATTTTTTATAATGGAAGTTAACTTCAGGGGGCTTTTCTGGGCAAGTTCAGACTTTTTTTTGAGAATTCTAAATGATAAAGGTTTTTTATAAAATTTCCCAAAGTATAAGGAGCATTTTTATCTTTTAAAATAAAATAAAATAATTAAAAATTTATGAGAAATTATATTTAACTTAGTAATGACAACAACATTCCTTTATCTAAGATTCAATTTATATTGAATAAATATTAAACCATTTAATCTATTTCGTTCCAATGTATTTCTTCTTTTAGAATATCTAAACTTAAATATGCTCTAGCTCTTTTTACACCTAGTCATACTCACACATTAACCGAGAATTTGAATTATAAACTTTCACAATTCTTGAATACCACTTCCAAATTGGTCCCACCATGCAATTGTAAGACAAAAAAAATCTTATAAAGAAAATAAGTTGATGATTATTATAAATAAGTTGTATATGTGAAGAAATATATACCTAGATTAAGTTTTTCTTTTTGGCATATTACAATGGGCATTCCAAAATCAACATATGCATCCTTATATGCATCTATTTGTGAGCTAAGATGTTCTTACATCGTATGATGTGAAACAATTATTGTAATAGTTAATAACATTCTCCTATAAACTTCACCTTTTGTTGTGAAACTTGATCTAAAATAGACACTCATATTTATAAACACCCTAGCAGTAAAAAATGGTTGTAAGAAAATGTAACTCATTATTGCCTTCTCAACATTATCAGCCAGATGAAGTAATGTGACTCATTATTGCCTTCTCAACATTATCAGCTAGATGAAGTGTTCTTATTAAAGACTTACAAATTAAAATTGGGACCAAAATCCATTATCTTCAAATAAAATCTTAGAAAGCTACATTCCATTACTAAACCTACCATATTAAGATGCAGCATACTTCTCATTTGTAAACATTTGTCTCAAATCCTTTATTTTCACATGAAACAATAAAGTTATAAGAAATTAGTTGCAAATCTTTTAATGGAAGCATATCACCAATTCATATCATTTATTAAATCCTTTCTTATCAAGTTTATAACTCATGCATAATTATAAATGAACTTAGTCATTTTTCTCACTTTCTACATAGTTTCATCAATAATAGGAAAGTATATAGTATCTCCTATATTTTCTAACATCTTATCAATATAATGTGCAACACAAGTAGTTTAATAAAAGAATTATACCAGCTTTGCAACCTCTTTTCAACTACCTTATGAGAAACATCATTATTAATGATAAACTATACAATGTTTTCAAAGCTAATTCCTTCATAGTTTCTTCAAAATATAAGGTTAGATGCGTTAATTAACTTCAAAAATATCATCCCCTTAGTAGAATAAGCCCAAAAATTTCACAATGGTCTCTTGTCTCCAATTTGTCCAACTATCATATATGATTAAATAATCATAAGTTGCGCAAGTCCTTCTTTTACTCAAATAACTATTTATTTCATTAGTCGAGTTATATACTCATTGATTAAGGAGTTTTAAATCCTAGACCAACAGAGGCAATAACATCCATCATATGATGGTAACACTAAGACTGAGTAACTTTAAATGACACTCTTACATTGTGCTACACTTTATCCGTTGCCATTTTTTATTTATGAACTATTTCTTTATATTAAATGCATTTTGAATTGAAGGTTGAGTTATAGGAGTTGTTTGTGGAGCAAAAAATTTAGGCAATTGTCTTCATCTTATCCTTATATCAGTGCAACATTCCCTTATTCTTTGGTAGGAATAGTAGCTTTAATATTGTCAATATAATCCTCACCACTGCAAAATGAACTTTCACTTCCAATTATTGTTCACTCTTTGTTTTTATAGTTATGTCCTTCCTTTCTTTCTTTCTCATTCAAATACCCTTCAAACAAAGTTTTCATTGGCCATTTTACATCATAACTAACTTTTTTACAAGTTTTTATATCACCTTTGATATGAACTAAATATTTCTTTAATATAGTGATCTCCCCACCTCTCAAAAGTTTGTCAAAATATAAATATATAATGAAATTTTCATACTAGGAACCAATCTTACATGAGCCCAAGCTAAATCATTGAATATTCCTGAAGAGATTGAATTGCTAGGAGTACTTAATCTCTCCTCTATTACCTTTGTAAAATAAATATAAATATATGTAAAAATAATAATAATTTCCTATCAAAATAAATTTTTTACAGATGATAGTAAATTTTCTCAAAACATATTGATCATAGTTACTAATAGTTGAAAACATGTTATTCCAACTTGGTTTCAATATCGACTACAACATATTAGATATATTTTGTATACTGAAATTTCATTTATATGAGGTAGTGAATAATAAAGAGGATAGTCAAAAGTAGGATTACATTTAACTTTACATTAAAAAAAAAGCCAAATAACTTAAGAAAAGAAGTCTTATATTATCAAAAGTGTTATTTTATAAGCATAGAATATGGTATTTAAATCAACTCAAATGCATTAGAAGGTAGATTAACCCAAAGTTGGAAAAGTACTAAAGAATTTTCTTAACTTACTTGTGAAATATATGGAAACCAAACTAAAGTTGAATTAATTGGAGAACATAAAATTTTTAAAAACTTTTTGTTAATGAATTTAAATACCTATTTAGAAATCATCTTTCTACCTTTACAAGATTATCTTCTCATTTATTGGTAAAATTAGTGAATTAGTAACATGCAATTTTTTTGTTCTCAGCTTTTATACCAATTTTTATGAAATTTGCTACAACCGAATTTTCATTCAGTAGGAAACATATAACTTAAATGGTTCCACCTAGATAAACTTGATAATATAAAGAAAATAAATGACTAAGGTAAAAACAACCTATTTATTATATATTTTGTTCTTAAATAAATTTAATTTTATAGTTAGAAATTGATATATTGCAACTTGAATATAAAATTGGTTATATTTATCAAGAAGTGAAAAATAAATTGATATGATCCTCATGATCGTGTCTTTAATGATAATGAAATGTTATTCTATATAATCCAAAAATAATTGAGATGTTGAACTAGTAAAAGAAATGAAATATTGGAGTTTTGTAAAATTAATAAAGAAACATGTTATTACTCTTTCTAATATGAATGCCAAAACCATTTGAGAACAAGGAAAAAAGGTTTTACATTAAATAAAAATATAATAATATTAGTTAAACTATTGCCTCTAGAAATTGAAGGCCCTGATGGAAGGTGTGAAATTAAATGCAAAGAGGATAATGAACATATTCGAAATACAAATTCAAATCAACCTAAGAATCTAGGAACTAATTATACATCTTTATGTATACTAAATTTTCAAAAATAAGAATCTCACATGAATGAAAGGCTAGCAATGATGAAGAGCTAACAACTTAATGATGAGTGGCAAGCTAACGAGTGACGACGAATGGTGAGCTGGTAAGCGACAATAAGCAATAAGTTGGTATGGCGATGACAATAGTAAAGGGAGGAAAGTTTATAAAATTTTGAGAGGTGGGAGACAAAGTAAAGGGAGGCTTAGTGAATCAAGGCTTAAGATTAGGATATTTTTTATTTTTAATTTAGTCCTTAGATTTTTGTAAGTTTTCATATCTCATTAGATATTAACTGGTATTGTGCATGTTGGTCAAAATGGGAGATAAAGGTCAAAACTTTAACCCAATATGATATTATTATTTTGAGTACAATTGTTCAATCATTGGTCTTGTTTGGTAAATGGTTGATCAACCATTTTTTAGTGAATTGGGAGGTTTTGGCTATTTGACCATGTCAAATCGTTGATGGAAATGTTTGGTAATCGGCTAATTGGGTTGGTGGATTGGACCCAATTAGTTGGTTTTGAAAAAGATCCTATGTAAGAGAGTTTTGCTCTATCGCTAAAGATTTAATATACAAAAAAAAAGATTTTGCCCTTTAAGTTCTTGCTATTACTTGTGTTTCTCTGTAACTAAAGTCATAAAAAACTAACACTTTGTTGCCTTCTCTTTCAATAATCTTCATCTCCTAAATCATATCTTGCAAACAAAAGAAGTAAAAGAAAAAAGCAATAAGAGAGAAGTGAATGTATTACTATAGTCGGTTTCGTAGAGGCTACAACATCTTGCTTTGATGCCAACATTTTGGCCTTTCTCATTGAAATTTTCTCTATTTTATTCTACAAAGCCATGTATGAAACCTGGCTAGTGACAATGCCATGCATGAGTCTCTCTAATAAGAATAAACAAGAAAAAGTAATATTATATTTGTTTCGCCTTTTTTTGCACTCTTAGATACTTAAAACTAGTGAAGAAACATGGCTTGGAGAATTTCTCATCTAGGATTGGAACCAACATAGGGTTAATATGGCAGATGAAAAAGAGAAAAAGTGATCGTAAAGTTCACAAGTAAGAATGAAACAATAATTATACAATGTACATAGTGAAAAATCATCACTTAACTCTTAATGTTAGATTTGTGCTGCTAACAAATATAATATTTCTTTACCTTGTTTATTCCTATCAAAGAGACTCAAGAGAAATTTGACAGGTGCACAAATGCACTTTTACCTTCTTATGTAGTATGTGGATAAATTTGGTTATTTTGATCATGTTCTTCTTAAATGCGTTAGTTTTCTTTACCTTTTATTATCATCAATTTGTTCAGAGCTTTAGGTTTATTTCTGGATCCTTTTAGGTTACCGATGCAGATTTGTTGAAATCATGGCTCCAGTGTTTTCACAAGATGCATAGTGCTGTGTGTGGCATACGATTCGAGTAAAGAAGTTTGTTCTAATATTTGGGCTTGAAAGAAAAATGTGCAGCTCTCTCTTTCTGTATATGTATGTGTGTGTGTGTGTGTGCGTTTCTCGATGTGATGTTACAGTAAGTGTAATCACCTTGTATTGGAATTTATATAATGATTTGGTGTATGGATGGGGTCTTGATTTCTCTATAAGAAAATTTCTGGAGGTAAAAATATATTCCTCCTCTTTAGTTTATCCATTTTAGCTTATTGTACTTCATTTCTTATAATTGTGCATCATGATGGTCTTATGTTGAACTATTTTCTATTAAAGAGCCTGCTCACAAGAGGATTGGAGTCTGATGCTTCTTCATGCTTAATTATGTAGGATTATTCATACGAAGAATTATGTTACTAAAACAATATCTTCAGACATTTTAGGAGAAGAACAACAATTGAGGAATTGACATCCAGACATCATCTAAATGTCGTTAAGGCCTACCATAATGTTTGATGCATGAGAAAGGTAGTCTATAATTTCATCTTCCCAAAGTTCATCTGGATAATCTTTAAGTTGAATTTGCACCTAACTACCACAAAAAGAATAATAATAGGACAACCATTTAAATGAAAGAAAAAGAAACAAAATAAAGAACCAAACTAAACATGTATGTCTTTGTTGAGAGAAATGCACCTTACTGTTCTAGATATTTCAAAAAGAATAACAAAATTATCACATTTGAAAATATAAGAACATTTACTAGCTATAATGGTAATACATAAATAGAGAGATCAACTCTACTAGGTGTTTAACACAATCTTAGAAATAAAATGATGATGTCAAAGCTAAGATGATGATGAAGAAAACATGGACCTAGGAAATTAAGTATTGAGAGCTCTCACATGCTGCCAAGAAGAATCAGCTCTATGCATATCAAACGATGACACTGAACTTAACTGTTGATGAGTCATCTCGAGTCAATGAGCATCATCAAAAGATGACTTTGAGATAAGTCTTTTATTTTGAAACTGCACCATCAACTAAAAAAGACAAGTCTTGCATTTAGCTCCATTTATTACTTACAACTGTCCCCCACTGGTCTTTTTCACGTTTAAAATGGAAAATCTTAACACAATGATACGTAGAGAGGATAACGTTACAACACATTAATGCGTAAAACTCTCCCTACATTTCACTGATACGTAGAGAGGAGAATGTTATAATGTTGCATGCATCGATCAAATTCTGAGCAGTGACCTCTTCTCTAATAAGTTTATCCACTCCTTTCCCCTCTTCTCACCCACATATTTTTGTTGTGTTTAAAGGAATAAAAATGATTATGACATTCAAATAACTTACTGAATGCAATGCATTAACTAATTTCATTTTACTATAAAACATATTACGTGCATTAGTTGCATGACTTTTCATTGCAATATTCATTTCAGCCTTCAATGGAGAACTTATTCAAAGTTCGTAGGAGGAAAAGCTTGGCGAAAATTTTTAGCATTAGTGATAGCATATTTAATCCCTCGATAAAAACATATATACTTTGTTGATAAAAACTACGCATTAATGAAATTATTCATGTCTAGAAAACATTAATGGTTAGAACAGCTAATATACTCTTCAATTTTGGCCTATGCTGAAAAAGATTCATTTAATTCATTAACCTAACAAACTCTCAAACCACAAGTGGTTTGAGGCTTTCCTTGCATATGGAATGATATGTGTATATACACACACATATATATACATATACATTAGTAGTATATCTGGACCTACCAGTTGTGTAGTAGGTAAACCACCACCCTAAGTAGGTACCAATAAAAAAGTAGCTTAATTAGTATCTTCTACAGTTACTTCTTTCGGATTTTTCAATTGGAAGCTCATATAGGGCATTTATCATGCAGGACATGGCCTCTTACATGATACCTTACTATTAATCTATATAAGGGACATGATGGGTACTTAAAACTTTCATTATTTGATCACTTTCAAATTGCATAAAAATAAAAGGAACTAGTAATTGACAAATTTGTCAATCAAGTATTCTAGTTATAGCTAGGTTAGATTATGCTTAAAAGTTGTTATTTCCATAAAGAGAGCTTTAATTTTATATTATTTTGATGCTATTGACTATTGTGATCCTTTGTTTATTTGCTACAAAACTATAAAGGAAGATTTTAATTATATTATAAATGTTAGGTTCTTGTATGATGATAATTTATAATGTTGTTTTTGTTTTACAGTGAAAAGAACTTGGCTTAGTTATGATCATGCATCCAAGTTAGTAAAACTAGCTAACTAATGAAACCAATTGCAAATTCATAACTAGTATATAATCTTCTCTCATCTTCTAGAATTAGATGGCACCATCCCAAAATGGAAACAAAGGATAAAGTCAAGAGGGAATAATATAGGTTGGGTTTGTTGGCCAAAAGAAAAACTTCTTATATTGTGTGACATTTGTAACCAATATATTCAAAGAAGTAAGGTAAAACATGGTGCAGTTATTTATCAAAGGTTTCCATAGAAGTAATTAGAGGAAGAGTTTCGCAAAGCGACCAACTTACCATGGGATAAAAATAAACTTTAAAATAAGTTTGATTGGATATGAGTTAGATGGGTTCTTTAGAAATAATTGAAAGGGCAAGAAACGAGATTATGACGGGACTATGATAAAGGAACAATTAGTGCCAGTGAGTAGTAGTGGACTTTGAAGATTAAGCTTAGCACTTTTCCCCCCATTTTAAGTTATTTTCTTTTACTTTAGTGATAAATAGTTAGTTAAATAATTTATATTTAATTTTTTTTATAGGATATAATCAATTTTAAAACATTTAAAGAGGAAGGGCTTGAACCTAAGCTTGAATATAAGTTAGATAAACTTTTTGGACCTTTAGCCTAAGGGGAGCTTATATTTTATATTGTGGCTAACCCTCCACAAAGATAACAAGAAGTGGAGGAAGTATATGTTCCTTTTTTACGTCATAGTCATAATGCTCATTGTCAACCATTAGGCTATTATGATTACAACAATATGGATGAGATTAGTGGTCTAAACAATGACCATGTGATTGGTGATTGAGAAAAGGTGTGGAAAGAACCTACCCTGGCCCTTACATCTAAGTGCAGAGAGTACCTACCTTGGCCCTTACATCTACCCCTATTGCTACCCTTTAAGATACATATGATAAAGAGAGTGACAGAATAAGATGTAAAAGGGTTTTAGAGAGTGATAGTTAACAAAATAACAAGAGTGCAAGAATGGATTCCATTAAAAGGGTAGGAAGATTTGTAACAATTTATAAGAGTCTTAACAATATGGTGCAATTTATTCAACAAAGATAGAGCGCAACAATGGAGATGGATACTTCTATTATGAAAATGTTGAACACGATGAGTACTAGTGCATCACAGAGTACTAGTACTGGTGCATAACATCATGATGTTACAAATGCTTTGGGAAAACTATATACTTTGTCTAGTTTAGAGACTAGTACACCTGAATTTTACTTTGCTTGCATGTTGATTGAAGATCCATAAAGAAGCTCCATATTTTTGGGTTTATCGGATTATATACAGAGAATTGAATACATAAAGTTTATATATGAGTATGTGGAGCATAAAAAATATTAAACATAGTTTCTATGCATTACTATATTTAGTTTATTGTTCTTATGATTTGTGCACTTATGTTGACATGATGTGTTTTGAGACATTATGAATTTAGTTAGCTTATTCTATTATATTATGTTATCTTGTTGGTAATCTATAATTTTATTACGTGTTATATTATTTATTTCTTTATATTTAGACATATAAGTGTCTTGTTTATTTAGAATATAATTTTACTTGTTGATTTGTAGGTATGGATGATAATATTATGAAAATTATGCACTTTTGCAAATTAAGCAATTTTTGGACAATGACAATAAGTTTTGGGATTCAGTGACTTGTGTAGCGGGTTATATGGGTATGTATTTTTTGAACCATATATACAAGTAACCATGCTTGACTTCCAATCTAATAGGAGAACTATAGATGAATGAATTATTAAGTGATTATGAAAAAAGGTGTTTTAATACATTTAGGATGAATCAAAATACATTTCATGAATTATGCACGGTTTTGGAAAACAATTATAGTTTGAGGCCTTTAGATAGGATGCCAATTTTGGATAAAATGGGTTTATTCGTGTATGTCCTAAGTAAAGGTGCCCCTAATAAAGATACCTATAGGCATTTTCAACCTTTTGGTGAAACCATGAGTAAAGTTTTTAAAGAAATTTTGAGTGTCATGGATAGATTTTCAAAGGATATACTCATTCTAAAAGATCCCAAATTCAAAGGGATTCTACTATAAATTGCCAATGATGTTAGATATATGCCACATTTTAAGGTAATTAAATATGTTCCCCCTCCCCTTTCATTATATTTTTTGTTGAAAAAGGTTGTTTTATCATCTTATGATTATTGTTTTGCATTGGAGCTATTGATGGTACACATATAGTGGTAGTTGTTACAGAGGATGATCAAATATGATATAGGGGACACAAAGGAATAATGACTACGAATGTATTGGCAGCATGTGACTGTGACTTACTATTCACTTATGTCTATACGGGTTGGGAGGAATTGACACATGATCCTCGTATTTTCCTTGATACAATCGGTAATCTAAGACTCAAATTTCCAAAACCATTGATAGGTAATTTTAAGATTTGTAGGATTTGCTATTCATGATTTAGACTTTTTATGATATCATTCATACTAATTATATTGCTCTATGGACACTCAGGTAAATATTATTTGGTTGACAAAGGCTATCTGAAAAGAGAAGGATATTTGACACCTTACTCAAAGACAAAGTTACGGAATGAGTTCGAACGAGCTTTAAAAGCCCTGAAATGTGCTTTGGAGATTTAGGTGACACTTTTGAATGAAATCCAAATGATTTTGGTGACTTTTGGTAAATTCTGGATTCAATCCAAACATTCTTCTGGGCAAGCAAAAAAATTACCGAATAATTTTAAAATATGATAAGAAGCTTTAAATTTAGGATTGGAGTCCCTAGGGGCTGAAACAGGTCAAAATAGAGTTTGTTTGAATAGAATTCTAGTAATTCAAAAATTTCTTAATAAAAAGACTAGTGTTGAAAAATAATGGATTTTACGGATAATGTGCCCAATTAAATTGTTTTAAGCAAAAAATTGAAGGTTTTTAGGTTCAATTAGAGTATATTGATGTCAATTTAAGGTTTAGAATTATATGGAATATTTTTCGGTGAGAGATTATTAGTAAATTTCGTATTTATTAAGAAAGTTTATTAGTTTAATTCGGTGAGAGACAAAATGGTCTTTTTGTATAAAATGGTGTTAGTGAATTAACGAGTCACACTTAATGACCAATTATAGGCTTTCTTAAGGGTTGAGAATCATTAATTAAATGGTGATGAGCCATTAGTGATGACCAATAAGAAAGTGACATGTGTAATGCACTAAATGAGTATAAAAAGCAAACTTTAGTCACATTTTATTTCATTTCAGTGTTAACCGTGAGAGTGAAAGTGAGAGTAAAAATAAAGGGAAAAGAAGAGAAAGCAAGGTGGAGATTCGGCCAAGGAGAAGAAAAAGAAGGAAGAGAGAAAAAAGAAAAGAAAAGAAAAAGGAGAGGAGAGAGCGTCAGCTAGGCCATAGAAAAGTGATCTAAGGAGTTTTTCATGCTCTTCTACCTCAAATCAAGGATCCAACAAGATCCTATATCCATCAAAGTGAAAAGCAAGAAGAAAATGGGTTAGTAAGCTTACTAGTTTTGTTGAAAATTTTGATTTGTTATGTTATAGTTAAGATTTGGTTTTGATGGTGGGAATTACACCCTTATGATGTGATATCAATGCATTATTGCATTGGAAGTAAATAGGAGAAGAAAATTACTAAACCTAGTATGTGGAACCTTGGTCAAAGGTAAGATCCATTGCCTAAAGTATTTTATTTAGCCATTTGATGATTTAAGATGTATGAATGTCATTAGGAAGTTAGTTTAATGATGAAAGAATGAAAGAAAAACCATAGAAATGATTAGATGAAATTTCAACCATGGCTAGGGTTTTCTAACGTAATATGATCCAAGATTCTATTTTAGTTTTTTATGATGTTCATAGCATGATTTTGACGTTAATGAAGTAAAGAAATGAAAAAAGAATTGATTTGGAGTAAGTTTTGGTTGAAATTCGACGGAGGGTGTATGATTATGTAAAAATTTGTTAATAAAAATTTATGGCTTAAATGTGCATATTAAAATGTCATGGAAGTGAATTTGGATTGGTTTTAAGTGTTAGAAATCAAATGGAATTGAATTGGAAAAGTTTAATGTAAAATATGTAAAATCTAACTTTAAGGGAACTTTTGGTATAAAACTGTGGTTATAATATAATGACCCTGTGAATGTCATTAAAGATGGTCGTTATTGATAGCAGGAAACGAATATTTCATTACTAGTGAGAGCTTGATTAGAAAGGTCAACATAATTGGAGTTCTTATGCTGCATTAGTACTTGGAACCTAATACAACGTTGGGGTTTTGTATCTATAAGGATTTTGGTTTTCCATAATGAAAAAATTTGCCATCATCTATGGCCTTATAGATATGGTGCTCGTTTTAAAGCCCTTTTGCATCTAAAATGCTTCGAATTATTTTGAACATAGACCAAAACTATTTCTTTTATTTCAAATAAATTATTTTTGGAACTTTAGTTCCTTTCTACTGAGTAGTGTAAGGCTCTGTATTATCAGATTTCCTTAGATCCCGCAATTCAGTGAAACTTTAACTGGATGTTGACGACAATGACGACGTCTTTATTAAATTCCACAAGTAAACTAATTTTATGCTTCTGTTTTAGGCAGTATTACGAATATTGAATTTGATTTTAGTACAATATATTATTAGTATCAATTAATACCAGATATTATTCAAATAATTTTTAAATTTTAAAAAATTACAAAATAATTTTTCAATATATTATGTTATGAAATTTTT
>JAOQML010000007.1:17830494-17842829 GCA_027568935.1 Erythroxylum urbanii | reverse complement strand
AAATATTTATAAATAAAAATATAAAGATAACTGATAAAATAAATAATACAATAAATATAGAACAAGATAATGAATAAAAATAAAAGATAAAAGAAGTAAATAAATAAAACAAACAAATCATTACAAGATATTGTCTAGGCTAGGTAAGGAAATATTTAGGCTAAATAACTAAGACGGAGATACTACTTATTAAATCTTAGGCTAAATATAAGATATAAAACTCGTATGAAAAAAAGAAGGATCACTCTATGTGAGATCCTTTACGTGTATCCTTATAAGCCACAATTTTTTATTGGTCGTCAAGTCCTTGGTAAGTTCCAGCAGAGCCAAACCATTCTTTATCACCTCCCCTAATTCTTCTTAGGTCTTCTTTTTTTTTTCCTTTTATAGTCCTTAAGTATAATCTTTTCACATGTTCTCACTGAAATGTTAATATGTCTTCTTTCAACATGTCTAAACTACCCTAAGCCTTGTCTCTCTTAATTTTTTATTAATATTAACTACCTTTAATTTGTCTCTTATAATTACATTCCTGACCTTATCTCTTCTAGTAAGGTTACACATCCAAAGGAGTATCCTCATCCCCTCCATTATTAACTTATGACTATGCAAATATTTAATGAGTCAATATTTTGCTCTATAGAGTATGCCTGGCCTAATCGCTAAATGATAAAATTTACCTTTAAACTTGAGTGGTATCTTTTTGTCATATAAAACTCCTAATACACTTTTCCATTTAAGCTACCATGATATGATACATTGAACCATGTCTTTATCAGCCTCACTGTTACTTTGGATGATAGATCCTAGATACTTAAAACACTCTTTCTATAGTATTACTTTTGAACCAATCTTTACCTCCAAATCACTACCCTATGACCTGAAAGATACACTCTAAGTACTTAATCTTAGTCTTGTTCAATTTAAAACTCTTTGACTCTAATATATCCCTCCACAATTCTAATTTAACATTGACACCCTCTTTTGTCTCATCTACTAATACAATATCATCGACAAACAACATACACCAAGACACATCCCTTTGGATATTCTCAGTGAACTCATCCATCACTACTGCAAACAAAAGGGGGTTTAATGAGAAGCCTTGGTGTAACTCACTATCAATAGAAAAATGTTATGTATCTCCTCCTATCGTCTTTTTTCTAATCTTAACACCTTCATATATACCCTTAATAACCAGTATATAGGTCATAAGAACTCCCTTAACTTCTAAACAACTCCCCATTATTTCCCTAGATATCTTGTCATAAGACTTCATTAAGTTATAAAAGTTATGTGCAGGTTACGTTGTCTTTTCCTATAATATTTCATTAATCTTTTAAGGAGATATAAAGCATCTGTCCTGGACCTTCCTGGCATAAATCAAAATTGGTTTTTTGAGATAAGTTCATCATTTCTTGCTCTCTTCTTAATCACCTTCTCTCATAACTTCATGATGTGACTAAGTAGTTTAATGCTTCTATAGTTGTTATAATTTTGGATGTCTCATTTGTTCTTGTATAGAGGAATTATCATACTAAGTCTCCACTCATCCAGCATTTTGGTGGATTGAAGAATCACATTAAAAAGTTTGCCTAGCCAGATAAGACCCTCTTCGTCTAGGCTCTTTTATATCTCTATAGGTATCTTATCAAACCCTATTGCCCTTCCATTCTTCATCTCCCTCAAAGCTCTTTTAATTTCTTCTCTTGTGATCTGCCGATAAAAAGTAAAGTTACGATACCTCTAGATGTGTTAAGATCACCTAAAGAGATACTGTCCTCTACACCTTCATTAAAAAAGCTATAGAAGTAGCTACGTCATCTTCTCTTGATGTCATTTTCAGCCACGAGTTCCTGCCTTGATTCATTTTTCATTCAACAACTTGATCTAAGTCTCTTGCTTTCTGTTTCCTAGCTCTCGTTGACTAAAATATATCATTTTCTCCATTTTTAGATTCTCATCATTGGCATAATTTCTGGTAAGCTCTGTTTTTAGCTTTTTAGACTATCTTCTTCACTCCTTTCTTCACCATTTTGTAACTTTGTCTATTAATAACCCTCTCTGTATGTGGTACTATCCAATAAAGCTTTATTGGAAAACTTCTTAATTTTAACATTTTCTTGTCCATTTTCATTCCACCTCCAAGACTCCATTTTGTTATCCTAATCCCTTTAGAAACACCCAATATCTCTTTATCTACATTTTTTAAAAGAGTTGATACTCTCTCCATATAACATCATGTCACTTAAATTAGGGTTAAAATGGTAATTATTAGAGATTAATGAGAAATTAGGAAGTATAACTTATGTTTATATATAATGAGGCATACACATACACGATATTATGGATCTTGCACATTACAATTATTTGTAAATGCATTCATTGACATTTTTCAGGTATTATTAATTGTTAAAAGTGCTATTAAAATGTGAATTGTAAATTATTTGAGCTAAAAATTTATTTGGAGAACAATTAGATTATTTCAATTTTTTGGTGAATTTTGGGA
This sequence comes from Erythroxylum urbanii, assembly GCA_027568935.1. Taxonomy (NCBI): domain Eukaryota; kingdom Viridiplantae; phylum Streptophyta; class Magnoliopsida; order Malpighiales; family Erythroxylaceae; genus Erythroxylum; species Erythroxylum urbanii. Next base: position 17,840,320 of record JAOQML010000007.1, on the reverse strand, counting down.
AATTTTTGAAAATTTGGAGTATTTTTGGCCTAGAAATAATGGATCATTTATATTGTGACACATAGATTGTATAAGTTAGAGATAAATGGCACACATGAACAGTGACCTGTGAAAGACATGCAAATCAGATACGTATTCTGATGTTTTGAGTAAGGAAAGTTTATTGTAACTATTGCTCCTCATTGTGAAGAAACGCTCAGAACCAAATAGCAAATTGTTATGCTTTCTGTATACTTGGTTCCCTCTTATTGTTGGAATTAACTACTAGATCAAGTAAGTGATTCTGATGATAATTGTTTAACGTTTATAAATAGATACTTACATGAGCTATTAGAGAATTGCAGTTTCGGTGGCTAATGCATGAGATGATAAATGAAAGATTTGTGAAATAGGTTATGTTTTGAATATGCAAAAGTGCTGGAAAGTTGATGTAAAGATATATACTCTGTTTGGTTCAGAGAAATCTGAATATGGTGATTTCACTGTTCATGCGTGAAATTATGAAGTATTTTTGGAGATAGATTTATATGAATTTAAATGAGTTAAATGATATGAAACAAAGTTTTGGTAAAGTCGTGAAATAGAGTTGCATAAATGGTAAATTTATAAATGAATGAGTAACATTAGATGTTTGTAGGAAGAGAAATAAAATGCAAAAAAAAGGAATTTATGTGAAGGATATGTGGATTTTTGATGTTTATGATGAATCTTGGAGTTTGATTTATTTATGTTGATTTGAACCGAAAGGAAAGTAGTATAGATGAGTTATGTGTTAGTCAAATAATGTGAGAATGAGAAATTCTAGAAAAAAAAATTGAAAGAAGAAGGTTGGGTGTTCCTGGAGAGAGGAAGGAGGGATGCACGATCGTGACCTCACTGAAAAAAATGGAGAAGCACGATCGTGCTTTTGCACGATCATGACATTGCAGGAATAGGTGGAGGCTCACAATCGTGCACTTTCATACTTTCTAAAAAGCCTTTGTTTATGAACATCCTTCAATCTTTTTACTATAACTTCTTCTTCCGACCTCCAAATGATGTGATTCTTGAACATATAGACTTGAAACACATTGAGTTACATCTCCATCAAAAATATTAGTCATCTAAAATCATTTTGGAGAGATTGAATGATAAAACTAGGACTGAATGGGTGTGCAAGGCCATGCATTACGGGTGCACGGCTGTGCATTACTTTCTTGATTGGTATGCATGGGCGTGCTTGATGGTTGCATGCCCGTGACTTTATTAATTTTAAGTGCATGGCTCTGCAAAAATATTGCACGGCCGTGACTCAATTTTTGTTGGGTTAGTGTACGATCGTACTCAAACACGATTGTGTACCCGAGAGCTTTTGCGCAATGAACATCTTTCCTTATTTTGTCTATAACTTCTTACCTAGACATCCAAATCACATGGGACTTGAACCAAGAGATTCATAAAACATTATTATTCATCTCCATAAAAAATTATAACCATATGAAGTGGATTGATTGATGAAGTTTAAGATGAAATTATTGAGGAGTAATAGAATATGATAACTGGGATGATTTTACTGAATATACTTCGATATTTTGATTATATATTGATCTGCAGATTTCCAAATGGAATTATTTTTTATTTGAATTGAACTAGAGACGTACGGATACAAATTGTCTGAAGAGATTAAATTCTAATTCTGTCTCTAAGAATTACAAAATCTGACTTGAAGTTGAATACAGAGTACAATTATATTTTAAGAATAGTCAAAAGTAAATTGAGTATAACTTTAGGAATACTGAGTCAAATTAAATGATCTAGGTATCAATAGAGACTTGAGACATAGCAGAATAATATGTTAGAAGGAAGTGTTTCCAAATTCTTTCACTTTCTTGATGAAATTAATTGTGCAAAATGGACCTGAAAGTATATCTTTAAACAAATCTGAGTTAATAAATTGAATGTGGACATCCGAATGATTATTATGACTAGATTGATGATAAGAAACCCAGGATTGTCATGAACATACATTGTACATATTCAATATACATGAATGTGCATAAATGAATACATAATGGTGCAATATTGTGATATGTGAATGTAATGTATGTATAGAGGAACGCACTGAACGACAACATCCAGACATTGCCGATACTTCAAGGAAATAACTATTTGGAGCCTACTGTGAGTAACCTAAGATGGTCTCACCTTATTGTTTTGTACATTATTGAACTGTATTGCTATCTTATTTAATTGTACTAAACTGTGTTGATTGAGTACTGGATTCCGAACAATATTTGTCCGAGGCGTTTTGATGCACGAAAATGATATTGGAAGTGCTGATTGAATGTGAATGTGTCTGTCTAAATGATTTTCTAATTCTCAACTGAAAAGTTAAATGCCGGACCTAGTCCGATGACCACTGCTACTGTGACTATTACTGTAATTGATACTGGAATTGATATACTATTATATTACATGCAAACGAAAGTGATTGAGTTTGATGACTAAATTGTGGCATGCACTTCATTCCGATGCATGTAATATAAAGGAGTTGTGACTGGTGTTGCTACTGATATTGTTACTGATAAGAGCTTTGAGCTCCCACATATGTGGTTGGAGCCTATGACTCACTGTGATCAATGAGGCACAGATTAACTGAATGAGCCCGATAATTCTGGATATTGTAAAAGCACATAATCACAACAATATAAAAATGAATGTGAGTCTCATACATATCACATCCACATATAATTTGAATTCATTGAATGATTTGCAAAGCTATGTGAATGTCATTATATGATTGAATTGTTTAACTGAGAAATGATTTATTTGTGATAGTATTTGATACTTGTCAAGTGGATTTGAGCTGTATGATTACATATTATAATTGATCTTGTTTTATGACATGAATGAGCCATATAGAATAGTTACTCTGCTGAGTTCGCAAAACTCATTAAAATTGCACCGTTGATTTACAGGTTTGAGAGTAAGATGAACTAGCTTCTAAGACTCTGTAGAAGTATATTTTGTACAACTGTTACAGTTAGATTTGACTCAAAGGTCGGTCAATTGGGTCTGAGGACATAGTTGTTTCTTTCAAGTTTATAGAATTCGGTGTGTACTTAGTTGTTTATGTTCATGGGACAATATTGTATAAACATGGTTGATATTATACTATATGAAACAATGTAAATTATGTTTTGTGATATAATGTGATAACATCTTGGGTTTAGAAAATGTGTGATTGATGGTTTAGTGTATGATGTCATGTTATGTACAGTGAATGTGAGATAGTTAACATGTCATTTTTTACAGGCATCTACACGTGTATCCAATGGACACACGTGCATATGTCAGTTGGGAATGGGGTGTTACAATTTGACATCTAGATAACATCTCCTTCCAATTTCTACTTTTCTCCATAGATTACTATATCCCTAAGTTGTTTCACCTTATCCCCTTTCAGATTTCAACATTTGACTCTGGAACTCCTCCTAGGACTTCTCTCCTTTTTCCAAAACTTAATTGTAAGATTCATAACCAACAATCTATACTAAGTTGACAAACAAACATTAGATATCACCTTGCAATCCTTGCAACTAGATCGATCGCTTTGCCTTACAAGAAAGTAATCAATTTGAGTTTATATGATTATGCTTTTAAAAATCAACAGGTGCTCTTTTTTCTCTTGAAAAAAAAGTTAGCTATCACCAACTCAAACATTATTGCGAATCCAACAAAGTAGACCCAATATCATTTCTATCACCATACGCAAAACCCCCATAAGTATATGAAAATTCGTCCAAGGTTGCCTCTATATGAATACATGCAAACTATTAAAGCATCTATTGATGCATTTGCTTCTTTTAACAAACCAATGAATCATGATGATCTTGTTGAGAAAATTTTAGATGGGCTTAATGATGACTATAATATGTCATTGATATTATCAATGGTAGAGATACCTTAATTTTATTTGATGAATTTCATGAAGAGCTAATTAATATAAAACTTTCCTTGGGCCATAGACAATTCATTTCGACTCCACTTCTTGAAATTGTCAAACATGTCATCTCATGTTTAACATTTGGAAATCACAACAATCTTAACCCTCACCCCTAACACCATGATCACCTATAATAAAAGCTCATCTGCCTACCTCTAATGGTGTTTAAGGTCACACTATCACCCAATATCTTATTTTTCAACAACTGCATCCAATCTGACAATAGCCATCTTTTTCTTAACCTTCTTCATAGTATAAGCTATGCTATAAAAACCACAAGATCATGTTACAACCTTCAATATATTAACTAATTCTAGTTAGCTTCTCGATAATGGCACTTCTCACTATATCATTGTTGGCCTAAGCAATCTCTCCTTTACACCCTTATGATAGGCGTAACGATATTGTGATTGATGATGGGATGAGTCTGTGCATTACACATACTAGTTTCGCATCTCTCTCCACTCATCTTATATATCTAAATTAGATAATATTCTTTGGGTTCCCAATATGAAAAAAGATTGTTTCTATTTCTTATTTTTTTCAATCTAATAACACATTGATTGAATTTTTATTTGTTCCTTTTCATGTGAAGGATCTCAACGTGAGGTACTACTTTTTCAGGACCAAACTAAGGATGATATGCACAAATTGTCTGTTCCTTTTTATATTTTTTTCATAATCACTTTCTCTAGTGTCAAATTTAAACTCAAAGTATAGATTAAGACATCTTCCATCTCTATTTATAAGCATATTATTTTGCCTTTAATTTTCAGTTAATTGAGTTTTTTTGCTTTGAATTTTAATTGTAATTCTTGTTGCTGTAATAAAATTTACAAAATATCTTTCTCTATCTCTTCTTTTGTCTTTACATCCTCTATTAAAATAATACTTTTAAATTTTTGGACCTCTCATGTTTACTCTACTAATGATTCTAAATAATGTATCATTTTTGGAGATCATTTTATAAAGTAAATATAATTATAACCTTTAAAACAAAGATCTTATGCTTATGATATTTTTGTTTGTTTTAAAGCTATGGTTAAGAATTTCTTCAATCATAAAAATGGAGAGGAATATTAAGCTCTTACTTCCTTTTTTATTTGCATGGTATCTCTCACATGACAATTCTTCCCTATGCACTTAAACATAATGAGTATTCCACAATAGCCTACCATATTAAGCATCTTCCCACTCATACAATATAATGTCTCTCGTTTTATGCTAAACTCTTTGGTAATTTTCCAAACTATAGTAAACTTTATTCCTTTAGGTGTCTCTATATCTATGGCTTAGCCCTATGCTCTTCACAAGCTTGCTTCTCGCTCTTTTCCTTTTGCCTTACATCAATTATTTTATTACTCAAAATGTCTATGTATATCTTCATCCTACCTCTTCTCACATCTACACATCGCTTCATATCAAATTTGTTGCATCCATTTCTTTTTTATTCAATTTCATTTGTTATTCTTTCGATCATTTGTCATCCAAAATATTTTTTCATTGGTGCCTTACTATCTTCTTTTTGTCAATTATCAACATATTATCTATAACTTTACCCTCTGCTCTCCTTAGTTCTCTGCTTCTAGCCACCTTGGCTCTATAACCCTCATTTCAAGCATTAAGATATGCTAGCCTAGCCGTCCTAGCTGAGACCAAATCTGGCAAGCCTCTATCCTGAAATGATTGGATGGCTTACCTGGCACCCCACGAGGGCCCTCCAATCAATATCTAATCCAGCTGGAAAGTTCCAATCGAGCTAAGTCTATTGCCCTTTTTATCAGAAAGCTTTAACTCAACATTAATAAATGTAAACAATGGAGTTTTTTTTCTAAATCATTTTATTAAAATTTTGGCAACATAACTTTGACATCCCTAAAATTTTCAAAGTCCCTGTAAAAGTTCAAAACACTTTTTTATTTACACCAAATTCTCCACTACAATTTTTTTTAGAGTTCAAGTCGACTCACAAGCAATCTCAAACAATTACATCAATTGATTTTTAAAAGGCTAAAACATATTCATGCATTTAATTTAAAAACATTTATATACAAGCCTTCTTTACAAAAAAACATATTTCAAACATATTCGTAGATAGGCAACAATTCTTAGAAAGTAATTACAAGGAAAAAATGCCTACACAACATCACGTGACAAAGCTAACTACTTGTGAGGTAGAGTCCCTACTGCTGAAGCCCTAGATCGTGCACTTGGGAGGTTTTATTTTAAAAACAAAAAATAAAGTGTGAGTTAAACGAGCTCAGTGAGTGCTAGATTTTCTATTCAAATCATATTTAACAACTTAAACCTCCCTAAAACAATTTTATTTCATTTCGTATCGTAAAACACTAATATAAAACATATATGTTTCTTAAAATCAAATTTCTCAATTTACTTTTAATGTAAATAGTGACGGCATTATTATTGTCATGAATTTTCTTACATGACATAGTCCACCACTAACTTCTTTGCCACACATTATCCTTAGGTATAAAATCTTAGAGCTGGTTCTATATCACTTACATGCGACTAGTAAATCACTAGTTATGAGCTGGTTCTACATCGCTTATTCGCACTAGGTTAACCGCTACATACCAGTAGTTACGAAGCTAATTCTACATCGCTTACCTATAACAACTTTAGCTTACACTATATATACCTTATACATGCAAAGGGTGACTCACTAGACTATTGGCAGACACAATACCATCCATTATTAGTAACTAATGCCCTCTAGACATTGTCATGCACGATCAGAATATTATAACTGGTATGATAACGTGTATAAAACATAATGGTATACCATAGGCTAAAAATTCATTTCCAAAAAAACCATAGGCTAAAAATTCATTTCCTCTTTATCAACAAATAACATCATTTCAATGTAAATTCAAATCATATGAAATTTAACTTTTAAACTAAAATTCATATATTGCTAAATCATAAACTTGTAGTAACAATATTTGCTTTTAACATATCATTCACAGAAACTCAACATAAATATTCACTTCATGATAAAATAAAAACAATTTTCATAAAAATTAATTTAAAATACACTAACTGTTTTGCAATTTACCGCCAAGCACACTCACGCATTCTGTGCCTCCTTTACCTATACAAATCGCATTTCGCTTAGGCATTTAGTTCCAAATTCATAAATAAGGCATTAAAACTATAAATTCAGTTTAACCGAATTCGAGATCAGTGCTTAATCACGTAACACGTACGCTAATCATATTTTCGCTTTAACTTCTGTAAGTTAATCTATTGTTCTCCATTTCAAAATTTAACTTCGAAAATTACCTAAATATCATCTTTTACCCATTATAACTTATCAATTTCTTCAAAACACTATCTCACCCAATTAATTCACCATATGAACAAATATGTAATACTATAAATGCTAACTTTTCCATTTGATTTTTCACAATAACAACCTTAAAATTCAAGCTTATTTACACCAGAACCATTTCAACTTCATTACTTTACACATATACTCCATATACTATTTTTTTCTCCAAATAATAACATAACACTTCATTTAATAATTACAATGCCACAAATACACTTAATGACCATCCCTTAATCACATTTACATGGTCATTACATCATAACCATACTTTTATACCAAAAATGCCCTTAAGGCTAAACTTAAAATATTTTACAGTAAACTTTTCCAATTCAACTCGATTTGATTTCTAACACTTAAAACCAATTCCAAACTAATTTCTTTTTTCATTTCTTTACATCATTAGCATCAAAATCATGTCATGAATATCAAAATAGAATTTTGGATCATATCACACTAAAAACCCTAGTTATGGCTGATTCTTTCAAGCTTAATCTCTTAGGTTACTTTTTTTATTTTAAGCCCTAAATACTTCCAAGCTTATTATCTACTCCATCGCAAGTCAAAAACCACCATTGATTTCAAATAAATCCATCCCACACAAAAACCACAAAACTAACAACTTAAGCTAGGAAAAATTAACACTTTATGTTTCAATCTGTTGGGTATTTGATGAATACTTAGACTTGATCAAAATTTCTCCAAATCACCTTTAAAATCCATGAAAAATCAGCTACCCACTTCTTCCTCTTCTCCTTGGCCGATATTTACTTTTGTTTCTCTTCTCTACTTTTTTGTTTTTTTGCTTTCACTGTTAACTCTCCCAATAGCAATTTGTCTTACTTTTTGCTTTTTATACTCCTTTAGTGCATTACACATGTCACTATATAATTGGTCATCACTAATGACTCATTAATCCACTAATACCATAGAAAAAGACCAAATTGCCCTTAATGAGTTTAATTCACCTACTAACCAAATTAAATTATGAAAATGCTCTACAACTATCTTATCGTCAAATTGACCATGAAATACTCTAATTAGAGTAGATACTTATTGATTGGATGCTTTTCTAAAAAAATTCAAATGGGTTTTAAAATCATCAATACCCATTATTTTCCAAAAACGATTATTTAATCCTAAACTTTTGGAACTCCCAAAATCCATCCGATCAAATTTATTTTCGATCCATCTCAGTATCATTATACTCTAATACCTATTCTAGACATTTTTAATTCTTTTTTAGATTGGGTCCCCAAAAATCACTATTCAAGCGAAAATACTGTTCACTGGAAATAAAAAATTTTATTCAATGAAAAGAAAAGGTTTTGGGTTTTATAAAATCATCATAGTGCATGTTCCCAACATTGCAACACCTAGCACCTCTTACCATGTTAAGATTAAAGCATTACAGTGTCTGTGGTCAACACAACAACACCCTGTCATAGTACCCTTACGTGTGAACATAGTGTCACGATGATAAAATCAAGTGCCATGATGACTAATAAAACTCCTTATGGAACTATAAGATTCTCCAAAAATAAAATTTTCAATCATATCACCAAACTCATCCCCATCAGTCCACTTTCCTGCTCGTAATGTTTAGGCCATGTCCGTTAAGTATACTGATATGGCTTATAATAAGAAACGAGAACTTGTTCCCGCAGACCTTACTCAAAATGTAATAGGTTGCAAGTGGGTTCTTCATGCCAAGCATTTACCTTATCATTCTATTGACAAGTACAAATTTGTTTCAAAATGCTTTCATCAACTCCATGACATTGATTATCATGAAACTTTCGGTCTCTTTGTGAAGCCCACAACTGTTCATGTTGGTCTTAGTCTTAGTATCAATCAATGTTGGATAACTTAATATTAATAATACTTTTCTACATGAAACTTTATACGAGGACATTTATATGTCCCAACCATCAAAATCTGTTAATCTAGACCATCTTAGTCTTTTTTGGAAATTTACTTTATGGTTTTAGGCACACTCCTAGGGCTTGGTATTATGACTTGTGCCAGTTTCTTATCAACTTCACTAGTAATAGCTTGCTATTTGTTTTTAGTGCTCAAGGTATCATCATCCATCTTTTAATTTATATGACATTAACATCACTGATAACGATATTACCACTACAACAAACAGGACATTTAATGACAAAAATAAACGTAGCTAAACAATAACAAATTGTCGCAAATACTAATTTGTGATGGAAAAATATCGTCACCCAAATCGTAGCTGATTCTTGGTAACAAAACATCTGCAACGTTTTCCTAAAGTCGTCGCCAAAAAGAGTTTTCGACACAAATAATTCGTCAGTAAAAAGTATAACTGACGATAATAATGAACGTTGTACATCGTTTTGTGCGGCGTTTATTTTTCGCAGTAAAAGTTTTTCCCTACTAAACTGTAACACCCCAACTTCCGCCGGACCCGAACCCGATATCGATAGTGATACCCGGATCCGTGCCCCGCGAAGGTGGCA
>JAOQML010000007.1:17818526-17830394 GCA_027568935.1 Erythroxylum urbanii | reverse complement strand
ATTGAATTTCAATCAAATATCTTAGTCCCTTAAGTTACTTTTTTTGGCATTGAAGTGTTCTCTCATTCTTCGAGCTTATTTCTATCTCAACATCGGTACATTCAAGATCTCAGTAAAACCCGCATTATAGAAATCAAATTCGTCGCTACACATTTTGCCACTGTGTCCGTTCTCACACTTACTTTCAGTATGTTGCTTTTCGAATAGGAATCGAAAGATGTATGGAAAGCCATAATAGTCAAACTTACTTATAATAAATAAATAAAATATTTAATATTGTACTATAATTCGTGATTGTGATTTCTTTTTGATTTTCTAATCATTATATTTTTCTTTAATAAATTTATATTTATTATCATTTTTATTAAGAATTTACATAAGCTTGATTAAGATAGTGTAATATAATATTTGTCCCATTTTTCATCTCTTTACCTCGAAGGTTGAATAGTGATAAGCATGCAATTTGGCTAAGAAGTAGACTGGGAAAGGTTGATGAGATTACGATGAGCTCCACTTCGTAGATCAAACGTTTTGATGACAAGCTAAGGAGAAGAGAAGTCCACCTCATAGATCCAATATTTTGATAACAAATGATGTACAAGAGAAGTCCTTGCTAAGTGATATGAATGGAAGTCCTACCGAGGAATTTAATCTATCTCCGTAATCAAAATATATGTCTTATTTTGTAATTTTATTTAAAAATATTTATAAACACATAAAATTTTATTTTGGTTCTCATTATTTAAATCCCAACCCCCTAAGGTAAGTAAATCCCAAATTTCACTTTTATTCAAGTTTTTTTGTCTTGGTTCACAGAGTTTCAACAATAATAACATCTTATATTTTGGACTTCGAAATTGGGAGATCTAGTAATAAGGGTATTAATATCGGTCTATTAAGTCATAGGTTGGTTGTCAAATTCAAGGACATTAATTGTAGCCCTCTTGAAAACAGAAGTAATTAAACCACTCCAAATCAGCTGTACCATTTTTGCTGGTCCAATCTCACCCATATATTTATGTGGACCTGATAACGTTTCGTAATTAAACGGGCCTATTCATAATGTTGTCTCTTGTAATAAATCTCTGTTAATTTGATTTTTCGGTTCCCTTACCTAATCTTAATTTGGAGTTGAATGTGAATATCGAATATTAATTATATGCTTAATATTGATATGTTAAAAACTAAGATGTAGTCAATTAAAAGTTTTTTTATTAATTATAACCAAAAAAACCAGCAAGAAAATGAAGGACCTGTACCAATAATATTGCCAAATAGAAAGAAAACGGAAGCAAATATGATTATGTTGTGTTACGCATTAATTTCATAATTGTGTTAACAAGTATGACTATATTATAAACGATGAAATATATTTTGCAGTGGAAGAATTAAAAAAAAACGAAATTATAAATTAAAAACCTTTGGGCGCGGGTGAAAAAGTACAGTTGAGAAGCCGACAGATGAAAGGAGCAAGTGTGTGGGTTGTGACGGAAACGGCAATGCCACTGCGTAAGTGTAACGTGTCTGTCTTCGCTATGCGTAAAATAAGGAGGGAAGATGGTGACGCGTCATGATCTGGCATCTCAATTTACAGTTTGTCCCCATTTTTCAGTTCTCATGTATTTCGTTTCATTCCCTACTAATATTCTTTAATTGTCTTTCTTCGTCTTCTTCGCTTCTTCTTTAGTTTCTATCGATCCCATCCAAACTTGTGATCCCAAATTGCTTATTATTTTCCTATCTCCGACCTTTTCCCAACTCAATTTTCCCAATACTGAGTTGGTTCATTCATTTGTATGGAGGATAGGATTCGGTTAAATTGATTCATTCATTTGTAAGGAGGATACGGTTCCATTAATTAATTGATTAATGCCTCCTGTGGTGGTCCTTGCTTGGGAATTTGTTGAAATTTTTGTTACTGTTGAAAGAATTAATGCCTGATTGTAGTGATCAGAACGAGGAAGTTATTTCCAGAGTTGGTGGCAGCCATGGTAATGAAGCAGAAAGTGGGCACCTAGGCAGCACAGGCAGTAACAAGTTTTGGTTTCTAAAGAAGAAAAAGAAGAAGAACAAGAACAAAAACAAGAACAATGGGCGCGATGATGATGATAATCATGAGGAAGAGGGGTATAAGGGTCACATTGATAATAAACAAAAAGAGGCAAACGAAATGGTCCTTTTTCCCCTTAAAAAGGCCAAGCAACGTCTCTCTTTTCCCACAAAATCACCACCATCAACTTCCATTTCTTCTGCTTCTTTTCCAGGTCAGTTTGGCAGTTGCTCTTGCTTTTGTTTCAAGCATCCTCATATGATGTCTGAATCCTCTGTTGCCTCTCCCAAAAGCGATCCCAATAGTCCTAGTTTCACTCTTTCAATGTTGACTTCCTTGATTGAGAACAATGATTTCTATTCTAAAGAATGCAATCCCCACTTGGTTCATACTGGCTGAGTTAGCCTTATCCAGGACTTGATGATTCATTGGCGATGTCAATTGCTAATTAAAAACCTTATTTGTGCTCCGTCCTATTATATGCTCCTATTCCTAAACGTCTTTTCTTTGGGAATCATTCTATTGGGTGAAGAGCTGTCTTGGTGCTGGAGATTATGGAAAATTTCATTACAGTTGGAGACTACAATTCCTCTAGACGTATCCAAGATTTCAGTACAACATTGCGCGTACATATATGACAAATGGCCAGCTTTTGACGAACACCTGTAGTTCCCAATGCTGAAATTAGGGTCCTTGTCTATGGACAACCCATCAGTCTGCGATGACTTTTTTTTCTGTGTGTTAATCCCTTAAACATTAGTTGCGGACACAATGTTGATTGATTGTTGTGGAAGTCGCTTGAGTGAAGTTATTATGTCGATAATATGGCAAAGTTTACCAGACATAGACGAAGAGAATAGGTTGAATGGTGATGAGAATTAGGGACGCTTCATTTTCTGCTAACATTGTTCATTGTCATGGTTGATTTCTCTAAGTTGGTATATACGAAAACATGTCTCAAGTGGTTGTGGGAATGAAAAAACTTCCTGGTGAAGCATTATTCAACTCAAAAAGTGTCTGTCTTATTTAATTTGTTCAAATAGCACTTCCCTGCCGGATTTACCACAGCAATTCCCCACCCTGGCCTGACCGAAAAAGTCTCTAATTGTCAAGGAATGGGTGCACCAACCAGTGGTTCGGATTAGGTTCGTGGTCCCCATAAGTTAAGATGGGATGAAATTTGTTCCTGCCTGAGATGCATAATGATTTTCTACAGTTGAGTTGGTTGTTACTCGTGTGTCACTTAAATCAGCAAACTGAGTTGACAGCCCAGAATCCTGCTAGAGCTTTCCATACGATAAGTCATATGAGTTTGCAAGCTATGCCTTTGAATCAGTTGTTGTGCCTGAGAACCAGTTGGTGAATAGTCTTTTTTTTTTTTTTTGGGTTCTTTTATGCTAAGTTTATGCGTACTTATTTCTCAGCTCCTACAATCAACGCAAGGTCTGTGCTGAAAAAACAGACCAGAAAGAGAGCTTCAACTTTTAGCTATCGTTGACCATAGTGGGGCTTATTTATCACCAAAATCAATATCGTTAAAAAAAGCAATTTTAGGTCATCTTAGAAAATAAGAAAAGTTTGTACTAGTAAAAAAAAACCGAAAAAAATGAGAAGGGAAGATAAGTGGAATTTGTTAAGGAAGAAACAGATGGACAGATGATTTGGGGGGCTTGATTTTGCCACCGATAACCAAATTTCTTATTCTACCAGAGACAAAGACAAAAGGGGTTTGGATAGAGCCATGAAGGAACCCATCGGAGGGCATTCTCAAAAGTGGGCCGTTGGAATTTATCACAATAAAGACTAGTACTAGTACTAGTAATGTTAAAAATATTGAGATTTGGAATGCGGCATGTGGCATGTGGCCAGGCTGCCTTTTTCATGAAAAAAAAGAAAAAAGAAAAATGACTATTATTGAATCGTTCATATAAAACGATTTTATATTTCAAAAAGATGGAAACTTGTTACAGAGAAAGAGAGTGGGGAATCGCTTGATGGGTTGTCACTGTAAGCTAATTTATGATATGATGTAGCGTTCATGGGACTTTCCAGTACTCTGGCTTTTGTTTAGATTACTCACCGAGGAGCTAGGACTGGGAGAGAGCCCATGACTGTTTAAAGGGTATTCAAATAAACATATACTTTTTTTGATTTGTTTATTGTTTATTATTGTTCTGTTCTTATCATGATCATTGGTGATAGCAGCAGATTTGATCCCATACCCCCACTCTGCCAAAATTTAATCTATCTTTTCCTCCCTACCCGACAGACATCTTTTTGTAGATTCCTCTTTCGCCTTTTTGTTTAGGTAGGCCTCTCCTAAACTTTTGCTTAATAAAATTAGAAACTTGTTTGGACACTTTATACCGTTAAGAGCTGTCTTTAACTTATTTATAGGCAATTGCAATAGCTAAAAGCCAAAAATGAGAGCGAAGAAAAGGCAAAGAAACCAAAAGATGGAAGGAGATGCAAGTCCCTTCGAGAATGAGCTCGTTTTCAGTATTTTGTCGACTTTCACTGCTGCAAGCAGTTGGAAGTGTAGTGGCTGGCAGAGAAAACCCACCCACTGAGGAAATATATATGAATTTCTTTCTGGGGGATAACTGAGTTTGATTATTTTATATATGAGATGAAGAATAAAAATAACATGGTGGTCCCTGGTCTCTGTGCTTTTGGATTGATGGGGCATGAGCACACACTCGGGATTCTCATTTCTAAGCTTTACTTGTTGAAGCCAGTTCCACAACACTGGACTTGAAGCAGCGATTCGCCTTTCATCCTCATCTTTTTCAATTCAACCAGGTTAGAAGGCCCGTTCCTTCATTTCTCTTTCTCAAATGCTTTGTTTTAAGACTTTGGTCCTCTCTCTCTTTGTTTAGTATCGTTGGTTGTTCAATTATTGATCGTTTTTCTCTTTGTTATCGTTGAGCGTGGTAAGACTCTCTGAGACTGAACCACAGTTTGCTTATGATCAAATAAACCAATGATAGAGGGACTTGTGGGGCTTTAGTAATTAGTTCTTTTAGGCTTTCCAAATTATTTTTTTCCTTGATTCCCTATTGCAGCTACCTTTAATGCTTGAGCTCCGCTTGTCTTCAAACAAAATTTTGGAATGACCAGAGAATTCTCACTATTCTCTTATCTTGGTTTATTCACCTTATAGGAGCTGCCATTTCCTCCCTCATTATCATCACACTGTTGTTCACACCTCAGCAGGCATTAGTATGCCTTGTATGGTGATGATGGCATCTAATTTGACCGAATACTCACTAAAATATGTTCAGTTTAGGCCACCCAAAAGAGAATGCAAAAGAGGCTTCATTGTTGCTTGAAGTTTCTAGCAATTTTTTCCGTTGATTCCAGTGTTTTTTATTTCTCTGCATTTATGCTTCTCTGACAATCTGCAGGGAAATGTCTACTTCAAGACCTAGTCATTCATCTAGCAATTCTGGGAGATCAAGACACAGTGCCAGAATTATTGCTCAGACAACTGTGGATGCAAAGCTCCATGCCGATTTTGAAGAGTCAGGCAGTTCATTTGACTACTCGAGCTCAGTACGCATCACGAGTTCAGTTGGTCAAGATCAACAACCTAAGTCTGACAAAGTTACCACGGCTTATCTTCATCACATCCAGAAAGGCAAACTGATCCAGCCTTTTGGATGTTTGCTGGCCTTGGATGAGAAAACTTTCAAGGTCATTGCATACAGTGAAAATGCCCCCGAAATGTTGACCATGGTTAGTCATGCAGTCCCAAGTGTTGGGGACCACCCTGTTCTCGGCATTGGAACTGACATTAGAACCATCTTCACTGCACCCAGTGCCTCCGCCTTGCAAAAAGCCTTGGGTTTTGGGGATGTTGCGCTCTTGAATCCTATCTTAGTCCATTGCAAGACATCTGGAAAACCGTTTTATGCAATTGTCCATCGCGTAACTGGTAGCTTGATTGTGGATTTTGAACCCGTGAAGCCTTATGAGGTCCCTATGACAGCTGCTGGGGCGCTGCAGTCTTACAAGCTTGCAGCCAAAGCAATTACCAGGTTGCAGTCTTTACCTAGTGGAAGCATAGAAAGACTTTGTGATGTTATGGTTCAGGAGGTTTTTGAGTTGACTGGCTATGACAGGGTGATGGCTTATAAGTTTCATGATGACGACCATGGGGAAGTTGTTTCTGAAATAACTAAGCCTGGTTTAGAGCCCTATTTGGGTCTGCATTATCCAGCCACTGATATTCCTCAGGCTGCACGCTTTTTATTTATGAAGAATAAGGTTCGGATGATTGTTGATTGTCGAGCAAAACATGTCAAGGTGCTTCAAGATGAGAAGCTTCAGTTTGATCTCACCTTATGTGGTTCGACCCTAAGAGCTCCGCACAATTGCCACTTGCTATATATGGAGAACATGAACTCAATTGCTTCATTGGTTATGGCTGTTATAATCAATGAGGGGAATGAAGATCTTGATGGCCCCGATGCTGCACACCCACAGAAAAGAAAGAGACTTTGGGGTTTAGTAGTATGCCATAACACTAGTCCAAGGTTTGTTCCATTCCCTTTGAGATATGCTTGTGAATTTCTAGCTCAAGTATTTGCTATTCATGTCAACAAGGAACTAGAATTAGAAAATCAGATTGTGGAGAAGAATATTTTGCGCACTCAGACACTGTTATGTGATATGCTAATGCGTGATGCACCATTGGGTATAGTCACTCAGAGCCCAAACATAATGGATCTTGTGAAATGTGATGGTGCTGCACTACTGTACAAGAACAAGCTATGGAAGTTGGGCGTAACTCCAAGTGATATCCAGCTCCATGATATAGCTTCATGGCTCTATGAATGCCATATGGATTCCACAGGTTTGAGTACAGATAGCCTGACTGATGCAGGGTACCCAGGTGCTCTTGCTCTTGGGGATATGGTGTGTGGGATGGCTGCTGTAAGAGTAACTTCCAAGGATACACTGTTTTGGTTTCGGTCTCAAACTGCTTCAGAAATTCGATGGGGTGGTGCAAGACATGAACCAGGTGAGAAGGATGATGGTAGGAAGATGCATCCAAGGTCATCCTTCAAGGCCTTTCTAGAAGTTTTCAAGACAAGGAGTTTGCCCTGGAAGGACTATGAAATGGATGCAATCCATTCCTTGCAGCTGATTCTGAGAAATGCATTTAAAGACATGGAAACCATGGATACAGATACCAAAAGAATTCATTCACATCTTGGTGACTTAAAACTTGAGGGGATTCGGGAACTTGAAGCAGTGACAAGTGAGATGGTCCGATTAATTGAAACGGCTACGGTGCCAATATTGGCAGTTGATGTTGATGGCCTTGTTAATGGGTGGAATACAAAAGTTGCTGAGTTGACAGGCCTAGCTGTTGATAAAGCTATTGGGAAGCATTTGCTTACACTCATTGAAGATTCTTCTGTTGACAGAGTCAAAAATATGTTATTTTCAGCATTGCAGGGTATGTCTTATTCCAATTCACATCTTAATTTCCTTTTTCATCAAGTCTAACTAGTGAATAACATGTTTTCTAAGATGAAAGAGGTGAGTAATCCAATGGAAAATTCTCCAATCAATTCATGGGAGTTATGGATTCAGGTCACCATGCCTCATCTCCAAGGGCAATTCCGTATAGAACTAGGAACTGTTCACAGGCAACGTAGAATGATTTTGGTCCTTCTAGTCCATCCAATTCAGGAATCCCATATTGGAGAATTTGAAAACTAATCGAACCCACTAAGATTGTCAAATGAGAAATTGTGTGTTCTTTTTCTTCTAGATCGCAAGATCGTCAATAGAATCCTGAAAAGAATACAGATTAGACGTACTATTGCTTATGTGTTGGGTGTGGTTTGTGAAGAGTGGATGGTGCTCTATGACCAATCCCTTCGTTTTGATTTTCTTACAAATCAAATCTGCAGTAACCTTGTTTACTTGATCATTAATGCCTCGACCAATTGACATACTATTGATTATGTGTAGGGTGTGGTTTGTGAAGAGTGGATGGTGCTCTATGACCAATCCCTTTGTTTTGATTTTCTTACAAATCAAATCTGCAGTAACCTTGTTTACTTGACCATTAATGCCTCGACCAATTTACATACTATTGCTTATGTGTAGGGAGTGGTTTGTGAAGAGTGGATGGTGCTCTATAACCAATCCCTTTGTTTTGGTTTTCTTGTAAATCAAATCTGCAGTGAACTTGTTTGCTTAACACTTAATGCTCCCTAATTGAGTTGGGAATGGGTTTATGGGTTGAATTGCACTCTGACCTATGGAAATCCTTATGTTTCAATTTTTTTCCAAACTATAAGCAAATTGATTGTTCCATGCCCACTTCTTGGCAGAATATAAGTTTTGGTTTGAAGAGTTTCCAAAGTGGTCCAGATTTGTGTTCATCCCTGAAAGAAAACATTGTGTGATATATTGCTTGAATGAAATATGTGCCGTATGTCAGTTGTTCTTTGTGATCATCAACCAAAAAGAATGAGTAGAGATTGGACGTGCTAATAGTGAAATTCTTCAAGTAATTTTCCAGAAAAAAGATGGTTGCATTCTATTTCTCCCTGTTATTTGTTGGAATGCCAACAGACGTCTAATTTTTGGATGAAATGAAGTTTGGTTTTATTTTGATTGCTTGAAACATAACAATTTTTAGTTCGCCTTGCTGCTATCTATATCTTGACATACTTTGCAGAGATACGCTGATGTCAACAGATTTGCTTTCTAATCAGGCAAAGAGGAGCAGAATATCGAATTCGAGATCAAAACACATGGTTCTAAGATTGAAAGTGGCCCCATCAGCTTAGTTGTTAATGCTTGTGTAAGCAGAGACCTTCAGGAAAATGTGGTGGGGATATGTTTTGTTGCTCAAGATATCACTGACCAGAAGACAGTCATGGACAAATTCACCCGTATAGAGGGTGATTACAAAGCAATTGTACAAAACCCAAACCCTTTGATCCCCCCAATATTTGGGACTGATGAATTTGGCTGGTGTTCTGAGTGGAACCCAGCTATGACCAAGTTGACTGGATGGAAACGTGAAGAAGTAATAAATAAAATGCTTTTGGGAGAGGTTTTTGGGATCAATATGGCATGTTGTCGTCTTAAGAATCGAGATGCGTTTATAAGTCTTGGTATTATACTTAATAATGCCATGACTGGCCAGGAACCTGAGAAGATCTCTTTTGGATTCTTTGCTAGAAATAGCAAGTATGTAGAATGCCTCTTATGTGTGAGTAAGAAATTGGACAGGGAGGGTGCAGTCACTGGGGTTTTCTGCTTTTTACAGCTTGCAAGCCAAGAACTGCAACAAGCTCTTCATGTCCAGCGGTTATCGGAGAAAAATGCTGTGAAAAGATTAAAGGCATTAGCTTATATAAAAAGACAGGTTCAAAATCCTCTCGCTGGGATTACATTCTCTAGAAAAATGATGGAAGGCACGGAATTGGGAGCAGAACAACAGCAGCTTTTGCATACTAGTGCCCAGTGCCAACAGCAACTTAATAAGATTCTTGAAGATTCTGATCTTGACAATATCATTGAAGGGTATGATAAAGTTCAATTCATTGAGATTTATCTTTCTATTATTTCAAATAATGCAATTCCAATTTGGATTGTGTTGAACATAAATACTGTTATGGTATTTTTTTTTATTCAAGATTCTCAATGACAAATGCATGAAGGTTCAATGGGAATTTTGCTGCTTAGATAATTTGCATTTTGCCCTTCTGCTTTATCTTGGGTTTCAAGTTTTTTATAATGATTCTATTATCCATTTAAATCTTTTATAAATGAATCATGTTTGAGCTGTATGAGAATGTAAAACTGTACAGCAGCTCCAAATACTATGCTGAAATGAAAGCTTTGTAGCTTTCTGTGCATCGTGCAAAGTGATTGGTACCTTGCATTTTGTGAACTTTGGTTTGCATGTGTCTGATATATGTGCTTAGTTCCTGGAACTTTTCTCATCCACTTGAACCTTTGCCTGTACAAAAAGAAGTTGTGGATGAATTTTAGTGTTACCTAAAAGAAAAATGGAGATGTTTTTCCAATCTGCATATTTGGCACTAAGGAGGTTGAGTACATGCTCACCATTCTTCCTATGAGGATTGTTTCTGAAGATTTATGTGGAACGTTGAAATTTCATAAATGCTGGTATATATGAGGTTTGACATGGAAGGAGTCCTTGTGATTCATGATGCTATGACCAGCACTACTACATTTGTAAATAGCCTGCGCAGGTATACATGGTTTATACACAGCAACCTGACAGTATGTAGAAGATGTTGAACATAAGAAGTTGAGGTTGTGGATCTGGGCTGGTGGATATTTGAATTCACTTCATCACACTTTATGTTTCTGTCTTGGATGTTATTCATTTACGATCTACTATTAACTTTAATATCTTTTTTATTAACAGTTATTTTTATTAACAGTTATTTAAATTTGGAAATGGTGGAATTTACGCTGCATGATGTCCTAGTTGCCTCGATGAGTCAAGTGATGATGAAGAGTAAGAGCAAAGGTGTGCAGATAATCAATGATGCAACAGAGGAGATCATGACTGAAGCATTATATGGTGATAGCATTAGACTCCAGCAGGTATTAGCAGACTTCCTTTTGGCATCAGTTAATTATACACCAAATGGGGGCCTGCTTTCCGTTGCAGCTAAGTTGACCAAGGATCAGTTGGGACATTCAGTCCATCTCGTGCATTTGGAGCTCAGGTACTACCTTAGAGAGTGTGAAGCTGTCATCTCTCTGCCATAAATTGGCATAAAATGATAGGAAAGTAAGAACAAACGGGAATTATACATTTTTCTCCCCGAGCTAGGTTTATATTCAGTCAAACTATCCACTGAAAATAGAACTCATGGTCCTCAAGTAACTCTTTCTGGGAACATGATTTTGTAGAATAAGGATTGTTTATATGTCAGAATCTTGCACTCAGAATATGAAATTGAGACATATACTTCTAAATGATCCAAGGTTTCACAAACCAAAAATGGAAAATTAGTTTTGTTGGTTTAGGATATAATGACTCGGCAAAATCCTGCATATTTGATGTATAATCAGGTCTTTTATAGCTTGAATAACAAAAAGTTACATCCATTTGTGGTCAGCATAACACATGCAGGTGGTGGGGTACCTGAAGCCTTACTAAGTGAAATGTTCGGAAGTGGTGGGGATGCTTCAGATGAGGGCACCAGCCTGCTTATCAGCAGAAAACTGGTGTGGCTTATGAATGGAGATGTGCAGTATCTGAGGGAAGCAGGAAAGGCAACTTTCATCATATCAGTTGAACTAGCTGCTGCACGCAACAAGCCACATGCCTGACAAATTACTCGGGAAATCTGTTTTTAATAGTTGTACAGGTTAAAATAAATATCAATTCTGCGCTGAATGCTGCCATTTGCCATAGTAATGCTTACTGCTAGCTGTTAACTCTTTCAGGTTGGCACATATGTTTTGCATATGAAAGATAGGCACATTTGCATCTTTCTTAATTGCTTTTTGTAAAACTCAATTCTAGCCAGTGTCATCACAGTTAAGATTTTGCTTTTAATTTAGAAACAAATATAAGCTAATTAAAGATCATTTTCACCAAGAAAATAAAAGATTGAAGGCTATGCACCAACTATGGCTGCGGTTGTTATGATACTCTCAGTATTACTAACGGCTAACCAGAAAGAACTGAACCATTTTTGCCTATAGGTGCCTCATCATGTAAGCAATGTTGCGAATACCGTACCGGACTTGGTACCGGATTGAGGTCTGGAACGGTACTGTATAGGTACCGGTCAATA
>JAOQML010000007.1:17738869-17751653 GCA_027568935.1 Erythroxylum urbanii | reverse complement strand
TTATTTATTATTATGATTTTTAGAGATAGAGTACAACTGTATAATATGACAATGGAATATTTTGTAATTTTTAAAAAAATTCAGGGACTATTTCGTAAATTTAAAAAATTACCCAAAACGGTATTCGGTATTAACCAGTACCAGTACAGTATCATACCAAAACCCAATCCGGTACTAAATCTAGTACAGTATTCGCAACATTGCCAGTGAGTTGAAACCTAGACCTTTGGTTTGGGCTGGACGGGAGTCACTTAACTCTCCCTTCAGAATACATCATTGCATAACATAACACGCTACAACTATCCAAATTTGGAAACAAGTTAAAAGCGAAATTCAGCAGTGACATCATATGGAAAAGCAAAAGTCTGATACATTTGCCAATAGCTTTAGCATTTCTCATAAAGCTCTGCAACTTATGATACAAGAAAATATCTACCAACGCATGTTCGGTTGAATTTACAAGAAGCTTGATACCAACCTGCAATACAGAGTGGAAACATTTGGATTTGATTTCAACCATCAGAAACGCCACGCTACTATTACAGGCTTCAACATATTCAACAGCCTAAAACCTACAGTAACTGCTTCAGGTTATTTTCTAATTAAAATGAAAAAAAAAGGAAAAATGAATGAAAGAGTAGGAACCAAAATGGTTTATAGAACTGCTTCCCAGAGAAATATCAATTCACTTGCATTGACAGGAATTGGCATTCAAAAATATGCACTAACAATTTAAACAAGTTAAACCCCAAATTCCTGCATTAGTTAACAAGTTCAGCAGCTTGGATCGAATAATCCAAACTACCATGAATCAGAGGGTCGAAAATCAAGAAGTTTCATATCCTATAAAACAAACCAGCCACTTTTGTTAAAGTACTTAATTTCAGCAGTGCAAAACGAGGAGGAGAGCTCAGTTCCTAAATTCAGGAAGTCACCATGCTCATCAAGTTATTTTACCTCAAGAAAGTAAAAAATTTTAAAGGGAAAAAAAAAGGAAAGAGAAAAGAGTCAAGATTAATTGCTTTTCAAATGAGTGCAAATGGACGTAACAGAACCAAACTAGTTTACATACATAACAACACCTTCACCTGATTTGGATACCTATTCATGAGGTCATACACCAAATTCACTATTTCCTCTTCTTACCACCATTCTTGGCCTTTTTAGCACCAACTCCTTTGGGAATAGTATCAGTGGCTTCCTGTAGAAAAGAAGAATTAGAACCACGATCTCCTGTGGTAGGACTAGCCAATAATTACATGAAAAAGCTACAACAGTTTGCAAAATGATGAACAAACAATCAATAAAATAATCTCCCACGCAAAAGGAAATGTATACACCAAAAAATGGGAAAAAAACCAAGTTAGAGAAAGAAACCAGTGGCCACAACTCTGTAATATCTCATAAATCTCAACTCTATAAAAGATCAAAATGTTTTATGATAGAGTTAGAGCACCAGAACAAAACTTCAGTTACAGTTCAAGCTCATAAATCCCATTCTTCAATGTTTAGTAATGACAATAGATTGGTTGTGGAGGTTCACCAGATGTTCAGCTTCATATGGCAAAGCAAACATCTTTGCATGGAGGTGTGCAGCATTTTGAGCCCAGATTAAGATTTGGAAGCTTTAGGCTATCATTGGGTTTGGGCATTTTATGTTTGATGGCTGGTTTAAAAGATCGAAGCGTGCATTTGGTTTCCTGTCATACAAGGCACTGAGAAGTGGTATCAAAAAATCCTAAACATTTTCTTGATGACTATAACAAGCAAAAAAGAGGGGTAATCATCTTATCTTGCCCCCCAACAGACCGCAAAGGTCATCTAAAGTTGTCAAAACTACAGCACGTAAAGGGAAACTAATTTCTGCAATGATGCAGGTGTGTTTGTGTATCATCCAGTAGAGAGCATACATATTAGGCTGAAGGAATCATTTTAAGTTTCCGTCAGTTATCTTTAAAGTTGTTCAGACCAAGGAGAAAATATAGGTATGCACTCAGATTCGATAAATATCAGAAACAATATGAAAAAAACACAGAGAAAATAAAGTTTAGAAAAAACCTTAGGGACCTGAAAGAATAATAATAAGGATGCAAAGAAAAATTTAATTGGGAGCATTTATGTATTAGTCACCTTACAGAAAGGGGGTTAGGTTAGAGAACCATGAAATTACCACCATCACCCAATCCCACCGCCTTAGTCATCTCACTCAGCCATATACATCTCCTCATACCTCTGTTTACCAGCCACATTCAAGGACTTGCAGATAACTAAACACAGTCTCATTACCACAATCAATTTAAGCTACTAAATTTTATAGTCTAAATTTACCCTAAATCTTGCCAAAGAAACATCTAGAACGAAGATGAATTTCTGCCAACCTCAAATTACATAGAAAGAGAAATAACTTATTGACAATTGAAAGACTTCATGAGGTTTTACCTTCCGTTTAATTGGAGCAGGTGTGTTAGTGGCAGGCTTAAAAAATGATTCCAATCTGTCAAAAGATATTTATAGAAATCAGACCAGGAAAAGGGAAAAATATAAGAAAATGTGGAAAGTCCAAAGGAGCCCAAAAAGGTACAATTATCTACCATTGTATACAAGTAAACTTATTCTCCCATAGTCCATGATATCTTACAAAGATTTATAAAGCACATATTA
This sequence comes from Erythroxylum urbanii, assembly GCA_027568935.1. NCBI lineage: Eukaryota > Viridiplantae > Streptophyta > Magnoliopsida > Malpighiales > Erythroxylaceae > Erythroxylum > Erythroxylum urbanii. Next base: position 17,748,992 of record JAOQML010000007.1, on the reverse strand, counting down.
AACAACGAGAAAACAATAGCATATCATGCCTACATCTCTCTAAATTAAGACATGTTAAGAAAAGGTAGCATTTGCTGTGAATTCATAACCAGATATTATGTTAACACCTGAATTATGTTCTTACAGAGGATCATCATAGAAAGCAAAACCAAACCTTCAAATCAAAATGGAAACAAGAAAACAGCTCTTCTCTACTATAGGTCCTTCAGTTCAACCCCCAAGAGCAAAACAATTAAAAATGAAAAATTAGTAAGAAGCATAGACCCATAACCCCTTAACAAAAGATCAAATTCCAATTCAAATCTGCCCTCATAATCTCTAACAATTAGAATCAACCAATTGCTAACTTTTACTCAATAATCCTGAACCAGCCCTTTCACAACTCAGATCAACCTAACCTTAAAGTCTATTTTCCTCCCCAGGACAGAATTACCACATCAAGAACATTGATCCATGAAACCAAGAGATCTAAATGGAAAACACAAGAATAGAACTTTTGTCAGGATCCAAATATTCAAAAAGCTTGAAGGAATTACAACGAACTATCTGTCTCTTTTGAATAACTAAAGGAAATAGCACTAAATATCAATCTCTATCAAATACAACAAGAGGGAGAAAGGAATTGACACTATCTGGAGGTAATAGGTAAAAGTATTGAAACCATGGTCTGGTAATGTAATAGTGTCATCGAAGATTGTAGCATTCAGAATCCAAGTTGATGATGTAAGCATAAGAAAAAGATTAGATGATAAATATATGTTTCTTTTCTTCTCTTCCTTTTTTATTTCTTTCACCTTTTTTAGGAGGACGATAGGAAATTGTTTAAGGCTGGCAATGGACCAGACCCCAAACTTCTTTCAGCTTGAGGGGCAAAATGTCATCATTTTGGCTATACTTTGAAAAGCAATGCCAGTTTGCCCAACCTAAACCTAGTCCGCCAGCCCAAGCTTGCCCAGCATGAAGCACGGTCAACTCGGGCCTGGCCAATTTTGCCATCCCTACAAATTTCACCAACAGATAACAAAAGATGTGTGATGCACATCTTACCATGAGGATGAGGAGATGGGAAGTTTTGATAAGACAGTTAATCTATCAAACAGGTTAGCTGTAGAGAGACAACTGAAAAAATAATTATCGCATAACTGTTAGAGCAGGATGACAAATGAATGCTTCTCCATACATAACCAATCATTTTAAGGAAATACGCCATAGAATCCTAGCAACTGCTTTGTTATGCTAACAACATTCAAAGAATCATCTTAAATGTTTAAGCATTACATACCGGCCCTGAGAAGATTTGTTCTTGGCTGCCTTAATTTTTTCTATTGCCTGTAACAGTCAGTAGATAATGATAAAAGGACCGTGTAAGACAATCCTGGTGCTGAAAAAGCACATAGATATTAGCAATCAGTACCTTCATCACCCTGTCACTGCTGAAACCATTCTCATTGACCAGAAAAGAAATCAGTCCCTACAAGTTTGACAAGATAGTACAAAGTCCATAAAATGTCAAAGAGAAAATAAGGGACATTAAAATAAGCAAGTAATTAAGAGATAATCACTTCTTCATCTGGAGCATTCCACTTAAGATCAGTTTGCTCCTCATCAGAAAGGACAAGTGGATCTTTAAAAAGTCTTCGGGCCTCTTGATATGGCCAATCCGCTGGTATTTGATACCTGCTTACAAAAAGGATTACCATCATGAGTAAAACCTCAAGTATGTCCGTAAAATTTTTGTGTACTGAATTAAAGGATACCAAATAAAGTGATAACATCCTAACAGTAGGGTATATTCTAATTATGACTCATTTCACTTCTTTTCACCATTTACAAGCATCAGTCCCTTGTAAACAACACTGGGACAGACCAAGAAGATCACAGTAGCTGTATGGGAATACTTTTAAATCAATAGGTAACAAATTATTTCAGACATGGTTCTGCATACAACTTCAGTAACACGACATCAGAATCACATAATTGTATCTGGACTACTTGCTATTTTCTGAGTCTAACATATACATTGAAGCAAAAAAGTATATAAAACATCACGGAAGAGATCACCTTTCTCTATTTATATTCTCCAGGATACTCTCTATTGAACCATGTTGACGGATGAGCTTTAAAGCAGTTAGTCCTCCAATTCCTGTAGCACAGTTGGAGATAATAAGTGATGACATCACCAGGAAAAAATTACCAAAGAGCTGTTTACAAGCTTTATTTAAGTGAAAAGAAGTTCCTCATACCTCGAATGCTATCACAATAATCACATCCAGAAAGAATGCACAAGTCAATGAATTGATCCATGCTAAGGTTTAACTCCTCTAAAATCTGAAAATAGAAAATCCCCTGTTCAAATAATGCTAACTAAATGAACAAAGCAACTATATTAATATTAACTTTTCTGGGCACCTTTATTGTTTCAAATTCCATGATTGGAACTTTTCTAGAACTAGGGTCCATCAGATGGCGCAAAAATCTGGGTGCCCCAAAGGTTAAGGAATCCATGTCTTCAGAAGCCACCGCATAAACCTATAACATAAACATTAGCCAAATCATTAGCATGGAATCTCCTAACATGTAAAATTGTAGAAAAGATCTACTGCTGATATTTAGAAATCATGGCAGATTCTTAGGGATTGATGAGTTGTAATTTATGCGTAAATTATAGGCTTAGTCAACTCCATAAAATAGGAAAATTTGCTGTATAATTTTTTCCTTTTTTAGCATCTTGTACTGCCTATAAGATCTGTACACGTACATTATTCAATAGATAGAATACTATTTTTTCTCCATACGGTATCAGAGCAGGAGCTTAATTCCTAACACTCCCCCTTCACGAAAAAAATTCTTCCAGGACTTACTCCGTGGAAAGATTGAAACCTTCACCCCTCACACTGTCAGAAGTTACTTCTGAAGCAGCCCCTATTTCCTCTAGGGTTGCTGAAATTCGTAGCCTCACCTCTGACTCCCATTCTGTCCAGATAACCACCATATGTCTCAATGGAGACAATTTCCTGCACTGGTCCCAAGCAGTGCGGATGTATATTCGAGGGAGAGGAAAGATTGGCTATTTGATTGGTGATAATAAGGCGCCAGATGTGAAGGACCCATCCTTTTGCTACTTGGGATGCAGAAAATTCCATGGCTATGGCGTGGCTCGTTAATTCCATGGATGAAGACATTGCTTCAAATTATATGTGTTATTCAATTGCCAAAGAACTATGGGACAATATTCACCAAATGTATTTAGACCTTGGTGATCAATCTCGGGTGTATGAATTGAAATTGGAACTCAGGGAAATTAGACAAGGGGGAGACAATGTCACCAAATACTTCAATATCCTGAAAAGATTATGGCAGGATCTAGATGTTTGCAATGACTATGAATGGAAATCTTCGGATGATTACAACCACCACAAGAAAATGGTAGAAAATGATCGCTTCTACAAATTTCTTATGGGGCTGAATGTAGAATTTGACGAAATAAGGGGAAGGATAATTGGTTGTGGTCCTCTTCCTTCAGTTGGAGAAGTATTTGCTGAAGTCCGAAGGGAGGAAAGTCATTGGAGTGTTATGCTTGGTCAGAAGGAGTCCGGGGCATCAATTGAAAATTCTGCCCTGGTTGTAGCAGATGCAAATGCAAGCAGAACAGTCCACACGCATGAAACAACCAACAACCAGCATAGAGCAGAGTACAAGCCACAGGTATGGTGTGATTTTTGCAATAAACCTCGCCGTACACGTGAGACTTGCTGGAGAATTCATGGCAAACCTGCCAACTGGAAGAGTAACAAGTCTGGAAATAGAATTGCTCGTGCAAATGAGGCTGATTCAAGTCCCTTTAGTAAAAAACAGATGGATCATCTTCTTGGGCTGCTAAAGACCAATTCCCTTTCTGGTATTCCTAGTGTTTCTCTGGCTCAAACAGGTAGAGAATCTAACGTTTTTTTCCTGCCATTCTACTTCCTCACCTTGGCTTATTGATTCAGGTGCTTCAGACCACATGACAAACCTTTCTCATGTTTTTCTTTCGTACTCACCTTGCTCTGGTGATAAAAAGGTCAGAATTGCACATGGAAATTTCTCATCTATTGCAGGGAAAGGATCTGTAAAAATTTCTGAAAAAATCACCCTTAAATCTGTTCTTCATGTCTCTGATCTTGCATGTAATCTCTTATCAGTGAGTCAACTATCTAAAGATTCTAATTGTTGTGTTATTTTTTTCCAATTCTCACTGTGAATTTCAGGACCTGAACATGGGGATGATGATTGGCAGTGTTAGAATGGTGGATGGTCTTTATTACCTTGATGAAAACCTTCCCAGGAGTAAACAAGCTCAAGGCTTGAGTACTAGTACAAGTTCTCTTTCTACTCGTGAAAAAATTATGATTTGGCATCTTAGATTAGGACATTCTAGCTTTTCATATTTGAAATACTTGTTTCCAGATTTATTTTAAAATGTGGATTGTTCATCTTTTAAATGTGAAAGTTGTCTTTTATCAAAAAGTCATCTTTCTACTTACAATCCAAAACCATATTGTGCCTCAAAACCATTTAGTTTGATTCATAATGATGTATGGGGCACTTCAAGAATCGCCACATATTCAGGAAAAAAAATGGTAACTTTTATAGATGATCACACTCGATTGTGTTGGATATATTTGATGAATGATAAATCTGGAGTAGAAAATGTTTTTAATAACTTTTTTCATATGGTTGAAAACCAATTTCAAACAAAAATAAAGATAATTCATTCTGATAATGGAACATAATATTTCAATCATTTGTTGGGGAATTTTTTAAAGGGATTCAACATCAATCTACTTTTATTGACACTCCTCAACAAATGACATTGCAGAAAGGAAAAATAAACACTTACTTGAAGTTGCACGTACTGTTATGTTTTCAATGAATGTACCTAAATACTTATGGGGAGATGCAATTTTAACAACATCCTACTTGATAAATAGGATGCCTACTCGTGTGTTAAATTATACAACCCCTTTAGAGTGTGTTAAAAATTTTTATCCGAAATGTAGACTCTTTTCTAATTTACCCTTAAAAATTTTTGGGTGCATTGTATTTGTCCACATACCTAGCAGATTTCGATCTAAACTTCATCCTAGGGCAGAAAAATATGTGTTTATTGGATATGCACCAAATAAAAAGGGATATAAGTGTTATAATCCTCGAACAAAAAGGTTTTTTGTTAGTATGGATGTATCTTTTGTTGAAAGTCAACCATATTTTGAAAAAAAATTTCTTCAGGGGGTGATGGGAAATGAAGATCAGTTTTTACAAACATCTATTCCACTGCCTAACATGTTTTTTCCTAAACACAATATTACTCTACCAATGTCAAACATAGATAATTTACAACTAGGGGGAGAAATACTAGGATAGGAACATATTAATCCTAGTTTAGAGCTCGTGTTTAAGCTAGGAGTCGTACTCATCAAAATAAAGATCTATCCACTACTCTAGTGCAAGACCAACCATTATCTTCAGGCGATGGTTCGTCCAACACTCCAGGTAATTCTGATCCTCTTCCTTTGACAAATCCAACTCCTACTATTGTTGATCTTGATGTCCCTATAGCACTTAGAAAGGGAGTCCAAACCTGTACCAAACATCCCATTTCTAAATGTGTCTTACCACCGACTTTCTACTTCTCATAAAGCCTTTACCTCAAATATCTCTAATTTGTTTATCCCAAGAACCATTCAGGAGGCCTTAGATAGCTCGAATTGGAATTTAGCAATTTAAGAAGAAATGGATGCTTTGGAAAAGAATGGGACTTGGGAGATAGTCAATCTACCAAAGGAGAAGTGGTAGGATGTAAATGGGTGTTTACAGTTAAGTGTAAAGCAAATGGCAGTGTAGAGAGGTACAAAGCACGGTTAGTGGCAAAAGGATTTATACAAACACATGGTATTGATTACCAAGAACCTTTGCCCCGGTTGCAAAAGTTAACTCAATTTGTGTCCTGCTTTCATTAGCTATTAGCTTTGATTGGCCTTTACATCAATTAAATGTAAAAAATGCATTCGTTAATGAGACTTGGAAGAGGAAGTTTTTATGAGTCTACCACCTGGTTTTCAAAAAATTCTTGGTGAAGGGAAAGTGTTCAGGATGAAGAAATCACTGTAAGGACTCAAACAATCTCCTAGAGCATGTTTTAAGCGATTTGGAAAAGCTATAAGGGCTCATGCATATACGCAAAGTCAAGTAGATCATACGATGTTTTTATAAACATTTTGATTGTTTATGTTGATGACATTATTTTAATAGGCGATGACCTTGATGAACTCAAAAGACTCAAGACGACCCTTGCCGAAGACTTTGAGATCAAAGTCTTGGGAGCTTTGAAGTATTTCCTAGGAATGGAGTTTGCTAGATCTAAAAAAGGTATCTTTGTCTCTCAAAGGAAGTATGTACTAGATCTTCTTACAGGGACAGGTCTACTCGAATGTAGGGCGGTTGAAACACCCATTGAACCCAATGTGCAACTTCAACATGCCAAACCAGAAGTGAAGAGTAGAAAACAATTTTAGAGATTAGTTGGTAGACTGATTTATTTGTCGCATACTCGTCCAGACATAGCCTTTGCAGTGAGTATGGTAAGCCAATTTATGCACTCTCCAGGTCCAGAACACTTTGAGGCCGTGTACAGAATCCTAAGATATTTAAAGAGTGCACCAGGGAAGGGCCTACTATTCGAAAGGCATGGTCACCTGCAAATTAAAGTATACACAGATGCAGATTGGGCATGAAGTACAATTGACAGAAGGTCAACATTTGGATATTGTACTTTTGTTGGAGGTAATCTTGTTACTTGGTGAAGCAAAAAGCAGAATGTCCTGGCAAGAAGCAATGTTTAAATCAAATTTAGATCAATTGCTCATGGAATTTGTGAAGTATTGTGGATTAAAAGGATCTTAGATTAATTGAAGGTCATAAGTACTTCTCCCATAAAGGCGTACTGCAATAATAAAGCTGCAATCTCAATAGCTCATAATCCTGTTCTCCATGATAGAACCAAGCATGTTGAGGTAAACAAGCACTTCATTAAAGAAAAGATAGAGAATAGACAGATTTGTATGACATATATATCTACTGGTGAACAGGTTGTAGCTGTTCTTACAAAAGGACTGCCTAAGAAACAATTTGAGAAGCTGATTGGCAAGCTGACTATGGAAGACATATTTAGACCAGCTTGTTGGGGAGTGCAGAAAAGATCTACTGCTAATACTTAGAAATCATGGCAGATTCTTAGGGATTGATGAGTTGTAATTTATGCATAAGTTATAGGCTTAGTAAACTCCATAAAATAGGAAAATTAGCTGTATGATTTTTTCCTTTTTTAGCATCTTGTACTGCCTATAAAATCTGTACATGTACATTATTCAATAGATAGAATACTATTTTTTCTCCATAGAAATTTAGATAATGTCACAGCAAGGCAACATTATTGATTCTAATAGAAACATCTAGTAACCAAGTTATCACGAAGCAGTAAGATACATACCTTTCCAAATTTGCAGAGAGCAGCGCATTGTGCTTCTGCTTCAGAAGGAGCCTATAGAAAAAACCAAATAAATACTCAACCATGATTTTGTTTTGGTATTAGTATATACAAGATTTGAGAAAATGATGGTTTATTAAATAAGAATTAAAAAAAACATATATAAATCCAGCAAAAACAAAAGGCAGTGGCAGTTATCTCAAGAAAAAAAAATCTGACCTGGATCACAGGTACTCCCATGAGTCCTAAAAGTTTTTTACAGTCCTCATTGTGCTGCTTTGTCACCTATAAAAATTAAAGAAATTTCCAGAACTTCATAAAAGAAGACAAATAAGCAGCCACAGAAAACATTCTCAATTATTATTTCATGGTGATAAGAACTATTGGGAGAACAGGAAACAAGAGTTACCTTTACTGTCCTTTTACTGAATTTTTCAATGTCTTCTTTATTGCCAGTCTGCAGTCATCAAATGGAATCTGGTCATGGGCTGATTGCATCAGAAAGTACAGGAATGATAAACAAGAAAATGGAAAACATACTTCCCTGGCCTCCACCAAATCTTCAGAAGCATCTGCTCTCTTTGCATAACTGCATCATATTTTTCAGAAACAGCAAGTAAAAAGATGTAATCAGAGCTAACTTGTTAATTTAACAAAGTAATGGGATTGGTGAAAGAAATCAAGGAAACAGTAACATTAACCAAAAAATGTAGCATTGAATAACAGAATACCGCTTTGCTAACTCTTGCTTCTTCAAATCAGGAGGCTGTCCATCAAACACATAGCTGAAAAGGCAAGAATTATATGCTATAGTCAGAAGAAAAGAATCATTTTAGACATAGCTTTTCCAAGGTTCGAAGATGAAGAAGAAGAAGAAGAAAAAGATTTTTAAAAAAAAAGACATTACACAGGCTTTATTCCAGCTTCAAGAAGCCTAATTGTCCGAGTAAACATGCCTTGCAAATGACTACACGAGCAGAGGATCAAGAAGAGAACAATTAACCAACAAGTTAAACAAAATGTCACCAAAAAAGATACATAAACTGTATAATAAAGGAGGGTTACTCAGTAGAAAAGAAATTAGTTATTTATAAGAAGAGAAAAAAAAGAGAGAGAGAATCGGTTGAGTGGTTATAAAACCTAGTGACTTCACCAGCTTCATTAGTCAACATTTCAGTGCCGCTTCGTCCTATAACAATCTGCAAGCATTCATCCACAATAAAACAAACATGAGCTAGGCAGCATTGTCAAAAAAATAAAAAGTATTGAGCTTCAATAATTCAGATAACACTATTTTTATATCGATATGAACTTATTATATCCATTGAACACATCATATCCAATCTGTTAACAAACAAACGGGAGGAGATTTTAAAAAGAGAGAAAAAAAAACGAGCGAAATACAGACGAGGAACTGATAGATGCTCATGCTGGCGTCAATTGCGATCTTCCGGCCAAAGAAGCTCTCAAATTTCTGCTCTTTCATGGACTTGGGAGCATGATCCGCCAGGAGGTGCGTTAAACCCTAATTGATTGAATTTAAGCAATTAATTAACATTTCGAAGTCAAAAAATCATTATAAATCGACTGAAAACAAGATTTCCAAACGTGAAATTGTTGAATTTCAAAACAAACCTTAATACCCATTTCGCCCAGATGATCTGCTTTTGGCTTCGATTAGTTGAGGAAGAGAATAAGTATAGAGTGGAAATGATCAAAAAGCTAGATTTTAGAACTGTTTAGGGTTTTCTCGTTTTTAGGGTTTTAGGGAAGAGAATACTAAGATTTTAATTGACAGAAGACTTCATATCCTTCCCGCCTACTTCAAGAAACAAAAAAGCGCGCACTCCTGTTGTCCTGTACTCCATTCTTTTGGTTTGTCATAAAACCGATACAAAGAGCTAGCTAAGACTATCTCTCATTATCATCCCGATGGCCATATTTTAATTAAATATACAATATAATTTATCAAAAAGATAATAATAATAATAATAATAATAATAATAATATAAAAGTGACAAGAAAATAGGTAAGAACGAACTATACCCAAAAAAAAAAATTCATATATATTTAAACGAAAAATTAAATGTTAGCAAAACACGCATGCGACCTCCGATATACTAACGAGATTATAAGTAACTAAAAACCACAAATGAGAATGTTTTACTTTTTTCTCCGCTAATCAAAAGCGTCAGGCTTTAGCAAACGTATCCTATTCATTGCGGGTGGTATCATTCCCAACTTGGGACATAGAAGTGCCAATGTTTTGTATTCTTGTTAGTAAGGCTGAGCATAACCTCCTCTGAATTTGCTGGTTGTAGACCATGCTTTTGATTTTTGTACCTATCGATCGGTACCAGTTGGCACGTACTATATCAGTCAGATTCTAGTATAAAATTTGAGATTTATATACTGAATGTAAATATCGGACAGTACTAACCAGTACAGAAAATTTTTAAAATTTTAGGGATCAAATTGTAAAATTTTAAAAATTTGCATTAAGCATTACTATTGTAACATTCCGTTTCCATAGAACGGGTCGGACCTGAGAAACGGGTCCAAGTGAGGTCAATCGGAGAAGTTAGGAAAACACATCTC
>JAOQML010000007.1:17706732-17737769 GCA_027568935.1 Erythroxylum urbanii | reverse complement strand
GTTTGTAACAACAATACTTCAGTTTGGTTTAGATTTTTCAGTGAGTTTGTGTTACGTACTATGTAATTTAATGTATGCTTGTCTGAATTATTTACTGGAAGTTTTTGTATGCTTTGATTTGTTTGTTCGGTTTTGTGTGGCATTCATATATCCTTCCAGGAGGTATGACACCTTACGACTATATAAATTTGTTTAAGATAATGCAAAATTCAGGTGAGATTCTTTTAAATTATATGAGTTGGTTCGCAAATACCCAGTCTTAATACCTTCATTATAGATAATACTTTCAAGAAAAGTTGAAAAAACACTAGTCCTTATATAAAATTCTTGCAAATTAGTAGGGTGGATACCTTCAAAGATGTTTAAGAAAGGGCTAGAAGGTGCAACAACTTAAAGAAAGCTAAATTGTCTATAGAATAACTAAACAGATCTTTAAAATATAGAAAATGTTGGTATTAAGAGCATTACATATTGTGAACAAAAGAGAAACATCCTAACAAGTCTATCGGAGGAAATATGGCCACTGAACACCTAAAAAAAGAAGGTAGGTTTAGAGGAAGAGCACGAGTTAAGCTATGTTAAAGAGTTTAGCCCAATTACACTTACACCTAAAACAAACGACGACGTTAGCTTATTCCCTTTTCTTTACATTTTATTCCCTCTCTGCTGTATAGTATTCGAGACGTTTCGTTGGTTATAACAAATTCACCTTAGCTGTCTTTTTGTTATAGAAGTTCGAAAAGATAGGTACGTTAGCCAATAGTTTTTCACTGCTTTCAGTATAAAGTTCTCACGTCTATACATATTCAATATGATGAAATAAAATTTTGTTCATTAGTATAAACATTCTTTACATCGTATCAGAGCCAAAGGTCTTATACACCTTACCCTACCTACCAAATATAGTTGATGATAGTGAAACTAGTAACCCCAACCTAAACCTAGAGAAATACTCCATCACAGACACAGAAAACCCTAGAGCTGTTCTTGTTACTACACCTTTCAATGGTAACAACTACTTAACCTGGAGCAAATCAATGATGGTAGCCCTTTGTGCTAAAGACAAGCTTTACTTCATCGATGGGACATGCACACCACCAACAGACGACACAGTTCTTCTCGCCAGACGGAAAAGAGCAAATTCCATGGTCAAGTCACGAATTCTCAACTCTATAAACAAGGAGCTAAGTGATGCTTTCTTGTCATTCTCCACAGCCAAGGAACTATGTGAAGAACTAAGAGAAAGATTTGGAGAAGCCAATGGTCCACTGATATATCTAATAGAAAGAGAAATTAGTTCCCTAAAACAAGGTAACCTTAGCAGTTCTGCATACTACACAAAACTGAAAAAACTCTGGGATGATTTAGCTAGTCTAAGTCCTACACCTACGTGCATTTATGATGTTGCTAAAGCTATTACTATCAAGGAAACTACTCACAGACTTGTGCAATTTTTGATGGGATTAAATGAAGATTATGAACATGTAGTTAACTAGGTCATGTTGATGGAACCCTTGCCCATGGTTAATAGAGCATTTGTCATGATGCAAACGGTGGAAAGACAGAAAGCACTAAATGCTAGTCATGACAATAACTTAAACGTAGCTATAATGGTGAGCCAAAGCAATGCCAATGCTAAGAAAGGTGACAGAAACAATAAAAAATCATTCTTGAAGAAAGAAGACAAATACTGTGAAAAGTGTGAGAAAATAGGATATACCGTAAAGACTTGTTTTAAGATTCATGGCGTGCCTGAATGGTGAAAAGAATTAACTGGGAAAAAGAATAAAGCAAACCTAGCAGTGATAAGTGACACTCCTACAGACACACAACAAGAACCAAATGAGCATATTGAAAGAAATGGACAAATCCCACATGGCTTAGCCACCTTCATTCAACAGGAGAAATCTAAAGCAATTAAAGGGAAGGCCACAGGTGAGGTAAAATTTGGTGGGCTTGCAAACTTTGCAGGTAATGACATTATTCATAATAATGTTCAAAACATAGAAAATGAATGCATATGGTTGGTTGACTCAGGTGCATCATCACACATGGTAACAAATCTAGATTTCTGCCATGCAAATACAATAAACAACATGTATGAGCCTATAATACTCCTAGATAGCACAAAGCAATAAGTAAAGCATATATGTCAAGCTACAATTGGTGACAAAATCACTCTTGACAAAATTCTGCATATCCCCAATTTTTCCAAAAACCTACTATATGTGAACAAACTCACAACACAGAATGATATTGCTGATGTTTTCGTATCTAATGATCTTTTTCTGTAGGACCTGCATACTAATGATGTTTTAGCAGTTATCAAGGCCAAAAGTGGATTGTACAAGCTGACTCCTAACAGCCTATTACCCTTAGGAACTTTGAAAGGTCCTCTCCTAGATTTCTATAGAACCAAGAATGTTGTGTTTAATGCTTCTATTGATTTAAATACCTGGCATAGTAGATTAGGGCATGTGTCTACGGGAAAATTGAGACATATCAATGAAATCAAAATTTTTGCTCACAACTTATCTGATTGCCAAATTTGCCCTATGGCAAAACAACACTGAAAGCCTCCTAAACACAAAATGCAAACCACTAAGCCTTTCGAAATTTTACACATAGACCTATGGGGACCATACAAGGTACCTACCCTAGATGGATCACAATTCTTCCTTGCTCTTGTAGATGACTTTTTTTAGAGCCACATGGACATTTTTACTCAAACAGAAAGACAGAACATACCCTACCATAACCCAGTTTATCAAAACCGTTGAAAAATAGTATGCCACAAAGGTGTTGAAAATCCAGACAAACAATACGAGAGAATTCATAAACCACAAATGCAGAAAATTCTTTGCAGAAATAGGAATAGTACATCAGAAAAGTTGCCCTTACACCCCACAGCAAAATGGGGTAGTTGAAATCAAACACAATAAATGACAAGAGCATTGTTATTTACAGCAAACTTACGAAAACAATTTTGGGGAGAAGCCCTTCTCATAACCACTTATCTCCTAACCGAATCCCAACCAAAGTGTTACAATGGAAAACATCATTTGAAAAGTTACATCACAGAAAACCAACTTATGAACATCTGATAATTTTCGGATGCCTATGTTTTTCTCTAGATAAAACCCCTACCAAGACCAAGTTGGACCCTAGATCCCTAAGATGTGTTTTCCTTGGATACATGCCCGACTACAAAGCCTACCAAGTTATGGACATTGACACCAAAATTATCTTCAATTTTAGAGATATAACCTGTCATGAAAACACCTTTCCCTTTGCTAAAACACCAAATCCTAAACCAAGCCTAGTACCCCTATTCCCTTATAACACAACAAAAGATAATGTAGTAACAATGGCCTAAGATGACTTGCCAAGATCGTCAAGCACACCAAATATAAACCACATACCAGAAATCACAGACACACAAACACAACCTAACACTATCATCAACCAAGAACCTATCACAAACATTAATGTGAGGAGCAGCCAATGAACTCACACCACACATAAATACCTTGATGATTATATCCTCCAAGCCTCTGCTCATCATTCTACTTCTGTCCTTGATAATGCTAACAACATTTTAAAAGCTTTTGATCCTGCAGGAATAGAGAAAGATGAAGGATTAGTTTTTCATGTTGCACATAAGGAAAGCTACAGAGAGTTCATAGGTAATGTATCTACTATTTTTGAACCTCTATCTTATGAGACAACAAGTGAATCAAAGGAATGGGTGGACTCCATGCATGCTCAACTTGCAGCTCTAGAAGAAAACCAAACTTGGGTTTTGACAAAACTACCTACAAAGAAACGTGCTATAGCATTAAAGTGGGTATACAAAATCAAATACAACCCGGATGGTACTGTTGACAAACTAAAATCAAGGCTAGTGGCAAAGGGTTTTAACCAAAGAGAGGGTATAGACTATTCTGAAGTCTTCTCCCCTATAGCTAGAATAGTAACAATCAGAACATTCCTAGCTATAGCTACAATCAAGCAATGACCCATCCTATAATGTGACATAAACGATGCATATCTATATGGGTACCTAGAGGAAGAGATCTACATGTTACCCCCTCAGGGTTACAATAAAGCAAAGGCAGGAGAAGTTTACAAATTACTAAAGTCCATTTATGGACTTAAACAGGCGGGAAGGTAGTGGCACAAGGAATTAACTATGAAACTCAAGGAATTGGGATTTCATAAATCAAAATTAGATTATTGCCTTTACATAAAAGGTCAAGGAAACAACTTTACTGCCATTCTTATTTACGCGGATGACATTCTCATCATTGGGGCTAAGGAAGAACATTTAAACTTTGTCAAGCAAGCCTTAAATAAGGAATTCACAATCAAAGACCTAGGGTATGTAAAAATTTTCTTAGGGGTCAAAATAGCGAGGTCAGCAAAAGGAATGATTCTCAGTCAAAGAAAATATATACGAGACATCTTGCAAGAAACAAAATTACTTAATTGCAAGTCATGCATAACTACCATAGCTCCAGCCAGGAAACTTATCATTGATGAAGGAGAGCCACTTAAAGACTGGAACTCTACAGGAAATTCATAGGCAAATTACACTGCTTGAGCTTCAGGAGACTAGATCTTACCTACATTACACAATAACTAAGTCAATTCATGAAAACACCAAGATAACCTCACTGGGAAGTAGTAAAACATGTTCTCAAATATCTTAAAGGTACCTAAAATCAGGGCTTATTTTATGCATCAAATTCAAAGCTACGACTCACCGCTTACTCTGATTCAGACTGGGCAAGTTGTGTGTTCAGTCAAAGATCCCTGACTGGATTTTGCATGTTCCTCGACAAATCGCTCATCTCATAGAAGACAAGAAACAGACGACTATCAGTAGATCTTTTGCGGAGGTAAAATATAAAAGTTTAATGTCGACTACTTATGAACTGAAATGGATTGTTCAACTATTAGAGAACTTTCAAGTAGAAAACTGAGAAGCCATACCTTTACTTTGCGACAACCAAGTGACGATTCACATCTCGAAGAATCTTGTGTTCTACGAGTGGACAAAACATCTAGAGATTGACCTCCATTTGGTGCAGGATGCGGTGAACTTAGGGTTCCTAAGTCTCAGACATCTTTGAAGCCAAGATCAATTAGCGGATTTGTTTACTAAGCCACTTCCCGTATGGACATTTACAACCCTACTTCTTAAGCTCGGATCTGTGCATTTCTTCGGGGATCCGACTTGAAGGGGGTGTTAAAGAGTCTAGCCCGATTACACTTACACCTAAGACAAATGGCAACGTTAGCTTATTCCCTTTTCTTTACATTTTATCCCCTTTCTGTTGTATAGTATTCTAGATGTTTAGTTAGTTACAACAAATTCACATTAGCTGTCTTTCTGTTATAGAAGTTTTAGAAGATAGGTACGTTAGCCAATAGTTTTCCACTGCTGTTAGTATAAAGTTCTCACGTCTGTACATATTCAATATGATGAAATAAAATTTTCTTCATTAATATAAACAGTTTTTACAAGCTACCTACTTTAAACAATTTATGAATCATGTTTTAAACTTTATTAGGAAATGGATCTAGCAAACCTTCCTTAGCCAATACCTCAAAAGCAATTACTAATAGAAAATTATCGTTAAAGACTGATAGAACATCAAATGAACTATTGGTAAACTCTTATAGTAGGGACATTAAGAATAATTTCTCAAAAATGATAAAGAGTCCACCTACAAAGACCTCTGTCATGAAGGCAAGGCCAAACCATACATCGATATAGTTCAAAGAGTCCTAAGTTAGAGGACGGATAAGAAAGACCATATGACTAATTAACATGAGTATCAACAGGGATAGTAGTTGTAACATATCATAATTAAAGAGGTATGCTCAATATAACCAAGTACATGTCATAACAAACATTAAGATCAAAAGGCAACAAATAAGAAGGAAGATTGTGTTTAAAGAAGAGGAAATGTCAAGCTAATTTAACTATCATTAGAGTAAATATCACGAACTTCAAAGTGAAACAAATCTTTATAGATAATGGTAGCTCTTCTGATATTCTTTTCAATAAAGAATTCATACAATGGTGCTAGAATCACAACAGGTCCAGTTGACATTGTTCCATTTATTTGATTTTAGAGGAGATTATGTTTTCTTGAAGGAGAAGTAGATATTCTAATAATAATCAGTGAATACCCCTAATAAATTACCAAGAAGATAGCGTTCCATGTCAGATGCAGACCCACACATATAATGCAGTATTTAGTAGACCTTTATTATATGTAACAAGAGTCATCCTATTATCATAGCATTTGCTCATGAAGTTTCTATCTAAGAAAGATATATGATAAGTCTTGGGTGACCACCAACCTTTAAGATAATACTACATGGCCTCATAAAAAAAAGAAATATTAATCAACAAATTAATATTAATAAAATAGACCCCAAGTTTATTAAGAATGAAACTGGGGAAAAAGTTATAAAATAAATTTGAAAAGTTCAATTTGAGTATGCATACTACAATAGGATATTATGAATATATGCGAATATGAACCAAGAATAATATACCAAAATGGTGAAGTTCTTATAAAGATTATAAGAGGTATGTATAAGTGTATAAATACCACATATTTTCCTTAACATTTTGTTAGGCTTTCATCTAAATTTACCTTGGTTTAATTGGTTTTATCTCTTATTTTAGTTAATTGGAAAATAGTTGTTTAAGGAATGATAAAGTCAAGAATGAAAGAGTTTACAAGTTAAAACATGAAGAAAACATGAATTTTGGCTGACCAAAGTCATATATTAGCCTATGTTTCTCTTAGAAATTTGAAAATAAAGACACAATTTAATACATGAGCCAAATGGAGGTCATATGGTAGAGAGAAACGTTTATAAGAGATACACATCTTAATATATGGATATGTCTAAGCCTGAGTACCTTTAGAGAAAAGTTACAATAAGACATATGACCTAAAATATGTTCGTATCTCATCCTGCATATCTTTAAAGAAAAGTTAGATATATGACCTGAGAGCATGTTAGAGCATGTATCTATGATCACACAATCAAATAAATGCATATAATTAAATGTAATAATTTAAAATCTTGAGTATTTTAGGTTATCTTTCCCATGAAGGAATTAATTACTAAGATATTAATCCTAGAACAAAAAAAAATTAAATAAGATTTTATGAAAGCTAATTTAATTACTTAACTGCTAAAGTAAAACAATTAACTATCAAGAAGAAATCAATATAACTAGTTAATTCGGTTCTTAACTCTATGCATACGTATTGGTCCTCTAATATGCTGCTAGCAAAGGGAGTTATTAAATCATTGGAAAAGTTAATAAGAAGCTTTCTATGGGGAGGTAGTGTCCCTAATAAGGGACATGCCAAGGTAAAATGGATTGATGTCTGCAGACCTAAGTTGGAGGGAGGCCTTGGAATTATTCCTATCAAATCCTCTAATAGGCCCCCTCGATGAAGAAATTCTGGTCCATCCTGCAAGGAGATGACACCCTATGGGTCAAATGGCTCCATGCTTATATCCTGAAAGGTCAAAGTATATGGACTGTTAACCCCAAAACCTCCCACTCTTGGTTTCTATCATAATTGTTGAAGATAAAGGAGGATTGGGTTCTGAAATTTCTTGTCAAATAGGGGATGGAGTAAGGACTAGTTTTGGTAAGACAACTGGACAGGAAATTGACAATTAATCTATAATCAAGTTGCCACTCAATTATTGAGCCACCTTCCTTCAACTGCTAAGGCTAAATCCTTTATTAGGGAGGGTCAGTGGATAGAATTCTCGAGAGAAATTTACTTCCTACAACCCAAGTATTACCCTAACTTGTTGATCTTTGATAGATATATTTGGAGAAACCATCCGCAAGGTTTATTTACAACTAAAAGTTGTAGGCAATGGTTGTTTAGGAGAAATGTCAAACTGGAATGGTATGATGTGGGCTAACATAAAAAGCTATTACCTAGCTCTTCATTCATCCTATAGCTTACTACCCTAAACAAGATTAGTACAATGGATAGTCTTTCTTTTCTAAGTTTGATAAGTGTAAATTGCATCATATTTTACGGCTTAGTTTGATATGTGCTTAGCCATTAATTCAATCATTTAGTATATGTTTAGGTTAAAATCGTGTTAGTTTAGTAATTATTTGTGTTTTAAGTTTTTTATAAGTTAGTACAAGTCTTTGAGCTTAAATATTATGTTTTTGAGGTACCTTAATGTATTTGTTAGTGTTTTAGGGTCAACATCGAAGAACAGAGATGTTTCGAAGACATTCGGGCCGAAACAATGGGCTACAATCATGGCACAACAGGACACGATTGTGGCAAAAGCACCAGAGTTGGCCCACGATTGTGGACCACATGCCACGATCATGACAGAAGCCTAAGACATGGCCCACAATCGTGGCCTACATGCCATGATCATGACAGAAGGCTCAAATGTGGCTCACGATGGTGGCCTGCGTCGGGCAGACACGCAAACACTTAAAAAAGTCAAGTTTTGAGGGATTTTTTGAACCCTTCCGACTTCTGAAAAACCTTAGGACTACTTAGAATACAAAGGATATTTAAAGAACAAGATAAAGAGGCAGAGGGAGCCTTTTACATCAGCCACTTTGAAGAAACCCTAGAGAGGATTCATCGACAGATTGAGGAAGAGAAGAAGGAAGAGAGAAGAGGAGAATAAGTTAAATTGATGTACTTCCCAGATCAGGAGTTTCCCAAAATCGCTGCCTCCCATCATCTGTTCAGATCATATTTCTAATTTATGTTCAGTTTTATTATTGTATAGAATTGGATTGAATAGTTGATGATAGGATCTTGAATGATGAGGATCTTCTAAACTCACCTTTGGAGTTTTATCTTTAAATTAATGAAATTTGATTGTTTATGTGGTTATTGGATTTTTTGTGGTTTAATTCTACGATTGCACAATCCGATAATAAATTGAGAGGGTGAATCAGATGAAAATCGACTAAATTGGGCTAATGAGAGTTAGGTGATTTAATAGAAGTAGAATTAAATCAAATCGGTAAATTGTGCAAAGAGAGATCTTGCATAGGTTTCTGATAGTTTATTAGAGAACTTCAAAACTAATTAAGGTTTTAGATAGATTGTTAATTGAGAGATTGCAACTTCCATAATCTGATTGGAGTTTATAATTTAGGGTTAATGGTTATAACTTCGGAGAGAGTAATCAACCCTAGGATTGTCTAGAACCAACAATCTGGTAATTCATAATCAGTTAGGTTAGCATTAAGGATAGGTAAAATTCCCTTTCTCTCAATTGGTAATTTCTTTAAGTTAATTCTTGGGTGTGTGCTGCAACAACTAAATAATTAATATTTTCGTGATCGATTCTTAATTTGATTGATTGAATTAAATTATCATTTTTAGTTTTGTACATTTTGAATTTCTGTGATTTATTTCTATCCTTAGATTTTAGGATTAGATTATCCCTCCTTATAGGATCGACACTTTAGGTACTACGCTAACGAACCATGCATTTGCAGATTATTGAGGGTTATTAATTAAAACTTACACACATCAAATACCCAATCAAGTTTTTGGCACCGTTTCTGGGGAGATGATTAGTTTAATTCTATAGTTTAAGGCATTAGTTTTTTATTCTATGTTCTTTCTATTTCTGAATTCGTGCTCTTACATGAACACAAGTCACGAGAATTTTGAGTCATGCAGCTGAAATCTTAGAATTAGATATCACTCGATTAGAATGATCAATTAGGAAAGCTTGGCATGAAGAAGAAGAAGAAGAAGAAGAAGAAGAAGAAGAAGAAGAAGAAGAAGAAGAAGAAGAAGAAGAAGAAGAAGAAGAAATCGCGAAAGCAACAACGGCCAAGGAATTTTAGTAAGATTTGGATCACAGAGTGAACCAAGGACGTCAACAAAGAACCCTTATGGATTTTGTGAGACTAAGGTTCAATGCAGCTAACTAAGGCATAGCTAGACCACCCATACATGTAGCCTCTTTCAAAATTAAACTAACCCTCTTAATCATGCTTCAATAGAATGTGCAATTCTATGGACTATTAAATGAAGATCCCAATGCACTTATAATGAATTTCCTTGAAATTTGTGATACCTTTCGGTACCATCAAATGTCGGAGGATGCGATAAGAATTAGGCTCTTCCCTTTTACCTTAAGAGATAGAACAAAAGCCTAGTACCATTCTCTCAATCCAGCCAATGTCATAACTTGGCATTAACTAGTTTGTGCCTTTTTAGATAAGTATTTTCCCCTTAATAAGACCACGAAGAATATCAAGGAGATTACCAACTTCTAGTGAAGTAACAGGGAATTAATCTATGAAGCGTGGAAAGATACAAGTATTTGCAATGGAAATGCCCATACTATAACTTAACCAAGGAATTCTTGTTGTAAACATTTTATAATGGAGGAACCCCACATATGAAAGGCATGATTGACGCAGCTTCAGGAGGATCATTGATGAGAAAGACGGTAGATGAAGCAGAAGAGTTGATAGAGGAGATGGCGAGTAATAGTTGCCTATAGATAAACGAGCGGACTAGACAAACCATTACTTTCTAAGAACAAAAGGAATTGTAGTTATTGATCAAATGACAAAGATGCAGGAAAAAACTAATAACTTAACTCAACAACTCAACAACATGAAGGCTTCATCCTTAGCTTCAGTAAAATCCGTGCAACCAAAGTGTGAACTCTGTGAACAGATGGACCATGATATGGTGGACTGCTTCTTAATGAAGGAAAATGATCCGAAGCAAGTTAATTATATGGGAGCTCAATATGGACAAGGACGGGGAAACAATCCCTACTCCAACACATACAACCTTAGGTGGAAGAATCACCCTAACTTCTCGTGGATTAACAATACTAGAGGACAATTCAGACCTCAAGGATAACTAGGCTTCCAACAAGATAAACTAGGCTAAATGGAATCAAGTTGGATAAAATCTTAGACAAGCTTGGAACCTTAGACAATGCACAAAAGAGTTTAGAAGGTAGATTTGAACAAGAAACAAAGAACTATGCCTCTTTAATCCACAATCTAGAGGTCCAGGTAAACCAATTGTCAAATGCTTTCTCTACACAAATTAAGGGAATTCTTCCTAGCACTTCGGGAACAAAATCAAGGGAGCAATTAAAGGCTATTACACTTTGAAGTCTACAAAGACAATAAAGGAGCCCGTCCATTTTGTTGAGAAATATCAAGAAAAGGAGAAAGAAGTGAATATGAGCGAATACCCTCCTTATGTCACTCCTCCACTATATCCACCCATGATTTCTTTCCCTCAATAATTACAAAAGAAGAAGCTGGATGTGCAATTTGCAAAATTCGTTGAGAAATTAAAGATGTTATAGATAAATCTCTCATTTGTAGAGGCTTTGGAACATATGCCTAAATACGCTAAATTTTGTAAACACATATTATCAAAGAAGCATACTTAGGAAGATAATAAGACGGTAGCTCTAGCTAGCACTTGCAGCTCCATAGTCACCAACTGGATGCCATCTAAATTAAAGGATCCAGGGAGTTTCATAATACCCTATGTGGTTCGTGAATTTGAATTCACAAAGTGCTTGTGCAACTTAGGAGCAAGTAGTAATCTTATACCTTTGTCAATATTCAAGAAGTTGGGGTTGGGCGAGGTCAAGCTAGCATCGATGTTAATTCAGTTGGTTGATCAATCTATTAAAAGACCATTGCGAATAGTGGAATATGTTCTAATACAAGTGGACAAGCTCATCATTCCTATAAATTTTGTGGTTCTTGAATTTGAAGAAGATAAGAACTGTCCACTGATCCTTGGTCAACCATTTATGAATACAGAGAAAGCCATAATTGACTTTCATGAAGGGAAATTAACACTTCAAATAGGCAAAGATCAGGTCAAATTCAATATGAATAAGGTTTTGAAGAGCCTAATAGCAAGCAGTGCATGCATAAAGGTTGAAATTATGAATCAAAATTCATAAGAACAAGTTGAAAGTTACATCGTAGAAGTACAGTTAGTGACAAAAAGACAAATAATGGAGATGAGAAACTTGAGTCTAAAGGAGTTGATGAGATGGAGGAGTCGGATGTTCAAACGCATCAAGATAAATTAGTCCAAACTAAAGCACCCATACCACCATCCGCAAAAAAACCACCCACATTAGAGCTTAAACCTTTACCTACAGATCTCAGATATACCTTTTTAGGTGAAGGTCAAACGTTACTAATAATCATCTCTAATTAACTGAATAAGAAACAAGAAAGTAAGTAATTGGGAGAAAGAGAATGAAAGCCATTGGATGTTAGATTTATGATATTCAAGGTATAAGCCCAAATGTTTGCATGCACCAAATAAACCTTGAGGAAGGATGTAGAACAGTGAGGGAGCATCAACGAAGGCTGAACCTTAAAATGAAGGAGGTGGTCAAGAAGGAAATAATTAAACTCTTAGATGTAGGGATAATTTATCCCATCTCTGATAGTGAATGGGTTAGTGCAGTATAATGTGTACCTAAAAAGGGTGGAATGATGGTAATGAAAAGTGAGAGTGGAAAAGTAATTTCAACAAGAACAGCCACAGGATGGAGAGTGTGTATAGATTGCAAACTCAACTCAATTATTAAGAAAGATCATTTTCCTCTCCCGTTCATAGACTAGATGATAGAAAGGGTGGCTGGTCATTCGTTTTATTACTTCATAGATGGATATTTAGGATACAATTAGATCTTTATCTACCTGATGATCAAGAAAAGATCATATTCACCTGCCTTTATGGTACTTTCACGTACAGACGAATACCTTTCGGAATATGCAATGCCCTAGCTATATTTCAAAGATTTGTGATATCTATCTTCACCGACATTATCGAAGATATAATGAAGGTGTTCATGGATGATTTTTCAAATTTTGGAGACTCTTTGAAAATGTGTTTAACCAATTTGGATAGAGTTCTTCAAAGATGTGAAGAATCACACTTGGAGCTGAATTGGGAGAAATGTTATTTTATGGTGCAAGAGGGGATAATGCTAGGACATAAAATCTCACACCAATGATTTGAAATTGACAGCTCAAAAACAAAAGTTATGGAGAAACTTCCACCGCCAAGTAATGTAAAAGGTGTGTGAGGATTCTTAGGTTATGCAGGATTTTATTGTCGATTTATCAAATACTTCTCGCAAATTGCAAGACCTTTGACGTATTTGTTAATCAAAGGTATGCCTTTTCTGTTTGATGACAAGTATATATCTGCCTTCAACAACTAAGGGAGGCATTAATATCTGCACCAATTCTATCACCACTAGACTGAACACTTCCATTTGAGGTTATGTGTGATGCAAGCAACCAAGCTATAGGTTGTGTATTGGGCCAAAGGAAAGATAAAAGGTTGCATGCGATCTACTATATCAGCAAGACCCTTGCAGGACCTCAGCTTAATTACACCACCACTGAGAAAGAATTACTCGGAGTAGTGTATGCATGTGATAAATTTTGACAAACCTTTTGGGATCAAGGGTAATCGTATTCACCGATCATGTGGTGTTAAAATACCTTTTCAACAAAAAGGACGTAAAACCAACGTTTATTTGATAGGTGTTACTTTTACAGGAATTTGATATAAAACTGAGAGATAAAAAGGGAGAAAAAAATGTGATTGCAGATCACTTATCCAAACTAGAAGGAAGGGAATGCAAGCCAAGCGAAGATATTAACGCAAATTTCCCTGATGAAACCCTAATGCTACTTGAAGGTTTAGCTACACCATGGTTAGCCGATATCGCAAATTATGTTGTCAGTGGTAAACTTCCTTCTGGTTTATCTTACCAATAAAGAAAGATATTCCTACATGATTGTAACCTATATTTATGGGATGTGCCAATTTTACACAGGGCATGCCCTGAAGGGTTAATGCGACGATGTGTTCTGAAGGAGGAAATGTTGAACATCTTGAAGCAATGTCATGAAGATCAATATGCTAGATATTATAGAGCTAGCAAAACGACAGCTCAAATACTCGAGAGTGGATTTTATTGACCATAATTGTTTAAGGATGCTTAAACTTTCGTGGCACAATGTGATCGATGCTAGAAAATAGGTAACATCTCCAAAAGAGATGAGATGCCTTTATCTACCATTTTAAAAGTAGAAGTCTTATATGTATAGGGCATCGACTTTATGGGTCCTTTCCCATCTTCAATGGGAAACATTTACATTCTAGTAGGGGTGGATTATGTTTCATGTTGGGCTGAAGCAGTGACATCTCTAACCAATGATGGAAAGGCGGTGCAAAATTTCATCAAATGGTTATTCAATCAGTTAGAGTGCCACGTACATTAATAAGTGATAAAGGTACACATTTCTGCAACAGATCTTTTGATGCCCTCCTAAAAAGATATAGAGTGCATCACCGTGCTGCTACACCTTACCATCCATAGACAAGTGGCCAAATGGAAGTTATCAATGGGAGCTGAAATGAATTTTGGAAAAGACGGTGAACAACTCTAGGAAGGATTGGGCAATAAAGCTAGACAATGCCTTATAGGCTTATAAGACTACTTTCCAAAAACCTATTGGAACAAATCTGTATAGGCTTGTATATAGAAAAGCTTATCATTTTTCGGTCGAATTAGAACATTGGGTGTATTGGGTGATAAAAGCATTAAATTTTGATTAGAAGCAAGGAGGGAAAAAGTGGCTTTTGTAACCGAATGAACTTAAGGAGTTTCGTTATAATGCAAACGAAAACGTGAAACTCTACAAAGAAAAGGTAAAGAAATGACACGATTCTCATCTTAAGCAAAAGGAATTTAAATTAGGAGATGCAGTTTTACTATATAATTCAAGGTTAAGATTGTTTCCAGGAAAGTTAAAATCTCGATAGAGTTTCCAGGAAAGTTAAAATCTCGATAGAGTGGACCTTTTACGGTCATTCAAGTTTTTGATCATGAAGCCCTCAAGTTAGAAAATACTAACAAGGAAATTTAAGGTCAATGGGCATCTTTGCAAGCTATATCTCGGAGGAGCAATTCCCAAAGACAAGGAAGTGATTTCCTTTTGTTCAAACAATTAAGAAGCCTCTATAGATGTAAGTTCAAGCTAATGACCATAAATTAGCACGTTTAGTAGTTTGATTAAAATTGTTAGGTTTAGTCAGAGTTGTTTTGAACTTTTAATAAAACTATAGTAGTTTGCATTGACAGGCGATCACTAATTCCCTCACTCTCTTTAAGCAATTCTAAGATAAGAAAACTATCTCAAGGTGTCCAACTACCACCTCTAACACCTTTCTTGCCTCCATCAACATGAGGCTTTGTTTATTACATCTTTAAAAAATTTTAGTCTTTATTTTATTTTTATTTGTTTTTTTAATTTATGCTTCTTCTTTCCATATGTGATTGTTTGCCTCCTTCTCATATTAAGGATAATGTATTGTTCA
The DNA here is from genome assembly GCA_027568935.1 of Erythroxylum urbanii. NCBI lineage: Eukaryota > Viridiplantae > Streptophyta > Magnoliopsida > Malpighiales > Erythroxylaceae > Erythroxylum > Erythroxylum urbanii. Next base: position 17,722,302 of record JAOQML010000007.1, on the reverse strand, counting down.
ATTGTGGGGAGGGTTATGTGTTTTGCTTTGAGTGTGAATTTTGCATATTATATGATAGTTTGTTATGTTGCATTTTGTGAATTGTGTGAATGTGTTAATGGCTTAGATGGATTGAAATTGATTGAATATTGAACATAGTTTATTAGGTTGTGAAGAGTCATCAGCTCGTGAAATCAGTGAATTGGGTTCTTTGGCTAAATATACAAGTTAATTAAGATTTAGTGTTAGTTTTTCACCCTCTAAATTGTCACATTCATTCATAATTTTAGGTCTTCGACTAAAGTAGCTTTGCTAGTATTTTTTTCATGAAAATGAGTAGCTAAAGCAACAAGGTAGGTAATAAAAAAATGTGTTTGTTAATTTTAAATAACTAACTATTCCGCTGGCCTTCGGGTTATAAATAGAGCTAGTAGCCAGTTGAGAACGTAATGTAGCTGAGTAACTGGATTGACACGCATCACAAATGTGTGTCTCCTTGTCAAAAAGGCTATAATGACGTTTCAACCAAGCAGCTTAATAAAAACATGACTCAGTAGAGTAACCGGATTGACATTCATCACCAGTGTTTGCCTCCGAGTAAAAGACTAGGTCCATGTCCAAAAAAAATTAAATAAAAAATATTTTCTAATAAAACCTACTGAACTTGTAAATAGCTTGACTTTTTATGAAAATGTACTTAGGAGTAATTATAGAGTTTGAATGACCAAAGAATTATTAATGTATATGTACAATTAAAAAGGGTGAGTAACTTGACATCTGGGTTTTGATTAATATGTATGTTTAAACTAGAGCCCCTAGATGTAGATTTTGCATGTTAATGGTTTGAAATAACTTAAATGATTGTGTTTAAAGTTAAATTTATTTAATGAAGTCGAAGCCATTGTCTCATTACTGCATTGTGTGCTTTGTGATATTTATGTGTTTGTTATTTTGATTGCTTGAGGACAAGCAAGGGTTTAAGTGTGGGGATATTGATAAGTGTAAATTGCATCATATTTTAGGGTTTAGTTTAATATATGTTTAGCTATTAATTCAATCATTTAGTATGTGTTTAGGTTAGAATTGTGTTAGTTTAGTAATTATTTGTGTTTTAAGTGTTTTATGGTTTAGTACAAGTCTTTGAGCTTAAATATTATATTTTTGAGGTACCTTGATGTGTTTGTTAGTGTTTCAGGGTCAACATTAAAGAACAAAGAAGTTTTGAAGATATTTGGGCCAAAATAACGGCCCACGATCTTGGCACAACAGGCCACGATCATGATAGAAGCACCAGAGTTGGCCCATAATCATGGCCAACATGCCACGATCGTGCTAGAAGCCCAGGACATGGCCTACGATTGTGGCCTATATGCCATGATCATTACAGAAGGCTCATATGTGACTCATAATCGTGGCCTATGTCAAGTATCTGCATAAACACTCAAAAATGTCAAGTTTTGAGGGATTTTTCAAACCTTTCGGCCCTATAACTGGTCAAAAAACAAAGGATATTTAAAGAACAAGACAAAGAGACAGAGGGAGCTTTTTGCATTAGCCACCTTGAAGAAACCCTAGAGAGAATTCATCGAGAAATTGAGGAAGAGAAGAAGAAAGAGAGAAAAGGAGAATAAGCTAGCTTGATGTACTTTCCGGATCAGGAATTTCCCGATGTCACTACCTCCCATCATCCATTCAGATTGTACTTCATATTTATGTTTAGTTTTATTATTGTATAGAATTGGATTGAATAATTGATGATAGGATTTTGAATGATGAGGATGTTCTAAGCTCACCTTCAGAGTTTTATGTTTGAATTAATGAAATTTGATTCTTTACGTGGTTATTGGATTTGTTGTGGTTTAATTCTGTGATTGCATAATCCGATAATAAACTGAGAGGTTGAATCAGATGAAAAATGATTAAATTGAGCTAACTATAGTTAGATGATTTAATAGAACTAGAATTAAATTAAATCGGTAAATTGTGCAAAGAGAGATCTTACATAGGTTTCCGATAGTTTATTAAAGAACTTCAAAACTAATTAGGGTTTTAGATAGCTTATTAATTGAGAGATTGCAACTTCCATAATCTGATTAGGGTTTATAATTTAGGGTTAATGGTTAGAACTTGAGAAAGAGAAATCAACCCTAGGATCATCTAGAACCAACAATCTGGTAGTTCACAATCAGTTAGGTTAGCATTAAGAGTAGATAAAGTTCCTTTTCTCTCAATTGGTAATTTTTTTAGGTTGATTCTTGGGTGTGTGCTGCAACTGCTGAATAATTAATATTTTCGGGTTCGATTCTTAATTTGATTGATTGAATTGAATTCTCATTTTTAGTTTCATATATTTTGAATTTTTGTGATTTATTTCTAGCCTTAGATTTTAGGATTAGATTATCCCTTCCTCGTGAGATCAACACTTTAGGTACTACGCTAACAAACCGTGCCTTTGCAAATTATCGAGGGTTATTAATTAAAACTTACATACATCAAATAGCCAATCAAAGTTCAACTGAGGTTTGTGTCCTACGTAACTTAGGACAATAGAATAGGGATTATTTGTTCTTTGAGTGTCCCTTCTCTAGGTACATTTGGTCTTAAATAGGACATAATTGTCTTTGGTTCCTAAACACACTTCAATTCACAAGGATACTATAATGGTTTATCATATTGATGTCCAATTCCCATCTTAATTTTAATATCTGCCTAATTTCCTTTACGACTTGCATTAAGGATATATGGGCAGAAAGGGACCTACATAGGTTCTAGAACATTAGTAGAAATCAATAACAAGTAATGGAGTGTATTTATGCCAAAGTCATAGAGCAAATAATCTCCTCAAGCTCTATCAAGGAGTGCTCATCCCAACTAGCTAACTTATGGAGAATATAGAGAAATATGGATACTAACAATAGCAGGAAGATTTCGAAGCTAATATTCTCATAGAAAATGGAAAGCATTGGAAGGGGGACTTACCATTTAGGTGACAGAGGGGAAGAGTCATCGGTATAAGGCTAGGTTGGGAACGTTGCTTGGGACACTCAACCGATGAACTGTTACATAAAGAGACAAGAAGAAAAGCCTTAATCACCTTACATCGAACAAATTTTAGTGTGAAACATGAAGAAGAGAAACATGGTTTATGAAGGATTTGTCTTACCTTTTTTTTTCATCTACGCTAGGCTGGAGCATTTTTGATATAAGGCTAGGCTAGAACTCATCTGCTTGGGACACTCAATCTGGTCTATCTCAAAACTCACTCCTAGGTACCTCAAGATGGTGTTGATCGCCAGATCTCTCCAACCCTAATCGGGTAATGCAAGAAAGGAGCTATTTGGATTTTGGGGATTTCTTTTCCCCTTTTACTCAATGGTGGAGCTTTAGATTTTTTACTTTGGAATGCTTTCTTTTTGTTTATCTGTGCTTAGCTATTAGGAGTTGAACACTATCGTTATTTGGTTGATAGGAGAGTGTTATGGCTCTCTCAACTTTGCATTCCTCTTTTATCATTAATTAATTTTAATTTTTTCAAAAAAGGAAGAAATCAATATAATAAAATACTAGGGTTTTGGGGCTCATTTATGAGGAATTTAAATTATCACGCAAGATTATTTATTAAGGTTGAAATAATAATTAACATAAGATATGTAAGTCATCTCTAAAGGTACATACATATATTTAATTAAGTAACTATCACCTTTCAATGCACAATTAACCTAATCAAATTCATTAGGAATAGTTAATTTGTTATTTATCACAGTAATCTAGATATCTCCATCTATAAATCTAGAGAGTTTGTCCTCCTAGTTTAGGGATTGTACTTATCCTTATTTAATTTGTATTCTTTGTGTGGCAAATTGTCCTAAGAAGTAAAATGGTCTAATAAGCTAAACGAGGTAAGACACGGGTTTGCGTTTGTTCCGTGAACTAAACATATGTCTATGTTTAAACTATGTTCATCCAAGATCACTATAAAACTTCTCAACTTGGCTCTAAATTTCCCTAATTCATTTGGTCTTTATTGGAGAGTCAAAACAAGGCCTGAAAATGAACTACAAGGTAAATTTAAGTACCAAATCCTATAGCAATCATCCAAAAACAAGTAAAATATTTTGAAAATCATGTTAAAAACATAGTGTAACTAACACTTATCATTCTATCTCAACAAAATTTATAATAAGATGCACAACCAAGAGTTCATTTTAATAGAAAGAAATCAAAAGCGATTTTAGGGAAGTGATTATCATCAGAGGATCAAAATTTTCAGAGGATACCTTAGCATAAGTTCTTCTTTCCTTTCAATTATTATTTTTGTTATACTAAGGATGATTATATGCTATTGATTTTTTATATCTAAATTAGATGGAATCCCAATGTATTCTTTTATTCTTTGATTTTTTAAAAATAAAAATCTCAATGTTTGAGATTTATATGTATTAATCTTTAATCGTAGGTTTCCAATATGAATAAGTTTTAATAATTTTAATCTCGATAGTCCGCAAGCACACGGGTCATTTGCGTAGTACCTAAGATGTCAATCCCACGAGGAGAGTTAATCTAATCCTAAAATCTAAGGCTGAACACAATTCGTAATAATTCGAAATGAACAAAACTAAGGCAAGAAGTTATTTCAATCATGCAATCAATTTCAAAAATCAAATTCGAAAATATAAACAAAATAGCAGTTGCAACACCCTATCAAGAATTAACATAAGAACTACCAATTGAGAGAAAGGAAAATTTTATTCGTCTTTAATGAAAACCTAACCGATTACGTATTACTGGATTACTGGTTTTAGACGATTCTAGGGTTGATTACTCTCTCTCGAGTTATAACCATTAATCCTAATTTATAAACCCTAATTAGATTATAGGAATTGCAATATCTCAATTCACAATCTATCCAAAACCTAAATTAGATCTGAAGTTATCCAAAAACTATCGAAAACCTATGCAAGATCTCTCTTCGCACAAATTTACCAGTTTGATTTAATTCTTGTTCTATTAAATTACCTAACTCTCTTTAGCCCAATTTAATGATTTTCAATCGGTTCACCCCCTCAGTTTATTACCAAATTATGTAAGTTCAGAGATTAAATCACAAGAAATCCAATAAAAATGCAATAATCAAATTTCATTAATATCAAAGATAAAATAACTAGAAGGTGAGTTTAGACAATCCTCAACATTCAACAATCCTATCATCAACAGCTATCCCAAATTCTATACAATCATAAAATTGAAACTAAACTAGAAATAGAATCGAAATGGATGACGAAGGCAGCAACGGTAGGAAACCTCCTGTTTTGGGAAGTATTTCACGTAGGCTTCTTCTCCACGACTCTCTTCCTTTGTCTTTTTCTCAATCTCTCGATAAACTCTTTAGGGATTTTGAATTGTGGCTGATGCAAATGCTCCCTCTCTTATGTTCTTCTTATTATTTAAATACCTTTTATGTTTTAAGCAGTGCTAGGTTTTTTCGGGGTCTAAAAGGTTTAAAAAATCTTTCGAAACTTGACGTTTTCTCTTGTTTACGCGTCTTCTCACCACATGCCAGGATCGTGGCCCTGCATCCAACCCTTTTGTCATGATCGTGGCAATCAGGCCACAATCGTGGGCTGTGGCATAGTCTTTCTAGTCTTCTGTCAAGATCATGGCCTATTATGCCACGATCGTAGGTCATTGTTTAGGTCCAAAAGTCTCCGAAACTTTCGTTCTTTGATGTTGACCCTGAAACACTAACAAACACATCAAGGTATCTCAAAAACATAATATTTAAGCTCAAAGACTTATACTAACCCATAAAAACACTTAAACACACAAACTAACATAATTCTATACTAAACACATACTAAATACTCAAATTAACACCTAATACATAATAAACAAAGCCCTAAAACATGATGCAATTCACACCTATCAACATCCCCACACTTAAACGTTTGCTTGTCCTCAAGTAAATAAAACAACAAACACACAACACACAATGCAGTAATGAGGCAATTGCTTCAACTTTATGAAATAAATTTAATCTTAAACACAATTATTCAATTTATATCAAATTATTAACATGCAAAATCTGCGTTTAGGGGCTTTGAATTAAATATACAAATTAATCGAGATCCAAATGTTATTTTTTTACCCTTTTCAATTGCACACATACATTAATAATTTGTTGGTCATCCAGACTCTGTGATTGCTCTTAAGTATGTTTTCATTAAAAGTCAAGCTATTACAAGTTCAGTAGATTTTTATTAGAAAACACAATTTTCATTTTTTACTTAATTTATTGAACATGGACTTAGTCTTTTTATTATTGAACATGGACTTAGTTTTTTTATGAGGAGGCAAATATTGGTAATGAATATCGATCTGGTTACTCGACTAAGTCATGTTTTTATTAAGCTATTTGGTTGGAACATCATTATAGCTTTTTGACGCGGAGGCACACATTTGTGATGCGTGTCGATCTGGTTACTCAGCTATATCATGCTTTCAACTGGCTACTAACTCTATTCATAACTTAAAGGTCACCATGATAGTTATTTATTTAGCAACACATAATTGTTTTTTATTTGCCTACCTTGTTGTTTTAGCTACTCATTTCCATAAAAAATATTAATAAAGTTACTTAAGTTGAAAGGCCTCAAATTATGAATGAATGTGACAATTTAGAGCGTGACAAACCTACACTAAGTCCTAATTAAGCTGTATATTTATCCAAATATTCCAATTCACTAATTTTTGTGAGCTAATGATTCTTCACAACCTAATAAACTAAATTAAATCAATTTCAATCCATCTCAGCCATTAACACATTCAAACAATTCACAAAATGCAATCTAACAACTATCATACCATATGCAAAATCATATACAAAGGAAAACACATAATCTTCCCCACACTTCAACAACATATTGTCCTCAATGTGAGAAGGGAACAAATAAGCACATAAGAAAAGATGAAACATAAATTTAAGTAAAATAGTAAATAAAAATAAAGATGAAGACTAATTTGAAAAAAAGGGGGTTAGACAAAGTTTCATGGAGATGGAGGTGGTAATTGAATGGCCTGAGAGTCAACATAACTTAGTAACGTTTTATTGAAAGCTCAAAATAAACCTAACTACGCCTAACAATTACAATCAAACTTCTACATGTGCATTTATAATCTTTAGCTTGACCTTGCATCCATGGAAGTATCTTAATTATTCAAAGATAAGGAATCACTTCCTTATCCTTGGGAATCACTTCTCTGAGATATAGCTTACAACGATGCCTGTTGACCTTAAAAGTCTTCTTATTAGCATTTTCCAGTTTGAGGGCTCCATGATCAAAAACTTGAATGACCGTAAATGGTCCACTCCATCTAAATTTTAACTTCCCTGGAAATAACCTTAACCTTGAATTATATAGTAGAACAACGTCTCCTACTTTAAATTCCTTTTGTTTAAGACGAGCATCATGCCATTTCTTTACCTTTTCCTTGTAGAGTTTGGCATTTTTGTACGCGTTAAAACGAAACTCTTCAAGTTCGTCTAGTTGTAGAAGTCTCTTTTCACCGGCTTGTTTCCAATCAAAATTTAATGCTCTAATCGCCCAATATGCTCAATGTTCTAATTCAATCAGCAAATGACAAGCTTTCCTGTACATGAGTCAATAAGGAGTTGTTCCAATTGGTGTTTTGAAAGCTGTCCTATAGGCCCATATGGCATCGTCTAGTTTTGTTGCCCAATCCCTCCTGGAGTTGTTCACTGTCTTTTTCTAAAATTCATTTTAGCTCCCGATTGACAACTTCCACTTGGCCACTCCTTTGTGGATGATAGGATGTAGCAACTGGGTGATCCACTCCATATCTTTTTAAGAGGGCATCAAAAGATCTATTGTAGAAATGTGTGCCTCCATCACTTATTATCATACATGACACTCCAAATCGGTTAAATAACCATTTAATAAACTTTTGTAATGCCTTCCTATCATCGGTTGGAGACGCTACCATTTTGGCCTAATGTGAAACATATTCAGCTCCCACTAGAATATACATATTTCCTATTGAAGATGGAAAAAGACCCATAAAATCGATGCCCCATACATCGAAGACCTCCACTTCTAGAATGTTGGATAGAGGCATTTCATCTCTCGCATTGATCACATTATACTACGAAGGTCTGAGCGTCCTTAAACAACTGTGGCCAATAAAATCCACTCTCAAGTATCTGAGTTGTCATTTTGTTAGCTCCATAATGCCCATCATACTGACCTTCATGACATTGCTTTAGGATGTATCATTTCCTCCTCTAGAACATATCTTCGTATTAACCCATTAGCACATGCTCTATATAAAATTGGCTCATCCCAAATATATCCATTACAATTATACAAGAATTTCTTCATTTGTTAGTAAGATAGATCTGGCGGGATTTTACCACTGGCAACATAATTTGCGATATTAGCAAACCATGGTGTAGTTAAGCTCTCGAGTAGTATAAAAGTTTCAAAGGGAAATTTTCGTTAATATCATCACTTGGCTTGCATTCCCCTTCCTCAAGTCTGGATAAATGGTCTGTAACTACATTTTTTGCTCCCTTTTTATCTCTCACCTCTATATCAAAATCTTGTAAAAGTAACACCCATCAAACGAGCCTAGGTTTTGCATCTTTTTTGTTGAAAAGGTATTTTAATGTCGCATGATCGGTGAATACTATTACCTTTGAACCTAAAAGATATTATCAAAACTTATCACACGTGTACATTATTGCGAGTAGTTCCTTTTCTATAGTGGTGTAATTTAGCTGAGGTCCTGCAAGAGTCTTACTGGCATATTAAATCGCATGCAACTTCTTATCTTTCCTTTAGCCGAATACGCAACCTATGGCTTGGTTACTTGCATTACACATAACTTCGAACGAAAGTGTCTAGTTCAATGGTGATAAAATTGGTGCTGATATTAAAGCCTCTTTAGTGTGTTAAATGCAGACATACACTTGTCATCAAACAAGAAAGGTACATCCTTGACTAAAAGGTTTGTCAAAGGTCTTGCAATTTGCAAAAAGTCTTTGATAAATTGACAGTAAAATCCTGCATGACCTAAAAATCCACGCACACCTTTTACATTGCTTAGTGGTAGAAGTTTCTCTGTTACTTCTATTTTTGCTCTGTCAACTTCAAATCCTTAATGTGAGATTTTATACCTAGCACTATCCCCTCTTACATCATAAAATGGCATTTATCCCAATTCAACACCAAGTGTGACCCTTCACATCTTTGAAGAACTCTATCCAAATTAGTTAAACATATTTCGAAAGAATCTTCAAAGACTAAAGAATCACCCATGAACACCTCTATTATATCTTCTATCTTGTTAGCGAAGATAGACATCATACATCTCTGAAATGTAGCTAGGGCATTGCAAAGTCCGAAAGGCATCTGTTTGTACGCGAAGGTGCCATAAGGGCAAGTGAATGTCATCTTTTCTTGATCATTAGGGTAGATGAAAATCTAATTATATCCTAAATATCCATCTAAGAAGCAATAAAAAGAATGACCAGTTACCCTTTCTATCATTTGGTCTATGAACGGAGGAGGAAAATGATCTTTCTTAGTCACTGAGTTGAGTTTGCGATAATCTATGAATACTCTCCGTCTTGTGACTGTCCTTGTTGAAATCACTTCTCCACTATCACTTTCTATTATCGTCATTATACCCTTCTTAGGTACACATTGTACTGGGCTGACCCATTCACTATTAAAAATGGGATAAATTATCCCTGAATCTAAGAGTTTTATGATTTCGTTCTTGACCACCTCCTTCATATTAGGATTAAACCTCCATTGACACTCCCTTACCATTCTACATCCTTCCTCTAAGTTTATTCAGTACATGCAAACATTTCGGCTTATGCCTCAAATGTCAGCAATCTGCCTTCTGATGGCTTTCATTCACTTCCTAACAATTTATTGGAGATTATTATTGGTAATGTTTGACCTTCACCTAGAAAGGTATATGGGCTTATCACTTTCTTGTTTCTCATTCAATTTATTGGAGATTATTATTGGTAATGTTTGACCTTCACCTAGAAAGGTATATCTGAGATGTGCAGGTAAAGGTTTAAGCTCTAATATCGGTGGTTTTTCTATAGATGGGGGTATGGGTACTTTAGTTCGAACCAACTTATCTTGATGTATTTAAACATCTAACTCCTCCATCTTATCATCTCCATTAGATTCAGGGTTCTGATATCCATTGTCTGCCTTTGCCTCCATTGACTGTACTTCTGCGATGTAACTCTTAACTTGCTCTTGTAAATTTTGATCCATAATTTAAACCTTCATGCATGCGTTATTCGTTATTGGATTCTTTAAAGCCTTATTCATATTGAATTCAATATGATCTTCACCTATTTGAAGTGTTAATTTTCCCTCGTTAACGTTAATTATGGCTTTCCCTGTATTCATAAGTGATCGACCTAGGATGAGTGGACAGTTCTTATCTTCTTCAAAGTCCAGAACTACAAAATTTACATGAATAATGAACTTGTCTACTTGCATCAGACCATCTTCCACTATTCCAAATGGTCTTTTAATAGATTGATCAGCCAACTGAATTAACATTGATGTAGGCTTGACTTCACCCAGTCCCAGCTTCCTGAATATAGACAAAGGCGTAAGATTAATGTTAGCTCCCAAATCACACAAACACTTTGTAAATTTAAACTCACTAACCACATATGGTATTGTAAAAATCCCTGATCTTTCAATTTAGATGGCATTTTACTGGTGACTATAGAACTGCAGGTGCCAGTTAGAGCTACCGTCTGATTATCTTCCTAAGTATACTTCTTTGATAATATGTCCTTTAAAAATTCTACATATTTAGGCATGTGTTCCAACGCCTCTACAAAGGAGAGATTTATCTATAGCGTCTTTAATTTCTCAACGAACTTTGCAAATTGTGCATCTAAATTCTTCTTTTGTAATCATTAAGGAAAAGGGATTTTGGGTTGATATGGTGGAGGAGCGACATAAGGAGGATATTCGCTCATGTCCACTTCTTTCTCCCTTTCTTGATTTTTCTCAACAAGATGGACGGGCTCCTCTATTATCCTTGTGGGTGGTTCAAGTTCCTTCCCACTTCAAAGTGTAATAGCCTTTAGTTACTCCCTTGGTTTTGCTCCTGAAGTGCTAGGAAGATTTCCCAAATTTTGCATAGAAAAGGCATTTGACAATTAATTTACTTGGGCCTTTAAATTATGGATTAAGGAAGCATGGTTCTTAATGACTTGCTTAAATTTGCCTTCCAACTTCTTTTGTATATCGTCTAGAGTTCCAAGCTTATCTAAAATTCTATCAAACTTGGATTCCATTAAGCTTGGTTTATATTGTTGGAAGCTTACTTGTCCTTATTGCCTAAACTGTCCTCCATCATTATTTGTCCAAGAGAAGTTAGGGTGATTCTTCCATCCAGGATTATAGGTGTTGGAGTAGGGATTGTTGCCCCCTCCTCATCCATATTACACTCCCATATGATTTAATTGCTTCGTATCACTTTCCTTCATCAAGTAACAATCCACGGTATCATGGTGCATCTGTCCACAAAGTTCACACTTTAGTTGTACATCTTTCATCGGGTTTAAGGACGAAACCTTCATGTTGTTAAGTTATCGCGTGACATCAATTTTTGCTTGCATTTCTATTATTCGATCGACAATCATAATCCATTTTTACTTTCGGAATAAAGTAGTCTGTTTACTATACTAGTTCCTCCACAAGCAACTATTACTTACCATCTCCTCTATCAACTCTTCCACTTTATCAATGGCCTTCTCCATCTGTGATCCTCTTGAAGCTGCATCAATCATGCCTCTCGTTAGTAGGTTTACTCCATTATAGAATGTTTGCAACAGGAATTCCTTAAGTAAGTTGTAAAGTGGGCACTTTCGTTGCAAATCCTTGTATCTCTCCCACACTTCATAGATTGATTCCCCATCACCTTGTTAGAAATTGGTAATTTCCTTAATGATCTTAGTGGTCTTAGCTAACGGGAAATACTTATCTAAGAAAGCACGAACTAGCTGATCCCACATCGTGACATTGGCTGGGTTAAGGAAATGGTACTAGGCCTTTGCTCTATCTCTAAGGGTAAAGGAGAAAAGCCTAATTTGAACTGCATCTTTCGACATCTAATTGTACCGAAAAGTATCGCAAAGTTCGAGAAAGTTCATTATATGTGCATTGGGATCTTTGTTTGCTAATCCATAAAAGTCCATAAAAGTGCACATTCTGTTGAAGCATAAAAGTCCATAAAAGTTTCAGCTGCTTGACTTAAACCTCTCATGACTCTTATGTTCATAAAAGAGCACGATTTCTGAAATAGAAAAGAAAAAATGAAAAAAAATTAAAAACTAAACTTAATGGCTTAAACTGAAGAACTAAACTAATCACGTCGCCACAACAGTGCCAAAAACTTGATCTCAGGTTTTTGATGTAAATAAGTTTTAATAATTTTAACCCCAATATTTCCAAGCCTAAGGGTCGTTCGTGTAGTACCTAAGGTATCAATCTCACGAGGAGGGTTAACCTAATCCTAAAATCTAAGGCTGAACCCAATTCACAATAATTCAAAATGAACAAAACTAAGGCAAGAAGTTATTTCAATCATGCAATCAATTCAAAAAATCAAATTAAAAAATATGAATAAAATAGCAGTTGCAACACCCAATCAAGAATCAACCTAAGAACTACCAATTGAGAGAAAGGAGAATTTTATTCGACTTTAATGAAAACCTAACTGATTATGTATTACTAGATTACCAGTTCTAAATGGTCCTAGGGTTGATTATGCTTTCTTGAATTATAACCACTAACCCTAATTTATAAACCCTAATTAGATTATATGAATTGCAATCTCTCGATTCATAATCTATCCAAAACCTAAATTAGATCTAAAATTGTCCAAAAACTACCAAAAACCTATGCAAGATCTCTCTTTATACAAATTTACCAGTTTGATTTAATTCTTGTTTTATTAAATTACCTAACTCTCGTTAGCCCAATTTAATGATTTTTCACTCAATTCATCCCCTTAGTTTATCACCTAATTATGCAAGTGCAGAAATTAAATCACAAGAAATCCAATAAAAATGCAACAATCAAATTTCATTAATATCAAAGATAAAATAACCTGAAGGTGAGTTTAGACAATCCTCAACATTCAATAATCCTATCATCAACAGCTATCCCAAATTCTATACAATCATAAAATTGAAACTAAACCAGAAATAGAATCAGAATGAATGACGGAGGCAATAACGGCAGGAAACCTTCTATTCTGGGAAGTACTTCGCATAAGCTTCTTCTCCAAATCTTTCTTCCTTCATATCTTTCTCAATCTCTCGATAAACTCTCTAGGTATTCTGAATTGTGGTTGATGCAAAACCTCCCTCTCTTGTGTTCTTCTTATTCTTTAACTACCTTTTGTGTTTTGAGCAGCCTTAGGGTTTTTTCAAGGTCAAAAAGTTTCGAAAAATCTCTTAAAATTTGATGTTTTCTCTTATTTGCCCGTCTGCTTAGTGCATGCCACTATCGTGGCCCTATATGCCATGATCATGGCCTACGTCCAACCCTTTCTGTCACAATCGTGGCAATCGTGGGCTGTGGCATAGTCTTCTGTCACGATCGTGGCATATGGGCCACGATCGTGGGCTAGATCCAGTGCTTGTATCACGATCGTAGCCTATTATACCATGACTGTGGTGGGCTATTGTTTTGGCCCGAAAGTCTCCGAAACTTCTCCATTCTTTAATGTTGACCCTGAAACACTAACAAACACATCTAGGTACCTTAAAAACATAATATTTAAGCTTAAAGACTTATACTAACCCATAAAAATACTTAAACACACAAACTGACATAATTATAACCTAAACACATACTGAACACTCAAATTAACACTTAATACATAATAAACTAAGCCCTAAAACATGATGCAATACACACCTATCAATCTTATTATGGATTTTAGCCTTAATATAATCCAAATCTATATATAAAGAACTTACGTGCAGATTGACTTACACATATATGTTAAGGATTAAGTGGGGTCTAAATGTGTATGTGTGAGTTTTTTGTGTGTGTGTGTGTGTGTGTGTGTGTGTGTGTGTTGTGTGTGATCCTCACAATATTAGGGTTACATTTTTTTAGGCTTTAAAGAACATCGTTCATTCTAAGAATATTTATTAGATAAATATATTAGTTAATCAATATAGGGATAGGAGGTTCTACATCAATAGATGACATATCATTACAACAAGGAACCTTGTTGGTTCAAATGATATAATTTATATAGTTGAATTAAGGATGTAAGATAAAATTAGGGAGAACTCTAATATAAATATTTATTTAAATTAAATTTTCTTTAATCATTATGGGGATTTTCTAATTGTGATATAAGTAGTTGATATTTTATTTTTTTAATTCAATTAATCAAAACTCTATTTATTATTGATTAGATAAAAGTCGAAAGATAAGACTCAAATACTTATATCCATCCCTCATAAGGTCAACCCATAATACCAACTTTACTAGTACATAATGATAAGTCCATTTTTTTTAGTCTTACATTAGAATATTAGGATTATATAAAAAACCATCATAAAGTTTTTTGGCATCATTGTTAAGGAATAATTATGATATTGAAGAGATTTAAGAACTATTATTTTAGTAATTTCTTTTTATACGTCTTTTTATTTGATTTTAAATATGCTTATTTGTTTATATGCTTGATGTTGTGTTAATTACAGGTTTAGCTAACCTATAGATATATAGAGGGCAAGCACATAGTCATTTAGGACTATATATGGCTAATAAATAATATCTCATCATATTTATAGCATGATAATAAAAAACTTCATAAGACTTAGAAGAGATATAAGGAAATGTTGAGGAGATTTTTCTATAAGCTTACCTACTTGGTTCTATTTTTAAACATTATACAATGGTCTAAACTACGCAATAAAGTAGATGGTTGACGTAACAGCTAAGAGAACCATGCGTTACAAAAATCTAAAAATTTAAAATTGATTAATAGATGACAATAAATGATTTTTATGGCAACTACAAAAGGGAAGGACAATAAACCTGATATGTATTGTAATGTACCACTCTCATAGAGCATATGCCCAAATGTATCGACAATTATTCAAGAACATACTCAACGCAGAAGGCATATTAAGATGATCGCATTACCACATTTTAAGGCATTACATATCAAAAGCATTTCAGACATTCAGGCTGCATTTGGATCTGCGGTACTGTGGGGATAAGTACTTATTCACCACAGTTTTCAAATGCAGTCACATGTTTGGATCTGCGGTAAACAACCGAAGGTTGGAGAAAAGTGTGATGCCACTGTAGAAATTAATAAGAAAAAAGATGGTTACAGTAGAAAACTGCTTCTGCGGTACAAATTTTACTTTCCATTAATAACCTTTACTATAAGTATTATTTTCCATTATATTCTTAATTAATATAACTATTAATATACTTTTATGAAATATTTTGTTTACTAAATTTATTTTATTTATATTTTTTA
>JAOQML010000007.1:17645906-17660458 GCA_027568935.1 Erythroxylum urbanii | reverse complement strand
ATTGAAGATTGAACTACATTTTAGACCATAATTGTATATCTCCATTCTCCATTTAGCCGAATGTATTCTTTGTAAATATGTTCTCTCTCTCATACATTCTGGTTAAGAGTTAGATTTTCTTCCACATTTTAGCTTCTATGTAAAGTATGAATATTCATTAAATAAATAAGAGGCCAAGCCTTCAGCTCATTCCTTATGAGGGCTTGCTTTTAACTTGAAGCTTTTTGAGTTGCTCTCTTCTTTCATTTTCAAGGCTTAACTTCTGTTGCTCAAAGCATGAAGCTTTTGTGGGTTTGGATCGTTGTGGTTTTGTTTTCCAGAATTCGGGTTGATGGATTTATGGATTTCAATGAAACAGAATTTCTTTACACTCAAGCATTTTCTTATTATAATGAATCTAAGCCGGTTCTCAACGCTCTCTGGGTAGGACTTACTCTCATTCAAGGAGCTGCTGCAAAAGGAGCAGGTTACTCAATATCTCTACTTTTCCGACTGTTCATCTTTCATTTACCTATCAAATTAATTCCATCCTTTTAGTTTTTCCTCTAAAATACACATTTCTTCATTCAGCTCTTGTTCACTAACTCCTGTTCCTTTTATGATTCTTTGATTAATGAGGATGCTAATGGAGTTGCTTTTGGTTTCCTGGTTCTCTTTCCACAAATGTTATTAGCAAAATGTAAAAGAAGATAAAACACCATGGTTTCTTTTTCTCTATATTTTGCTTTATTATCTAGGAACATACTATGACTTGTTCACACATTTTGCTTCTCTAACGAGACTTTTGATTCCATTCTCTACCGTTCTCATCTTCGTTTCCTGTTTTCTTCTTCTTGGTTTGATGTGGCTGTTTTCCGGACAATGAAGGGATAATAATGTTGCTTGATCTAAAATTGTATCTGTTCTTCTTTGAGCTTATTAGTGAAACATGACGTTGCTTTTTCGATCTGAGAGGGTTTAGATCCATCTCTGTCTGTCTCTCTTTGTGCATGCGGGTTCGAGGACGACTGGTTATTTTACACCTCACTTTGAATTGTGTAAATGCCGATTAGGAATTTAACCTTCCTAGTTAGTATTTTAATCTCCTCAACATGTGGCAAAGCTTACCTATTTCATATGGGTACACATTGTATTTAATATGAATGTAATCAAGGTCTCTTACTTATCTTTGTTTCTTACTAATTCTGCAGTTTGTCTTGATGGAACTTTACCTGGATATCATTTGCATCGTGGATATGGTTCAGGAGCAAATAGTTGGCTTATCCAGTTGGAGGTTTGTAGTCCATATATTATTGACGATGAAATTGTTTTTTTTTTCCTCTAGCGTTTGTGTTTCTTTTCTGATATGATTCTGAGTTATTTGCTTTGCTATCTTCATCTCTTCTGGCTCAGTTTTAACTGTTCAATTCTTCAACTGGCTGAGATGAGTACCATAACCACATAATGCTTCTTCTTGCAAAATTAAGCATCTCTTCTTCTAGTTGTCATTGATAATGTGTTTCGCACAAATAGTCTTATTTGTACTATTCTGGAGTTCTCTAACTGCATGTTAGTGTGCAGCACACAATAAATAGGAAAAAAAGGTCATGTGCTCGAGGAATGATGACTCATACTTTCCTGTTGCATACGATATTGCCCAAAATAAAGTATAAATTCCTGTGTTGTTATACAGAATTTTGGTGTATATGAAGGTTAGGATACTTTTGGTTTACATGTTAGATGTAATGCCGTAGTGCTAAGCTTAATTTGTTCCATAAGTGTCTCGCAGATCCTTAATTTCACAGCATTTCAGATGGAAAACTTGACTTGTCAAACATCATCTGCAGGGAGGAGGATGGTGCAACAACATTCGAAATTGTGTCTATCGCAAAACAACTCGCCGTGGTTCGTCCAGATACATGGAAAAGCAGTTGGCATTTACTGGAATATTGAGTAATAAACCTCAAGAAAACCCCGGTATTGTCTCAAGCCTCAAAATTTGCAGAAATTTCCTGATCTTTTGTTTTTATATATTTCCTTTTTATTTCTGTCAATTTATGCATATGGAATGCCTTTCTTATTCTACTTTATGCGGTGCATCAGATTTTTTCAACTGGAACAGAGTAAAGTTGCGATATTGTGATGGTGCCTCTTTTACCGGAGACAGTGAAAATAAGGTTGGCATCCTAACATTTATAATTGCTATAATCTTATCGTGATTAGTCATCTTTCCTTCTGTATTATTTAATTGTTAACTTCATATCAAATAGTATGAATTGTTTTATTTTTAGGCTGCACAACTGCAATTTAGAGGGCAACGCATTTGGTTAGCTGCTATGGAGGATTTGATGTCAAAGGGAATGCGTTATGCCCATCAGGTTTTATGCTTGAATTTTGTCTTTTTTCTCAATCTTTCCACCTTAATCCTTCTGGCAATAACTTTCTTTATTTCTGCCCCAGGCTCTTCTTTCAGGCTGCTCTGCTGGGGGTCTAGCTTCCATTTTACACTGTGATGAGTTCAAAGGCCTGTTTCCTAGAATGACCAAAGTGAAATGCTTGAGTGATGCTGGTTTATTCCTTGATGCGTAATTTCTCTTTACTCTTTATACTAGTTTCCTACACTCTTGTGTATTAATATCTTCTAAACAGCATATTGTCCCACGCATTACCAATTAGCCCTTGTTTTTGGATTTTAGAGTTGATGTTGCTGGTGGCCGCACTTTAAGGACCATATATGGAGGTGTTGTGGCTTTGCAGGTAAACTATTGATGTGAAAATTTTTGGTAATTTTACAGGGTAAATTGAGAATTACGTTTATATTACATGCTTATTTAAATTGCTACATTTGTCACAGGGTGTACAAAATAACCTGCCTCGGTTGTGCACTAGCCACCTTGATCCAACTTCTGTAATCTTGTTTACTTCTTTCTCTTTATTTTCTTTTCCTTTTCTTTTTCCTTTGGGGGTGGGAGAGGATGGCCGGGTTGCCTGCCTTTTTTGTATATAACAAATAATTCTCTAATCCTCAAACTCACCTTTAATTCTGTAATTTTCTTTTGTCCCAGTGCTTCTTCCCGCAGAACATCATCAATAATGTGAAGACTCCACTTTTCCTTGTCAACGCGGCGTATGATTCATGGCAGGTAAGAATGTCACTCTTGTACATCGTAATGTCAATTTGCAGAATAATATGTTAAGGTCTAGATGCCAGGCTTGATCACACAAGAGAAATGCTGGATGGCCTTCATGAATGGGATGCACAATTAATATATTGCTTAAAGAAAGCTTTCACTAGATTATTGACTCATGCTGCATTCTGAAATCAGATACAGACCAGCTTAGCACCACCATCTGCAGATCCCCATGGCTACTGGAGTGAGTGCAGAAAGAACCATGCTAAATGCTCTGCATCACAGATTCGATATCTTCAAGGTAATTTTGTTCATTCCATTTGTCTCATGAATGTGGTGAAATTATATCGGATACTTATCACATATTAAGGAACTTTCATTCATTTGGGGCAGGATTTAGGAATCACATGCTGAATGCAATAAAAGGGTTTGCAATGTCTAGACAGAATGGACTGTTTATAAATTCATGCTTTGCTCATTGCCAAACTGAACGACAAGACACATGGTTTGCTGATGATTCCCCTGTTCTTGGGAACAAGGTGTGTGTTGTATTTACATACGATAGTTCTTGAACTTCTATACCATCCAAGAAAGAATAGTATGTTTGATGTTTCTTTAATGATTGTAGTTTTCTGAAATATGCTGTTTTAGAATCATATGGCAGCTTGTAAAATGACGTGAGACTGTAATTGTGGAAGATATAGTCCTAAGAAAATCATCCAGGAATAGAAATATAACCTGAGGAAAATCTGAGAATGATGAAAAAGACCTGTAATTTAAATAAAAGTTGATGTTTTTCGAGCTAATAATAAGCTTTGTTTTCTCAGAGTTCTTATCAAGCATGTCATTTGTTCTGAATTAAAATTGCAGGCTGTTGCAACTGCTGTTGGAGATTGGTACTTTGACAGATCAAGTTTTAGGGCAATCGATTGCGCCTACCCTTGCGATAAGACTTGCCACAATCTAGTTTTTGAATGACCTTCAAATACTTATAGGCTTATTACGTTACATTCAATTTAGTCACAATTATTTGAAGAATATCAATTGAGTTTGAAAGAGGTAGATAAAAGGAATAAGAATGAGGTGGCTGTATAATATGCAAAGTTACAGGTCACTATTTCCACATTCCTATTTATCTTTTCCTGTGTATTGCAAATTTATGATCTCTTGTATGTTTTTAAATTAGAAAGCTGAAAATGTTGTAATGTACCAATGATGATAACTTCCTCTGTTTGGAAGAATAGTAAAATGGTCATTCCTTGTTGCCATTGTCATTTTGACGTTTTCTGTTTTCTTGTTCCTTATTGCCAACTGCATTTGTATTTTGACAAATAACAAAGTTACATAAAATGAAGGACAAAAACTAAAAGCAAAGCAACTGGCTTTTATGATAACTTACCCTGATTTTATCCAATTCAATAATGCATAATATGGAACTAAAAGAATAATATGTTATGAGTTGGCTTTCTCTGACTTGAATAAAAAATCTAGTAGCAAGAACGTATGAAATAACACATCTCCCCTTCAAATCTGTCTTATATTTGTGCCTTTTACTTCCAGAACCTCTATGAACTTGTAAGATAGAAACCTTTGTAAGATACTGTTTACGTCCTCATCGTTATAATTGTCAATTTGTCACCATCTTGGTCATGAACGGACTTTAATGGTTTACATAGGGAAAACAATACAATAAAACAGCAAAAGAAATTAAGATTCCAAGGCCCATAACATTTGGCTAGTTCTATTTTCTATTTTGCTTTGTAATTCAAAGCCGAATAATAGATATGTATGTTTATATCTGAATTCTTTCACTAGACCAATAAAGTTTTTGTAGACGTCACCGTCGTGGGGCCTCCAATAATTTGTTTAACAGGTCTATCGGGTGAACATACTCTTTGGAAAAGAAAATTTTTTTGCTAGATTTTTGGTGATAACAAAGAGCAATTATCAGAAGAGAAGTGAGTTACGTTGGAAATGATTCACGCCTTAATACACATTAAAAGAATTAATTTAACAATTTAATATGTAGGCCTTTGAATTTTTGGCCTATTATGATGGAAACATTTTTATTATCCTAATTATGCTGTACCTAAGCCTCATTATAACTTTATAAAGACCGTTTGATTTTTGTTTCTAGTTTATATATAAGTGGTAAAGAAGTGATAATATTCAAGCTTATAGTTAAGAGTTCTACTATGCATTGATTTAAGAGTTTGATACTTTTCACCCTAAATACTTAAGTGCATTGAGTGAAATACTAATAAGGGTATATAGATTTATACTTTTGGGTTCAATAAGATTGTTGACGTGATTATAATTATTACTATTAACTTATGAAATTGTTGTCGTGAGTGGAGGCAAATTAAGAAAGGGCCAAATTATTAAGCATTTTTGAAATGTAAGATACCTAGAGAGGCAACGATTTTGATCAAGGGATAAGGAAAACATGAAGAATACATCAAAAGATCTGGTAGATAACTAGAAGATTCAATGTAAGAGAAATAGAGATTTAGAATCATGGTTTGTTTGTTTTTTATTAGCTTTTCAGCATGTTTATCTTTGATTTCAATTTTTATGAGTAACTAAACGTGTTTAGTGTCTAAGTATGATAAACCCTAGTTTGTGATAACATTATATTTTAATCTTTTATTTAATGCAATTATATTGATTGACTTATTGTGATTCAACTATGTGCTTTATTCTTGTTTAGTATGATAAGTGTGAATTACATGATATTTTAGGACTTAATTCGATATATATTTAATTGTTAATTAAATTGTTTGGTATATGTTTAGGTTAGAATTTTTTTAGTTTGTTAATTAATTATGTTTAAGTGTTTTTATGGGTCAGTACAAGTTTTTGAGCTTAATTATTATGTCTTTAAGGTACCTTAATGTGTTTGTTAGTGTTTCAGCGTCAACATCGAAGAACGAAGAAGTTTCAGAGACACTCGAGCAGAAACAACGTGTGCCACAATCATGACAAAAGCACTGGAGTTAGCTCACGATATGCCACGATCATGACAGAAGCCCAAGACGTGGCTTGCTTGCCACGATTGTGACAGAATCCGGCAGACATGTAAACACTAAAAAATGTCAAGTTTTGAGGGAGTTTTTGGACCTTTCGGACCCAAAAAAAATCATAGGGCTACCCACAACACAAAAGGTATATAAAGGATAAGACAAAGAAGATGACTGAGCTTTTGCATCACCACCTTTGGAGAGAAACCCTAGAGAGAATTGTTGAGAGATTGAGAAAGAGAAGAAGGAAAAGAGAAGTGGAGAAGAAGTCGACATCGACGTACTTCCCTAATTAGAAGTTTCCAACGTTGCTATCTCCCTTCTCCGTTTAGAATCGTATTTCCTGTTATTTTCTATTTTTATTATTGTATAGAATTGGAAATAACAGTTTGATGATAGGATTGTGAATGTTGAGATGTTCTATACTCACCTTAGGGTTTTTTTAACTTTAGTTTAATAAAATCTGATTGTTTTATGTTTATTGGAATTGTTGTGATTGATTTCTGTGATTGCATAATTCGATAATAGACTGAGAGGGTAAATCGAATGAAAAATAATTAAATTGGGCTAACAAGATTTAGGTGATTTAATAAGAACAAGAAATCAATCAAATCTGTAATTGTGTGAATGGAGATCTCGCATATGTTCCTAATAGTTTATTGGACAACTTCATATTTAATTAGGGTTTTTGATAGGTTGTTAATTAAGAAATTATAATTTTCCATAATCTTATTATGGTTTATAATTTAGGATTAATGTTTATAACTCGAGAGAGAGTAATTAACCTTAGTATCGTCTAAAACCAATAATCCGGTAAGTCATAATCGATTAGATTAGCGTTAAAGATAGGTAAATTTTCCTTTCTCTCAATTGATAGCTCCTTTAGGTTAATTCTTGAGTGTGTTGCAATAGCTAAATTGTTAATATTTTCATAATTGATTCTTGGATTGAATTCCATGATTGAATTGAATTCTTATTTTAGTTTTGCTATCTTTTGAATTTCTACAAATTGTGCTAGCCTTAGATGTAGGGCTAGATTATCTCTCCTCATGGGATCGACATCTTAGGTACTACGTGAACGACTCATGCGCTTGTGGATTATTGAGGTTAATCATTAGAACTTACACACATCAAAAAATCACAATCATAGTATGTCTAGAATATTAGTGCATGGTTTGATTTCATATGATTGGGATTGCGAAATCCTCTTGCATTAATAGATCTACCACAATTGAAAGGAGTTGCATGCAAACCTAAAGATAGGCCGATGTAAATTCTCTGAATTAGGGTCAAATCTAATAGCGAAGTTCCTAAATTGATAAAGCATTCCTAAAGGTTTTTATTAGAAAGATTTCTATTAATCAACTAATAGAATTAGTTGTTAATAGTCTCGAGAGAGTTTTTAACATAATATAGGAATTTTCACAGTCCAATAATCAATAATATAATTGTATAATAAAGGGTTAAAATTATAAGGATTCTTAGGGGATTTATCACTTAGACACTACTATCTGATATTGATTTTTCCTCATATTCTACTTGTCCTAAGTTTAAATCTAAACAATCTTAATTTAGTCTAGTTGTTTAGTTTTATTTTTAATTAAAAACCAAAAATCTGATTCTTAGACTAGATGATAGAAAAAAGGTAACTATTAATATTTACCGCCTTCGTGGAAAGGTAACTATTAATATTTATCGTCTTTGTGGGATCGATTCATACTTGCCTATGCTATCTACAACTAAGCCATGCACTTGTAGTAAAAATTTAATATTGAGCTTAACCCTAGACTAATCACAAACAAACAAAACACACTATAAAGAAAGGAGCTAGAAGAAGCATTCAACTTTTAGAAATAATTCACACTAACATGTGTAGACCATTTGATGTGCCTACTTTCAATAAAGAAAAATATTTTGTCTCCTTTACAAATGATTATTCACATTATGGATTTGTTTATTTTATAAATGATAATTCTTTGGCTGTAATCACCTTAGATGTTTATATTAATAAGGTTGAAAGGCAATTAGACAAAAAGGTGAAAATAATTAGGTTTGATAGAGGTGGTGAATATTATGATAATTATGAAGTGGTCAAAATCTTGGTCCTTTTGTTAAATTCCTTGAAAGATATGGTATTTGTGCATAATACACAATGTCATGCACACCACAACAAAATGGTGTGGCAAAAAGACATTATAGAACTTTGTTAGATATGGTTAGGAATATGATGTGTAATTCACCTTTAACCATTTCTTCATGGATATATACATTAAAAATTGTCATGTATTTGTTAAATAAGATTCCTATTAAGGCAATTTCAAATGAACTGTAGACTGGAAGGAAACCTATTTTAAGTCACCTGCATGTTTGGGGTTGCCAAGCATAAATTAGGTGTTATAATCCATATGAAGAAACTAGAAGCAAGAACAATAAGTGGATATTTCATTATCCAGAGAAATCTAATATACTATAAGAATTGTGAAAACTTGGAATGCCAGGTTCATTAAACATGGTGAGACTAGTGGTAGTGAAACACCATGTATAGTAGATATTTAAGAAATGGAAGAGCTAGTCCCTAGGGCTATGCAAGTCCCTATTGCTTGTGCAATTACTCAAGTTATTGTTCCACAAATTATTGAACTTCCTAATAATTATGAAAAACAACAAATTAGTGAACCCATTATTTATAATGAAATTGAACATAAAGTGAATGAAACTACAGTAGAAGAAACACAACAAATAGCTTTAAGAAGATCTCAAAAAGAAAGAAGACTAGTTATTTATGATGACTATATCGTATATCTACACGAGTCAAAAAATGAATTAGGAATTAAGGATGACCCAGTGACCTTTTCAAAAGCCATGAACAGTAAAAATTTTGATAGGTGGTTAGATGTCATGAAAGATGAGTTTAAATCTATGAAACAGAATGGAGTTTAGGACTGTGTGGAGTTGTCAAAAGGTTATAAGAGAATTGGTTATAAGTGGGTCTTTAAGACCAAGCATGATTCTCTTGGTAACCTAGGACATTACAAGGCCAGACTAGTTGTTAACAATTTTGCTCAAAAAGATACATTGATTATAAATAAACTTTCTCCCTAGTCTCTAAGAAGGATTCACTCAGAATTATTATGACTTTGATGGCTAATTATGATATAAAGTTACACCAAATGGATGTGAAAATTTCCCTTTTAAATAGGGATTTATAGGAAGAAGTCTATATAGACCAACCAATCAGGTTTATAAAGGCTAAAAAGGAACACATAGTTTGTAAACTGAAGAATTCAATAGACAGACTTAAACAAGCTTCTTAACAATGGTATCTTAAGTTTAATGATACTATTATTTTCTTTGGATTTAAGTAAAACATTGTCGATCGGTGCATATATTTGAAGGTCATTGGGACAAAATGGTTCTGTATGTTAATAATGTCTTGTTTAAGCTAATGATATTGGTTTATTAAGTGAGACTAACAAACTTCTGTCTAGTTATTTTGAAATGAAAGACATAAGTGAGGCAACATTTCTGATAGGAATATAAATACTCAGTGATAGATTACAAGGATTGTTAAATTTATCTCATAAAGCATATATGAATAAAGTGTTAGAGAGATTCATAATGGACAAGTGTTCAACATCACAGTCCCAATTTAGAAAGTGGATAAGTTTAGCCTTATGTGATGTCTAGAAAGTGACTTAGAATGAACGCAAATGGAATAAATTCCATATGCATCTATAATTGGAAGCCTAATGTACGCTTAGACATATGCAAGACCAGACATAAGTTTTTCAGTGGGAATGTTAGGGAGATACCAGAGTAATTCTAGTATGGATCACTAAAAAGCTGTAAAAAATTCTGAGATAGTTGCAGTGAACTAAAGAGCATATGCTTACTTTTAGGAGGTTTGATCACCTTAAAGTAGTTGGATACTTAGATTCAGACTTTGCTAGTTGTGAAAAAAAAAGATAATTTACTTTTGGCTGAATTTATTTGTTAGTTATAGAGCCACCTTTTGTAATACTATAAAGCAATATATAATTACTATATCCACCATAGAGGCTGAGTTTACGACATGCTTCGAGGTCATGATTTAGGCTAAATGGTTGCACAATTTTATTTTAAGGCTTAGGATTGTTAATAATATAGCTAGACCGCTAAAATTTACTATGATAATTTTACAACGATTTTCTTCTTTAAGAACGGCAAGTATTCTAAAGGTGGTAAACACACACAAAACTGAAATATTTTATCGTTAAAGAGGAGGTTTAGAAATCTAGAGTATCAATAGAGCATATTAGCACTAATCTTAAGTTAACTGCCCCTTTGACGAAGGGCTTACTGCCTAAAATATTTTATAATCATGTAAAGAATATAAGAATTATGTGTGATGATGACTATTAGACAATACTATCATATTAGTTCTTATTATATATTTGACACTCTTCGCATGTTAATGAATGTATTGTTTTTGAAGTTTTTGTTTTCTTCTTTGTGTATTTGACTATAATGTACAAATAACAACAATAACAACAACACTTAGTGAGAGTTACATTGAGCAAGGGGTTTAAGGATGTCCAGTAGTATGTAGTATTACCCCTACCTAGTAGAGAGACTGTTTTTGATAGACTCACATGAACAAAAAAAAGCATATAAATATTAAAATAAACTAAAATAAAATAATACTAATTAAAAATATAAAATGAAGAAATAAAAAATAAAATAGACATAAAAGATAATAGTACTAGTATTATAGATAAATATGTATAAATAAAAATATAGAAATGTGTGGTAAAATACATAATATAATAAATATATAACAAAGTAAAGAGTAAAAGAAAAGATAGAATAAGTGAATAGGTACATCAATAAGAAAGAAGACAGGTACAAGAATAGATCATACATGGGTGTCTCTTTTTAATATGTTCAAACTACTTAAGTCTCGTCTCTCTTAATTTTTCATTAATACTAGCCACCTTTAATTAGTTTATTACCATTACATACCATACCTTATCTCTTTTGGTAAGGTTACATATCCAATGGAGCATCCTAACCTCTTCCACCATTAGCTTGACTATGCACCTATTTGATGGTGGCCCATATAGTATGGTCGACCTAATCACTAAATGGTATAATTTACCTTTGAACTTGAGTGATCTTTTCATGTCATATAAAAGTCCTGATGCACTTCTCTATTTAAGCCATCTTGATCTGATATGATGAACTATATCTTTATCGATCTCTCCACTGCTTTGGATGATAGATGCTAGATACTTAAAACACTCTTTTTGTAGTATAAATTTGAAATCGATCTTTACATCTAAATTGGAAGCCACCCTATGGCTCGTGAAGTTACACTTTAAGTACTTAGCCTTAGCCCTACTCAATGTAAAGCCCTTCGACTCTAACATATCCCTCTAAAGTTTTAGCTTAACATTGACACCTTCTTTTGTCTCATCCACTAAGATAATATAATTAGCAAACAACATGCACCAAGGTACATCCCCTTGAATATTCTTAATGAGCTCATCCATCACTATTGTAAACAAAAAGGACTCAATGAGGAGCCTTGGTGTAGCCCAATATCAATAGAGAAATTCTTTCTTTCTTCTCTTATCATCCTTACTTATGCCTTTACCCCTTCATACATAGCCTTAATAACCTGTATAGAAGTTATAGTAGCTCCCTTAACCTCCACATAATTTCCTTAGTAGTATGTTATATTCCTTTTCTGTTATATTCCTTTTCTAAATCAATGAAAATAATGTGTAGATTATGATGTCTTTCCCTGTAACATTTCATTAATCTTTCATGGAGATGTAAAGCTTTTGTCATAGACCTTCTTGACATAAAGACAAACTGGTTCTTCCAGATAGGATCAGGCTTTCTCACTCTCTTCTTAATTACCTTCTCCTATAAATTCATAGTGTGACTAAGTAGTTTGATGCCTATATAGCTGTTACAATTTTAAATGTCCCCTTTGATCTTGTATAGAGGAATTAACATATTAAGCCTCCACTTATCTAACATTTTTGCGGACTTAAGGGTCATATTAAAAAACTTGGCTAGCCAAGTCAGACTCTCTATGCCTAGGCTTTTCCACGTCTCTATGTGTATCTCATCAGGCCCTACTGACCTTTCATTTTTCATCTCCCTTAATGCTCTTTTAATTTCTTCCCTTATAATTTATCGATAATGAGTAAAGTTACGAAACCTCCCAAATATGCTAGATCACCTAAGGAGATGTTGTCATCTATGCCTTCATTAAAAAAGGCTATAAATGTACCTCTGCCATCTTATTTTGATGTAATTTTCAGTCATGAACATCCATATTTCTTTATCTTTTACACAACAAACTTGATCTAAGTTTCTCACCTTCCGCTGTTTAGCTCTTGCCATTTAAAAATGTCCTTTTCTCCATCTTTAGTTTCCAATCATTGGTATAATTTTTTGCAAGCTCTGCTTTTAGCTACTAAGATTTTTTTTCTTCACCTCTTTCTTTGCCAGTTTGTAGCTTTCTCTATTAACTAATCTCTCTACCTTTGTGGTGCTATTCAATATAGCTTTATAGGTGCTGTTTTTGATTTAACCTTTTCTTGTTCATCGTCATTCTACCACCAAGACTCCATCTTACTACCCCTAGGCTTTTTAAAAACCCCCAAGATCTCTTTAACTGTATTCCTTAAAAGAGTTGCTAGTCTTTCTCACATCAGGTTAGTATCTCCTTCCAATTTCTATTCTTTCTGCATAATAATCTATTCTTAAGTTGTCCCACAGTGCCCCATTTCATATTCTATCATCTGACTCTAGTGCACCTCTTAGGACTTCTCTTTTTCCTCCAACCCTTAATTATAAGATTCAAAACTAATCGCCTATGCTGTGTTAGCAAGCAATGTATGATACTAATAATAGAACTAAATGATAATCCCATTATGTACTTCTCATTTGCAATCATGATTAAGCAGAAGGACTAGTATAGGGGTACATAGAAGAGAGTATGTTGGATCAAAGTTGATTGATAGGTTGTCAGTTTATTACAAGGATTATGGTTCTATGTTTGCGTACTAGTAATAAGTTTTTATCTTCTTACAAAAGCACTATCATGAAAGAATGTGAGAAAGAAAGGTTCAAGGAAAGAGATAAATTGGGAAGAGGAGAGAATTGTTTCCGTGTAACTGAACTATGGACAAAAGTTGTTATTCATGAACTCAGTCTTTGCATTAGAATAAAATTATAATCATGATTGAATATTTGTTATTCATGAACTCAATCTTTGCATTAGAATAAAATTATGATCCCTTGAACGCTGACAATACACTTATATTCATAAATGATATTATGTGTACGTTCCAGTGTGGAAGGCCCTAACTTTGGGAGGGGTATGGGCCCACACCAAAGGACTCTATGGACACGTGCTTTCCTAATCTGTTGTGTTGAATGGGCCATTTTATCGCTTTCTGTCACTCATTCTACTAATTTCATAATTTTAACTTCATTTAAAATGAGTTTGAAGAGGGATTGAAATCATATTTATTACTAGCATTCACTTTTGGATTTGATCAAAGGGTAAATCAACTTTTGCGTTTATTAATAATCCTCAATTTACTATAAAAATATTTCGTATTACATATTTAAAAATAGAATAACCGAGTTCTAACTCAAAAACTTGTTAAAAATTTAGACTTACGATCAAGAAATTAGATTTATCCTATTTTAAGTAGGAGTAACATTTGTTAGAGAAAAAGCATCTTTACTTATTTCAGGACCATATCTTAAATTGGAATGTATAATATGAAAGCCCCATCCTCTTTACTCAGAGCTTCAAGCTTTAAAACTTTAGGGTGTCTAACTGTGTAATTAACGTCTTCATGAAATAATTATTAAATAATATAGAAAATTTCTTTATAGTAAAAAAATGATCGTCCATAATCATAAATTTCATTTATTTGAACATGTAAATAAAGTTCAAACGTGACGACATGAACAGGTAAATAACATAAAAGAAAATTGATATTTAATTTTATATCTTTAAAAAATTATTAAAATTATTTCAAGATATTTTTTTTCATTTTAATATTTAAGTGAGTATTAAATATAATTTGAATTTAATTTTTTAGTGATTATTATTAATTTGGGTGACGTGATTTAATCAATGTTACGAATACTATACCGGACTTCGTACTGAATTGAGTTTTGATACGGTACTGTACCGGTATCGGTTAATACCGAATATCGTTTTGATACGGTACTGTACCGGTATCAGTTAATATCGGATATCGTTTTGGATAATTTTTTTAAATTTATATAAAAATGACAAAATAGTCCACTGTCATATTATACAACTGTAGTTTATTTAATTTAGCCTTTTTTGTTTATATCTTATTTATTTTAGTTTATATATATCTTTATTATATTGTAATTATTT
>JAOQML010000007.1:17601743-17616272 GCA_027568935.1 Erythroxylum urbanii | reverse complement strand
TGAGTAAGGTTGGATGCCGCGGTATGTCCCGCAAACACACGCCGCCGACCTAAGGGCGGGGTGTGGGGTCCAACACTAGGGATCAGTTGTCACTGCATGCTATGACATGTTTAAGATGTATATACCTTAAGATAGATTATAATATATACCCATGTAAGATGCTAAGCTTGGGCTTTGATACCAAAATATAACATACCACTTTTATAGAGCATATGCGCGAATGACAAATATTTGAGAACATACTCTACAAGGATGGCACATTAAGATGATCAAAACAACTCGTTACAAAATTTTCAGGCATCAAACACATCTTAAGCAACTAATATTCATTTTGTTCATTTCTTTTACAAACATATCCAGTCATAAATATCATTACATTTCAAATTTCACACATACATTGTACAATAGTTGAGAAAACAATTCTTGGTACAAAATAACTGAAGACATTTGTAGGTACAACTGATCCCTGATAGGTGTGCATTAGGATATGTTTTTATAGGTAATTGGCATGTGTTTTCTAGCATAATTGTTGTTTATTGTTCTAGTTTAGGATTTATTTTATATGTTTTCATTAAGTTTGATTTCCATTGTTGTTCTTATGTGTTTGATTCTAATTGAGGGTAAGAATTGACTATTTTTTGTAGGTAGAAAGAGGGAGCAACTTGGAGGTTGAACAAAAGATCAAAGAAGAGAAGACAAGAAGAGTTCATCTGGGACAAATTCCCACGTTCATGGGAATCATGTAAATTCTCACGGATGTGGGAAATCATAGTAGAAATAAGAGGTGCATCTGTGTGTAATTCCCACGCTCGTGGGAATCATGCAGATTCCCACGAACGTGGGAATTATAGTATGAGGAAATCTGCGAGGCTTCATTAAACCTAGGACTTTTTGACTATAAAAATATGATTAAGCTTCCATCTTCTGGGGAGACGACACCCACCTGTAGAAACACCATCCTTGAGTGGAGAACACATGTTCGGGGCATTAAGGATAGATTGAAGACAAGGATCATCATCAAGATTGGGCAAAATAGCACATCAACACTAAAATTTCATATTTTGGCAAAGAAGAGAAGGAGTCTTTTTATTCAATTTTCTTTCATTCTAATCTTCTCTATTCTTTGTAAAAATGGTTTATTTGATTTTTGATGATGTTATGGAGACCATGTTAAGCTGATTTCATTTTAGGGATTGCTTTTGAATTATTTTGTCAAAACTCATATTTTATTGAATTGAATGAATTGTCTTTGATGATTGTTGTTTTAGATTGTTGTCTTACAACAAATCGAGAGAGTGAGTGAGATGAGATTCGTTTAGGATTGTACAACGAGAGTTGGCATAGACTAGCAATCATTATGTCAATTGAATAGTTAGAAGAGAGATCTCGATTAGTCAATTGATCATCTATAGGATAGTTTAATAACTAGTTAAATCAGAGTCATTGGGTAGGTTAAGAGATTATTCAATCGATTCCTATTAATTTGATTAGGGCAAAATAGTTACAACTTGAGAGAGGTTAATTAGCACATTTAAAAATCTAGGGTGAGACACAATTCAATCAATAAACTAGGAGGGAGACAAAATAAGGAAAAAGTAATCTCTAGCACTTAGATTCTTGAATTCAGATTTTCTGCAATTGCGGTATTGTCCATTGTTTACATTAGTTTTTTAATTTTAATTTTAATTTAATTTTCCATATTATTTGCATTTCACAATTTAGTTTCTTAAACAAATTTGTGTCTAAATTAAGCGATGTCTAGGCATCATTCCCTGTGGGATTGATATCTGCTCTTTTTACTACAAGTCACGACCTGTTCACTTGTAATTTTTGAGCGTAAAATAAGTAGATAGGTTTTACTATCAACAAGTTTTTGGTGTCATTGTCGGGGATTGATTGTTGAGCATCGTGTTTGATTTAGATTACTTTGATTTAAGAGTTTTTGATACTTTTTCTTGTGAATTTGCAGGTGCATTAACATAAAGAGTACACGAAGGACGAAAGAAGCTATAAAGGATGAATTTCCCAACATTAAGAAGCACAAAAGAGAAATAAGAAGGGTAAAGCATCTAAATTTCTCAAATCAAGATATGACTGAAGAAGGAGAGCAAGGGGGACCTGAAAGGACACTCATGGATTTTATAAGGCCAGGGTTTAGTCCTTAAGAAGTAGCGAGGCCGGTAGTTCAAGCGAATAATTTTTAGGTAAATCCAGTGCTATCATCATTCTTCAAAACAGTGTGCGATTTTGTGGGCTATCTAATGAGGATCCAAATGCCTACATTTCAAATTTCTTGGAGATCTGTGACACATTCAGATTCAATGGAATATCTGATGATGTAGTGAAGTTACGACTATTTTCATTCACGTTGAAGGATCGGGCTAAAGCATAGTACAATTCTTTGAATCCAAGCTAGATCACGATTGGGAGCAGCTCACCCAAGCATTCTCACCAAGTACTTTCCGTTGACAAAGACGCGAGGATTATCAAGGAGATAACAAATTTCTAGTAGAGCGATTGAGAATCTCTATACGAAGCTTGGGAGAGATTTAAGGAACTTCAGAGGAGCTATCCACATCACAACCTCCTAAAGGAATTTCTGCTTCAAACATTTTATAATGGAGTGAACCCGCGCATAAGGGGTACAATTGATGCAAAATCGGAGGTTCACTGATGAGGAAGACGGTGGAAGCAGTTCATGATTTATTGGAGGAGTTGGCAAGCAACAGCTGCATGTAGTCAAGCAAGAGCAGTACACAAGGATAGAAGGAACAAAGAGATATAATACCTATTGACTCAGTTACTGCCTTGCAGGCTCAAATCAAGAATTTGACAAAGTAGCCAAACAACATACAAAGAGCATCCACCTCATCAGTTAAGGCAATGCAAGCACAATGTGATCTATGTGGGGAGAACAATCAAAACGCATCAGTTAAGGCAATGCAAGCACAATGTGATCTATGTGGTGAGAACAATCAAAATGCAACAGAATGTTTTCTATTGGGAGCTAGCGGGACCGAAAAGGTAAGCTATTTAGGCCAGCCGCAACGAGGTAATAACACATATTCGAATACATATAATCCTGGTTGGAAAAACCACCAAAACTTTTCTTGGAGTAACAATAATGTAGGTGGCCAAAAAAGACCACAAGGACCGTCAAGATTCCAACAAGATCAAATTGGAGTGTTGGAAAATAAGTTGGACAAGTTTATGTAGATGTTTAATTCCAAACTGACAGTTCAAGCATAGAGTTAGAAAAAGATGTATGAAAGCTAGGAGGAAAATCAACAGAGGATGAAGGCAAATTTTGATCAAATTGTGAAGAACCATGCCTCATCAATCCATAATTTGGAAGTCCAGGTACGTTAACTTACTGATACTTTATTTTCTCGAAATGTAGGTTGCTTACCTAGTAATAATGAGGTTATTCCAAGGGAGCAACTCAAAGCAATTATAATTCAGAGTGGCAAGCAATTGGAATAACCAAGTGCGGAAAAGAACGACAAAGAAAAAGAGAATAGTACAGAGATAGAAGAAGAAAGGGGAGAGAGCAGGCCGTATGTACCACCACCACCATACAAGCCTAAACTCCCATATCCACAAAGAGTGAAGCAACATCAGGTGGATACCTAGTTTTCCAAATTTTTAGAGAAACTGAAGAAGCTACAAATTAATTTGTCATTGGTGGAAGCTTTGGAGTGCATGCCCAAGTATGCGAAGTTTTTGAAGGATATACTCACACACAAGCGTACTTGGGAAGACAATCAGACAGTTACATTGACGGAGAACTGTAGTTCTAATATCTCAAGTCAAATGCCTTCAAAATTGCAAGATCTAGGGACTTTTACTATTCCATGTGTTGTTGGCGATTTTGAATTTCCCAAATGTTTATGTGATTTAGGTGTAAGTATCAATTTGATGCCTTTGTCTATTTTCAAGAAATTGGGATTAGGAGAGATCAAGCTGACTTCTATGTTGATTCAGCTTGCAGATCAATAAAAAAAGGCCATTTGGAGTTGTGGAAGATGTATTGGTAAAAGTGGATAAATTTATAATTCCGGTTAATTTTGTTGTGTTGGATTTTGAAGCGGATAAAAATTTTTCGTTAATCTTGGGTAGGCCTTTTATGAATACTGGTAGGGCATTAGTTGATGTTTATGAAGGAAAACTTGTGTTGAGAATTGGTGGTGAGCAGTTTGAGTTCAATATAACAAAATCTTTGAAGAAACTGATGGATGGAAATGTGTGTATGAAAATTATTGTAGTAGATGAGTGTGTGAAGGAAATTAAAGAAGGAGTTGATGAGGTGAATGGAGTACATAAAGATGAAAGTGTGAAGGAAGAGGATGTTTGTGACGAAGTGAGGCTAGAAAAATTAGAGAGAGCTGGAGAACCTACACCACCTTCTACCGTTAAACCTCCCACTTTAGAGCTTAAACCTTTACCTTCCCATTTAAGATATACCTTTTTAGGACAGAACTACACTTTACCTATCATTATCTCCAATGAATTAAATTATGAGCAAGAAGAGAAAGTGGTGGAGACTATTAGGAAAATGATGAGATCTGTAGAGTGGCAAATTTCTGATATTCGGGGGATTAGCCCTAATATGGTGATGCACATAATTAACCTGGAAGAAGATTGTAGAATCATGAGAGAATGACAGAGAAGGTTAAATCCGAATACGCAAGAGGTTGTTAAGAAGGAAGTGGTGAAACTTCTAGATGCAATAATAATTTACCTATTTCTGATAGTGTGTGGGTGAGCCTAGTACAGTGTATGCTAAAGAAGGGTGGCATGATAGTGATAGAAAATGAAGAAGGAGAAACGAATTCCACTAGGACTGTCACAGGATGGCGAGTATGCATTGACTATAGAAAGTTAAATTTGGCCACCAAAAGGATCATCTCTCTTTACCTTTTGTGGACCAAATGATTGAGAGAGTGGCTGGTCATTGTTTTTATTACTTTCTGGATTTTACATATCGGAGGATGTCTTTAGATTTATACAATGCACCTGCAACATTTCAAAGGTGTATGATGGCCATATACGCAGACATGAATGAAAAATTGATGGAGGTATTTATGGATGATTTTTTTTGTTTTTGGAGAGTCTTTTGATCATTTCCTGCCAAACTTAGATAAAGTGCTCCAAAGATGTGAGGAGTCACATTTAGTTTTAAATTAGAAAAAATGTCATTTCATAGTCTAAGAGGGAATCATATTAGGCCATAAGATTTCATATAAAGTGATTGAAGTGGATCAAGCTAAGACATAAGTAATTGAAAAATTACCTCCTCCCTCTAACATCAAAGGTGTCCGAGCCTTTATTGGTCATGCAAGGTTCTACCAAAGTTCATTAAATATTTTTCCCTCATTGCAAAACCTCTTACTCATCTATTGATAAAAGATGTGCCTTTTGTTTTTTATGCTGACTGTTTGACTGCTTTTAACAGGTTGAAGAAGACATTCATAACAACACCAATTTTGACATTGTCGGATTGGTCTCTTCCATTTGTGATCATGTGTGACACAGGAGACCATGCAGTTGGGTGTGTGCTACGTTAGCGGAAGGAGAAGAGGTTGCATGCTATCTATTACGCAAGCAAGATGTTGATAGGAGCATAATTGAATTATACAACTACTGAAAAAGAACTGCTTATGGTAGTATTTGCTTGTGAAAAA
Source organism: Erythroxylum urbanii (assembly GCA_027568935.1). Lineage (NCBI taxonomy): Eukaryota > Viridiplantae > Streptophyta > Magnoliopsida > Malpighiales > Erythroxylaceae > Erythroxylum > Erythroxylum urbanii. The sequence goes on along the minus strand of JAOQML010000007.1, from coordinate 17,610,588 downwards.
TTTCGTTCTTATTTGTTAGGTTCACAAGTTATTGTGTTTATAGACCATGCAGCATTGCGTTACCTTTTTTCCAAGAAGGATGCTTAGGCTAGACTTATTCGATGGGTACTCCTGCTCTAAGAGTTTAATATTGAAATCAAAGATAAGAAACACCATTTCAAGCAATACCTATTTCACCTTTCCCAATAACAAGAACATCTAGCTTCTTTGGTCATAATAAAGCACCCTCCTTTTTTAGAGCAACAATGTCTTTACTTTTAAAGGTAGTATAAGGATCAAAAACTTGATCTTTTTGCCTTATACAAGAATAAACCAATAACCAAAAATGCAAGTGTGAAAAAAGAGGAAACTTTTATATTTTGTAAGTAGAAAGTGATATACTCAAATAAACATAAAGTAGAAAGCATTGAAACAGAACATGCGTAGGTGATAGGACTAAGACACGAATTAGCAGCAGACAAAGTAGCAGTGGATGAATTAGCGAAAAATAGAGCAGAGAAGCAAACTGACAGAGAAATATAGTAGATCAAGGACCCGATAGAGAAACAAAAACGACGAAGAAGTAGCAAAAGCAAGAAATTCATCTAAGAGAAGTGAAGATTAAGAGAGGGAGAGATCCTAAAAGAAAATAATTGATTGAAATAATTGAAAGTGCATGGCTTGTGTTGTTTGATTTCATTGTTCTTTTCATTTTTTAAAGATTACAAGAAAATTACAAATTATTGATGAATTTTTTTCGTAAATTTTTGTCAGTAAACTTGTCAGAAAAATGATATTTTGCTACAAAAAAATTGTCAGTAAAAGAGGAGGGAATTTATCTGTGAAACTTTGCCGACGAAATTTAGCAATGGAATAGAGAAAGTCATCGTAAAAATAGGCGGCGATGGTTCACGATAAAAATTAACGACGAAGTTTACCGAAAGAAAAAATTTTCATACAGAAACACCATTCTGTCAATAATTTACCTTCAAACTATTATTATGTTGGTAAATTCAAACAATGTCAGCATTGTTTTTTAAAGTTAAAGGAAAAAGACATCATTTTATCGTTAATTAAATCAACAATCCGAAGCCCCCTATAGTTCTTCTTCATTTCCTTCTTCTTCTTCGTTGGTCCTCTATGTTCTTCTGTCTGCGGTGGTGGTTCCTCATCTTCTTTCGATCTTCCACTAACCACTTCCATTTTCTTAAGTTTATCGTCTCGAGATTGGTTATCCACTTACTACTCTTGGGTTATTTTTTCTGCTTGAATTTTTGTATGCAAATCGTTGTATATTTGTTGATTTTATTACTATGGATTAAGTTGTGACGGTTTATTTGGGTTATTTACAGGCCATTGTTTATTGTTGCATGGTTATGTTGGTGAATAATGGAAAAAGAAAATAGTTTTGAAAAAAACTAGGGATGAATTTCTAAAGCATACCAAGTGTTCGATGAAAGTTCTGTAAGAGGTCACTAACATCATTAACCCATTGACTTTGGCCCTACACGTATACATATATGTAGTTAGATTGAGGATGTTTTATAATGTGTATTGTTTTACTAACATGTGACCTGTTATTTATATTAAATTGAAGTTAATGAAGATCTAATTGCAATTTAGATTTTTTTAACTCTCCACCATTGTTGAGTATCTTGTAGATTTTAAGTATAAAAGAATTTTTTATAATAGATAGGTTCCAATTCAATTGTCTAGGTGTTCAAGGAGCTTTTTATATCCTTTTATTACTCTTGATGAACAATCTTAAGGATAATATTGTTCTAGGCGTAGGGGTGGACTAGAGTTAAATCTAATTCTATTGATTTTTTAATCATTTTTTATATATTTTTAGATTTTATTAAGTTATGAGTTTAGCTTATCATTAGTATCTTTAGGTTGATGAAGTAAGATTATACATAATTCAAGAATGAGATTGAGTGTTAAAAATTAGATTCATAATATAATTAAGCAGATGTTATGCAAATCTTGACTTTGTGAATAATATGAAATTGAATTTGTTAAGTGAAGGAAATGAATGATCGTATAAGGATTTAAACTTTCATAAAAAATTTCTTTTCTTATGTGGATACATTCTTTGACTATAAATTTCTAGAACTTGAATTTCATCTTTTTGAGATTACATATAAGATGCAGACAAATATTAAAAATGACAGTCACCCAGGATCTAAATTTAAGCCAACTTGTAGCCCTTTTATACATTAATATATTAGTGCGTCCTTTTTTATCCTAATTTAAAAATCCATCTCTTTCTTTGTAGTCTTTCCTAAATAACCTTAAGCCTAAAAAGAAAAATAAGTATTTGTTCTTTAATTAATAATTAGTAGAGTTTTTACTTGTATTTTGATGTTTTACAAATGAGATGCAATGAAATAAGTATAGGGAAAATGGAAAATTGTATAAAAGAAATATGTAAAAAAGGCGGCGTGGTTGTAATTCAAAAAATGTTAAAAATAAAAATGTGAAAAAAATAAAATGTTGAAATTGATTGGCTTGGACTCTTTTTTTTCAAAAAAGAATGAAAGGAAAGGGGTGGTTGAAAGAAGATGAAGACTTAATAAAGTGTGGACTATTTTTTTATTTATTTGTTATTGCTCTACTAATTGTGAATAGTTTTATTTCTCATATATCCTTTTCTTGGTTAGCCAACTTAAACTTTAGGCCCCATTATAATCCTATTCGAAGTACTTTCAAAAAGATGATGAGAGCTTCTTTCTCACATTTCAAAAACTTGTATGAATGACTAGTATCTTATGAGAATACGTTAATTAAAATATTTGAACTTAGTGAAGGAGGTAGAATAGTATTTACTTTGTTTCGTTTATAGTGTGATTACTTGAGAAATATTATATGTTTCAATTAAGACTTGAAAATTTGTATGTTTTATGGTATTAATTATGAAGTTAATTAATGAGTTTAGGTCAATGTTATAGGTAGCACTCAAGGAATATCTTAGGAACTATAACTCCTCTATTAAGGACACCCAGGGGTTTAAAGGTTCATGACATATGCTCAATGTCACCATATACATACTAAAGTGGAATTTTCATATTTAGTTAGGTAAGTCTAGCTTAGTAGTTATGGTTTATTTGTTATTGATTGCTTGAGGATATACTTAAATATGTGAAAATTTATTAGGTTTATATTTAATATTAAATTTGGGGTTAATTTACTTAATATTTGGTACATTTGTAGATGTTTACATGGATTATATAATGTTTTCCTATGTTTAGTTCATTATTATATAGGTGATGATCTTAAGGATAAGTACAAAAATTGACTACAATTTTCTTTATAAATTTCCAATTGAAGAGATTTTGAAGTCATTTAGAATTTAAGAAGGTGGACAACAACTTTGAAAAGGATATTGGATGTTATTTCTGGTTTAAAGATATAAAAAAATGGAGAAATTGGTAAAAAAGAGCATAATAGGTATCATACTTACCAAGGAAATAAGCACCTGTCTTTCACAAAGTTTAGAGAGGTTAAGAAGTAAAAAGAAACAAGTGTTGGTTACACACTATTTTGTGATACATATTATAGAACAAAAATGAAACTAATTATAATTTGGTGTCAAGCGCTGGTTATACACTAATTTGTGATACATGAAAGTCTCATAGCAAAATTGGCATCAATATTAATACTAGTTTGTTACCGGTTCTCGCACATAAATTACAAGGACATGTTAATTCTCAAGTTTAAGCATTTTATGACTCTATGCTAATAACCCTAAATATAAATGCTTGTATTAAGTTTCACATAAAAGACTTTTAAAAGATGTTTGAGAGCTATCTTGCATTTTTTTATATAGTTTCATCCTTTCTTAACATTGAAGGAGAGGAGCTTTTGACAGTTTCTCATCAAACTTTTCTTCTATTCTTTCCTTTATATTGAGATTTATTTATTTATTTTTATTTTTTGTTATGTTTAATGGCTGGAAACCCTAGTTAGGGTTAGTGATATAGATTTTAACGATATTTCAATTATTAATGCATATTATGATTATTTTATTATTAAATTTATTCTTTTCATTTTTAATTATTTTATTATTGGCCAACATATATACAATATTAGGGATTGTATGAATGACTGAGAAATTGAATATGATATGTGCACTAAGCGAATAAACAATTTAGCTTTAGAGATTGAAAGTATTCCGTAGTTAAATGAATTTAAATAAGTTAAATTGCATATTGAGAGCTAGTAATTGAATAATTAGATATACCTGCGTACTTTAAAAGAAAACATAAATACTTTAGTTTAATTACTATTGCAATCTAGGTAATTAATCTTGTATAAAAATTAGAATTTTATATAAGTAAGCTCTGAATCCCCAACATTTAATACTTTGAATTTTCCTTCAATGGAATATTTGCATTATTTTTGTTATTTTAATGATTTCAATATCTTTAGTAATCATCCAATTTATTTAGTTTATTTTTAACTAAGATTAATAGAAATAATGATATGGTTTATGTAAGACTGATATTATGGATTTATTTTAGTCTTAATTAGTTACTATAATTGACTTAATATGCTAGCGGAATCAGTGGATCAATATATAACTAGCTTAGTTTTTAGAGGAGCATGTTGTGGAATGATATCAAGAATATTCGTGCTAATAAACAAAATCCCTATTTACTTTTGAGCAATTTAAACTTACTTATAAGCTGCATTAGGTAGAAGGAAAGAGATCGAACAGTATACAAATTACTGATGAGATCATTTTTGTGTACCTCTTAATTAAAGGTCACCAACTTGACATTTTAGGGTTACTTCTTCACCTAAACCTACAAGCAGAATGGATATTAGTTCAAAAGAAAGAAACTAGACAAATTTATGGTAAACTTAGATTAGCTAGGTAGCTTCCCATCAAGTTGAGCTCATTTTGGTAATTCCTTATATTTAGAATACTCCTTCATATAAGTTTGATATTTAAATTGAAAAATTACCTTATCAATGCGAGTCGATTTGAAGAGTCTATTATGAAAGGTCTAATAGTACATATGCTTTGCAAAGCTTCTATACTTGACATATTTAACTTCTCATTTATTAAAGAAGCTTAGTTTAATCATTCAACAAGTGGGGGTCGACCATTTCATAAATTACCTATGTTACAATATTATGAAGAGATTGATTAGAAGTGAATAAGCTAATAGGATGACCATTTCATAAATTCCATTTGTTACTCATAATTGAATCCTACCTGTTATATAGAGTTCAATTTGATGAATCATAATAGTTTTCCCTCTCTTTCAATAATGACTATATGTTTTATTTTATTCTTACAACTGTTGCTTTATTGATTGGTTGGAGTGAAGTTAATTTCTTTTTGGTTGGATTATGTTGGCCGCAATCAGGGACTTGTTACAGCTTATGTCCTAGGCATTTTTCATTTTGACAACTTTTGCTACTTCATAAATATCCGTACCTATGCTCAATTCAAAATTTATAAAAACTAGCTACTTGTATATAGGTTGGATTCCAGGTAGTGTTCTATGTTAAAAAGCGATGATAATTATCCAACCTCGTTAGTCTTCTTTGTAGTTTACGGTTGTCCATCTGTCAAGGTAAGTCGTTCAACTAAGTAATGTCTACAATGTGATCGGTTTTCTGTTGTTCTTTGCAATTATACCTCTAATAATGATTGATGAGTTTTTAGGTTGGGGTTTAATAGTCTAAGTATTTATGTTAGGCATTATTTAAGTTTGTAGATAAAGACTTGCACTTTAATGTGATTAATTCAAAATTAGTATTAACATAAGAAATTTATGTATTTGACATGAAAATCCTTTGAATAATAAACCCCTAGGATGGTATATAGGCTAAAAACTCATGATGCAAATCCTATTAGGCTTATCGGTTTAAAATTTCATGAGCCTAAGAGTCACAACGAGAACTTACTTTCTTGATTCATGTGGTGTAACAACACCATGTACCATAGTGCTTGTTTAAAATCAAGGGAATGAACTTCTAGGTGATTAATTCAAACTTAGTATTAACTTAAGAAATGACTTAGAATGTGGTGATTGTCTAATCACTAAGGAGCAGTTGGTTGTGATTGAGTTTTCTAATTATGAAATCATATGGTAGGATTGGTTATTTTCAATTTGGAGGGGAAATGGTTAGAGACTTGTAAAACCTTAAGGAAAATAAATGATCTAATGATGTGTAAAGTAAATATTAAATATTCTGTAAGATTAATATGGATCCTACCATAACGATTATTATATCTAACTATGAAATCCCTTTTCAAATAAAAAATTTGCAAAAATGAGTTATGTTGATAGATCTTGGATGTATAGACGATTAACACTCGATGGTTTCATTAATCCTAAGTTTGTTGAGGGATTTGAAGCTTTTATTGGCTATGTATGTTCTCAACTTGCATATATGGATGGTCCAAAGATCATATGTCCTTGTAAAAATTGCAAACATATTTGTTTTCTTCTTATTGATGAAGTAAATCTCCATTTGTCAAGAAAAGGGCTTGTTTCTAATTATTTTGAGTGGAGACAACAGGGGCAGGCATTAATTTATAGCACCTCAAGGGGTAATGAAGTAAACTCATTAATAAATATGGATGGGTTTAAAGAGGGGACTGGATTTATAACAAATAGTATGGGCGCAAATAAAATCCTTACATCCAAATGGTTTATGATGTAGCCGGTTATACCTTTCAGGTAAATATAGAAAATTTTAAAGAAGAACCAAACCCACATGTAAAATTTTTTTTAACTTACTAAAATCAACTGACCAAGAATTATGGTCAAATTATGAGACCGTGACTCAATTATCTTCAATTGCTCGAATATTGAACTTAAAGTTTGATGAGCATATTTTTGATCGAAGTTCAGATAAAATTCTCGCTTAGTATAATGAATTATTACCTCTTGATCATACAATGGTTGATAATTTTTACAGTATGAAGAAACTTATTATGGGTGTTGGTTTGCCAATTGAAAAAATTAAATGTTGCAATTTGGGATGTATGTTATTTTGGGGAGATGATGTACAATTACAAGAGTGCAAATTTTGTGTTCAATCTAGGTTCAAACCTAGAAAGCGTATTATAAAACAAAAATTAGTACCTTGGAAGTGGATGCATTATTTCCCGTTAACTCTAAGACTTCAAAGACTATATGCCTTTGATGTTACCGCATCTCACATGAGATGACATAATGAACATGAACAGGAAGATGGAATAATGAGTCATCCATTGGATGTATTTGCATAGAAACATTTTAATAACACTCATTCTGAGTTTGCAACTAAAACTCGAAATGTTAGGTTGGGAGTGTCGACAGATGGATTCTAACCTTTTGGCCAATTTGGCCAACAATATTCATCATAGCCAATCATAATTACTCCTTATAATTTGCCTTCACGGATGTGTATGAATGAGGCATATATGTTCTTGACAGTGATTGTGTCAGGGCTTATAAATCTAAAGCATAAAATTGATGTATTTTTCAACAATTGGTATCTGAATTGAATCATTTTTAGGAATTTGGTGTAGAGACATATGGTGTGTCTCTTAAACACAATTTTTTGTCGAGAGTAGCTTTGATGTGGACTATTAGTGAGTTCCCTATATATGCTTTGTTGTCTGGATAGAACACAGCAGGGAAATTGGGTTGTCCTTATTGTGGCAATGATTCTGATGCATTTTATCTTCCTAACGAGGCCAAAACATCTTGTTTTGACAACCACATAAAATTTCTTCCTCCAGATCATCCATTTAGACGCAATAAACAAAAGTTCATTAAGAATATGATGATATAAACATCTCCTCCCCCTCACAAAGATGGTGAAGAGATATTGCAAGAGATTGATGGTTTAGGATTGTTGAAAGTTACAGTACTTGAACCTAAAGAAGTTGATAAAAGCAATAGTAAAAACTTTGATTGGAGAAAACGAAGTATCTTTTAGGATTTGCCATAATGGAAAACTAATTTGATACTTCATAATCTAAATGTGATGTATATTAAAAACATATTTTTGACAATTTTTTTAACACCATAATGAACATTGAAGGGAGGATAAAGGATAATACAAAATCACAATTTGATTTGAAACATTTTTGTAGAAGGAATGAGTTAGATAAAGATCTTCGAACCAGTAAATATCCAAAAGTTTGTTACACTTTGGACAAAAATAAAAGGAAATTTTGTATGAATGGTTGAAAACTCTAAAGTTTCTCGATGGTTATGTTTCGAACTTGGCAAGGTATATGAACATGAGGAAGTATAAATTATTATGGATGAAAAATCATAATTGTCATGTGTTTATGCAAAGGCTAATTCCAATTGCATTTCGGGAGTTGCTATCGAATAAGGTTTGGGAAGCTATAACATAATTAAGTTTTTTTTCAAAAGCTTAACATTATCTGAAATAAAGTTAGCTCAAATGGAAAAATTAGAAAGGAAAATTGTAATTATCTTGTGCAAATTAGAAGGGATTTTCCCTCTAAGCTTCTTTGAATGTATAGAGCATTTACATGTACATTTAGCACACAAGGCTAAACTTGTTGGTCCAATTCAATGTCAATGGATGTATCCGTTTGATAGGTAATTATAGTTAATATTAAATAAAACTTATAGCATATTTTAATCACATAATTGTAATATCCATATTTTTAATGTAGGTATTTGCATCATTTGAAGAAAAATGTCAAAAACAAGGCTAGAGTTGAAGGTTCCATATGTAATGCTTATTTAGTGGAGGAAGCAAACATTTTGTTTACATTACTTTGAGCCACATGTGCACACATGTTGGACCCCGATTTCTTCTTACAATATGTTGGGGATTATTTTATTATTTTGTTGCGATTAAGTGTTAATTTTAA
>JAOQML010000007.1:17588139-17601643 GCA_027568935.1 Erythroxylum urbanii | reverse complement strand
TCTTTTTTTCGTATTTTTCCTAGTTTGGAAACACTTTAATTTCTGGCAGACTCGCAAATTGAGCAAAGGGCTACGTGTTATCCTTTAGTCAAAATAAAGGCAAACACTATTATTGCATCAACAATATATTATTATATATTTAATTTATATTTTTCTATTACTAGAATATTCAATAAAATGTGAATTTTAGGTTAAAAATATGCCACAAAAGAGAAAACAGGAAATGATGCAATGGCCAAGGGTCAGGTTACCACCATTTGGATGAGCTAGTGTAGGTCCAAGTGAATGATCACATTCTGCTGATGCTATAGAATCAGGTATCGTAAGTCCAACTACTGCACATCCAGATGAGGCATCACCTTCTTGACCTATAGTCACCTTTTGTACCTGCTGCTACATAATCTAATAGCCCTGCTACACCATCCGCCACCTTTATACCAACAAAGATATCAGTGGTCAACGTTGTAGATAAAGGAGATAACCTCCAACCTGGAACTAAGGAAGTTGATGGAAGAACTTACATCACAATTGTCAACAATCTGTGAGTGAAATTCTAAAAGTTTTGTAATACATCATAACACTATAGATTTATATTGAAGTCATAAGTTTTAATTTGAAAATAATCTAAAATAGCTTATATGTTAGGTTGGCTTTGTCTGAAACGTGCTTCAGAAATATCTCATCCAAGTTCACGGAAAAGATAAATTTTGAGGGTTATATATGGAAGAATATCTTTCAAGCGACAAAGGATTTTAATTATCAAGAGTTTGAGGTAAAAAAATATATTTTTAAATCTTTTTATTTTATCTAATTTTATACATTAATTAGAAAAATATTGTAGTTTATAAGTACTTATAGTATGTTTCTCATCTTTTTCATAAAGAATTTTTTCAAGATTCAAAATTTGATATTGTAATTTATAAAGTATAGGAGATTGAGCTCATGCACATTATGGAGACTTTCTTAATTCGATACACAAGAATGATATACAGCCTCCTTATATATCTAAAGAAATATGGACTAATTGATAGCAGTATTGGGCATCACCCTAGGTAATGTCCTGAGCACAATTTTGTAAACAGATGTAGAGACCGGAGGGAGAGAGTCTACCCATATACACTGGAAGATCTATACCACCAGGAGCATGCAAAGAAACTTGTAAGCATTTAAACTTTACACTTATATTCTATTTTTTGTCCTTTGATATATGAAATTGGATTTCAATGTAATTGATGTATGAAAATTGGAATGAAAATATATGTATATTATAGAGAATGATAATTTTATAAATGTCTAATGTCATTAATAGCTGATTGTTGAGTAAATTTTTTTATTTAACAAGGGTAAATATCATTAAAATAGAGGAAACTCAGCCAAAATTTTTGTAAATTGTAGTTCACTTATAATACTTTATTTTGATGCAGGAAAAATTGATGGATAGGAAGCTTACACTACATTAGCTTTTTTTGTACATTCACACTAAGAAGCATGATGTTGTGACCTTCATCAATATCTGATGCAGAGAACATATGTATTTAAAATTTATGCTTTAATATTAATTCTTAAAAATTATCACTTATTAACATAAACAATTATAATGATAGGATTAAATACAAGAAAACATTCAATGACAGCCTCAGCACTCTAAAACTGTTGATGAGAGTCAGACATATCTTGATGTAGTGGGTGGTAGGGACCACTGTGGAAGTATCTTTGGCTTAGGTTTATTTACAAATATATGTTATTTGCAATCATTCACGTCCACTACAGCTGGATCTAGTTAGCAGTCCACATCAAATGAAATAGTAGCTCAGCTTGAGAGCACGGTAGAGAAGCTGGCAACTCAGTTGCAACAGTTGATAGAGTACATAGCCCAGCCCCGTAATGAGATGGATGAGTTGAAGGAGAGAGGCTACACCTCATTGTAGCAGTCAAAGCATCTACCTTCATCAACTGCATAGCTTAGATCGATAAATGAATGTAAATGTTTCGCTACTATTAGGTAATTTTGTCTGAATTCTTAATTTACAGTTATTTTTAAGATCCTTATTGTTATATATTGTAATATCTAATTATATATTAACAATCAGGATAGTTTTTACTTTATATCATCAATCAACTTAATATTTAGAAAAAAATAAATATAGAAAACAAATCAAAAGATTATTAATAGAAAACTCAAGAAGGAAGTGAGAAATGGTGGTTGAAATTATCATAGGTAAATTTCCCGATAGAATTACGATATTATGTCGGTAATTTACCGATGGACTGCTAATTCTGTAGGTAAATTATCGACATAATGATATATTCCGTAGGTAAATTACTGACGAAATTAAATTTTTTGGAGGTAAATTTAGTGACAGTCATTGCTTGTCTATATGTAAAAGTTACTTATAGGATATTGTAATTTTGTTGGTAAATTTACCGATGAAATACGGATTAAAAACTTACGATCGCTTAATTTTGCAATTCCGTCACTAAATTATACCGACAAAGTTAGAGTTTTCTGTCACTAAATTTCTCGAGGGAATTACAAAATTTCCTCGTTACACCTAGGGCTACTTCTCCGATGACTCTTTCTGTTAAAAATTTCCATCTCTAAAACCAATTTTTCTTATGGTGAAAGTTACCATTAAAATAAATCTTCATGCACTTGACTTAGATTGTTTAGTAGTTAAGACTAATTGGATTTGCATCGCTTTCTAATTAACTATAATTAAATTAATTTTAACAGTGAATATTCGAAATATGAATCGATTTATTCTTATATCGATAACCGATGTGCAATTTTCAAAGTAGATGTGGCTTAGACCGATGTTTGCTTATCATTGTTTTAATACAACCAAATCTCCCTTATTTTCTATTGTTCAAAAGCAAAAATCTAGACCAGTCACTCTCAGCTTGATCGATTCTTACCATCGCTATTATATAAATTTGTGAGAGTAACGTTTATTTTTAAATACAGACGACAACAAGTCATAAATAATGGGCAGTATGATCTTTTCGAGAATATGGCAAAGAAGATGGTAGTATTGAAGTTTTTTTTTAAAACCAAAATAAATTAAATTGTTCATCTATCAATTCACATCACTTAAATTAATAACGATCACTAAGAGAAATTAATGTTAGACTCATGTTTATTATAAAGTGAGAATTTAAGTTTCAAAGTGTTAAAAATAAGATTAAAACTAATTTTTGATAATTTTCCAGAAATTGAGAATTAAAATATCAAAATTTCAATAACTTAACTATTCCTAGTCACATTTAGGGATTTTACCATTTTCATAATAATTTTAGTAGCTCGGCTATTAAGGCAATTAAGTACTGAAGCGGAAGAAATTACATAATTTCTATCTTCATCTATTCTCTCTCAGAACTAGAGTTAAAATGACTCAAGTCCTGAAAACCATCCCCATCTTTAGGGAGACAGTTACAGCCACCCATTTAAGAACATTGGTCCCTTCAGTTTCTTCCATTACAAAACCACAGATTGAAACTACTTGGACATCTTTCAAATACTGTATATTTACACAGGTTAAATGTACAACCAATCCTGTTACCTATTAAATTCTCAAACTAAGCTGTGGAGGCTTGTACGATAAATAACCTTTATTGAGAAGGGAAATTGTATCCAAGGAACAAATGACACATTTAAGTTTAGCAACAAATGGTATCGACACCATTTACAAGTATCTGAATAGAATAAATACAATATAAAACTCACACCTGTAGTCGCTGAGGAAATATCCTACAATTTTAATCAACACTCCGCATGCATATGCTAACTAACGCAGCTCAGCTTTACTGTAGATTCCCGTGGCCGTTACTGTGAACAAGGTTGATCCCTGGTCCTGCTGCCAGCTGGCTTTCTGCTTTGACCATATGTTGAGATGTTTGGTTCTGCAATGTAATTCCGGGGACGAATGGGTTATTGAGATATTCAGGCCATTTCATGTCATTTGGATCGCTTTCAAGTGGACGGATAAGATGAACCTCCTGATTACCAGATGTCAGCCCCCATGATGAGAAGTTGGTCTCAAGAAGGGAACTATTAATGTTGCTTTGCAATTCAGCACTACTGCTACTGCTTCCGTTGCTACTGTTGCCGGCTTCCCAATTTTGAACCTCCCCGTTGACATCACATGATAACGAGCTTATACAAGGATTATTGTGGGACATAGTAAGGCCTACAGAAGGTTTTACTCGGATTAAGGCTTGCAAGAGTGATGAGTTTGACATTGATGAAAGATCAGCATTTGGCGTCATGGTCGGATAAAAATCATGATCAGAAGAATATGAACCGAAGCACAGACTTGTATTTGGACTTCTGTAATGCAACTTATGGAAAGGAGGATACCCTAAAAAATCCGATGGCCTAGAAATACTGTCGTTATTGGACTCATAGTTGTCAGCAAACTTATCTTGGGTTGCCGGAGGAGTTGTCAAGCTGTACTTTTTGTCGTGGCTGTTAAAAGTGTTCTTGGAGGTGGAAGAAACCACGGAGAGTTTCGAGTTTGCTGCCTCAATGACACACAGTTTATTGGCCACAGGAGAGGAGTTTTTCTCACAGGTTTTGATCTCTTCATGAGGCTGTGTCTCTTTGTCTTTCTCAACCTCCGATAGAGGTTTGTGCGTGATGGGGTCAATTCCTCTCTGCGTTAGCTTCTTCTTTATGCAAGAATTCCACAAATTCTTGATCTCATTGTCTGTTCTTCCTGGTAATTGTGCAGCGATTTGAGACCATCTAACAACATAATCAAGACACACGTTGATTAGTTGAAAACAAATTCTAACGAGATAAAAACCAGCGTCTACTTAGTCATTAAGAGTTCCCTTATGGATCACCTGTTGCCAAGAACTGCATGGAGTTCAATAATCAAGTTCTCTTCTTGCTGAGAAAAAGCACCTCTCTTCAAATCTGGTCTTAAGTAGTTAATCCATCTTAATCTACAGCTCTTTCCACACCTTTGTAAACCTGCTCGTGTCATGCGTAAAGAAACACGAAACACAAGATTATATCTCAACCGATTACTTAGCATCTTTTAATTAATCCATCCTCCCCATAACCTTTTAATTTGTGCTTCAAATTATTACGTGACCAAATGATAGATACTACACATACCTGCTAGTTTTGGGACAGTACTCCAACAACCATGGCCATGATTGGTAATGTAATTCAAAAGCTTCTCATCTTCCTCGGGAGACCACAACCCTTTTCTCAACTTCTGCTTGTAACAACAGGAGTGCCTTCCCATGTGTAGTACAGCAAACCTGCAACGCAATGGTGGCCTATGTAGCTTTGCCAAAAGTGAGAAATTTTGTAAGTCAGGTCAGCAAAAGTAAGGCCTTTGAAATGCTTCTCAGCCTAGAAACTGACTATCTTTGAGACATAAAGGAGAGAGAGAAGGAAGTTCAGAACAGAATGGTTTGGTGGGGAATCAAATTAATAGGAGGAGGGCCGGGGAAATGCCTAAACAGGAAGGTGATTGATTCCGCAGAGGGTTTGGTTGCATACTTTATATGTACCATGATCAGTTCAACTTCCATCTGAGCATACGTAAGGTGGGTTCCATCAGCCACGGACGGCTCTGATGCTACTGATGATGGTTTCTTACGTCTATGGATTCCATGGGGCGTTTTGAGTAAAATACTAAAATGTGAGAGCACTAAAGCGAATGACAGAAACTAGTGGGGGCTATTGTCAGCAGATATTAATTGTCCTTTTCTCTGTTAAACTTGTGAAATGGAGGAGGAGGAGTGACGGTGACTCCTGTGCTGAGCCAACATGTGATAAGTCGTGAGAACATAGGCCGACTTTTGAACTTTGTAGTTTAGTTTAGCAGTAGGCCTAATTCTAACCAAGGTCTAACTCAAGATTCCTGCTTCAAAATTGCTCATCATTTCTGAGAAAGCTAAATTTTCTTGAATGTAAGAAATGTGCTCGAAAGTATACGAAATTTAGTAAACTGAAATAACATTGATGGCAACACCAACTACATATACATATTAAGCTTCTTCCAAAAATTGATGAATTCTCTGCTAATTAGTTCTTTCCTTTTGTATTTGTACCGTGTGCCTTCCGGTAATATTAATCTTTCTTCCTTTTGTTTCTTTGGGTGATATTTACAAGATAAAAATTTGTTTAACGCAGAGCTGAGTGATCCAACTGGTCTTCCGAATATTGAAATTCTAACTTTATAAATAATTTTAAATATTTCTTAAAAAAAGTAATTTTAAATATATATTAAGAGTTTAAGATCGCACTATATTGAAGGAAAATGTATTTAGGAGAATTTGTTTAATTTATACCATATTTCAATGTCTCATCGCTCTACCATATCTCAATAAGATCTACTCGGAGCTGGAACATGATCCTTTGCATGCAATTTTTAATTTGTTATTTAAGAAGAAATTAATTGAATGAATGACCTGTAGAAGTCTTACACTAACTGATTCCATAAGCTGCAAGCAATTATGAAGGTGATGGTGTGCCTATAATATTATTGCTATTTAATTCCCCTATAATCGTACGTATTTTAGGGGAAATCTCCAAGTGTAATGTGATTTTTTTAGGACTGACATTTTCCAATTAGTCTTCAGGTTGACATGATTTCGACCGAAAGTATCTGTCTCTCTTCTATTGTATGATACACCCCGCTATAAAATGTTAATACACATTACTACAGGACATAATGCCGTAAGAAAGCACGTAATGCCGTAAGAAAGCTTATCTTTTTTTGCATGATTTAAAATATTTAGATGTAACGTTGGCTTGAATGGATTTTTATAAATAAGGGGAAAATACGCTATTCTTACCTTTCTAATAACTATTACTAATATTTGCATATATGTACCTATGTAGGTATGCAACGGCATATGTTAAAGCTTTCTCCAATATTTAGCGGTTGGTGTCTATGTAAAACATCTTGGACTTTATACAAAGAGCCTTTGGCCTTCACCATGATTAGAACAGCTATGTCTGACATAATTATATATTTCATATACATGCGTGAAAGCCTTGTCCTTTCGTCCTTATAACTATGAAGCTTCCGACACCTCTAACTAGCAATTATGTCTTAACTATTCACACTTGAATTAATTATATACAAAAAAAAATCTTGAAGGTTATTGATTACAAGTGTTGAAAATAAACACCTTGTGAATGAATGCTTTATATCTCATAATGCATTCTTACACTTACATAATTGTTGATTATGAGCTGTTTTTTAAAGTCAACCATGGCAGCATTAGTGCTGTTTTGTCTGTTCTTACTTCTTATACTACTTTGCTTTGCCCCATATATCTATTTATTTAATTTGATGGCGCAGCTGTCATTTTAGCTGTTTGTGCGTTCGATTAACATTAATTCTAGGAACGATTAGTCATTTAGCTATTTTATTAGTTACTTCAGTTATATGTAAGGGTGATGCTGAATCTTTCTGTCTTCAATTCAATGATTACAAGCAGCATGGAATAATATGCATCTTCTTTATCTCTTTGTACACGTACGTTTATAACTGCTCCGCTGCCTCAGTATGTGAGTGTGTTGCTTTTGGTAGAAGTGGATGTGGCCTAGATTAGTATAATACGGCAGCCAGCCATACATACAGTGTTCAGCAGCAGGTTATGGCCACTAACCATATATTTGTCTCAAGTAGAGTTGCCAGCTGAGATGGGATTCCTTTGAGAAGCTAACTAAACCCACTCGCCTTTAAATTAATGATAAGATACTAATTTCTTTCTTGATCAATCAACAAGATTTTATATTTGGCAGTCACGCATATATTATTAGAAATCAATCATGCAATAATCTGTTGTTAATCTATTTCGATACTTTTGCTCGCTGCCCGAAAGCTACTATAGATGACTACACAAACCTTTCTGTATACGTACCATAGATAAACGCACGTATTGTGATTTACTGTGTTAAGGTAGGAATTGAAATTGTGGAGAGGAGTTTAATTATGAACAATGGGGGTATACATATTGTTATATATAAGAAAGAGAAATAAATTATTTAAATAGATGAGAAAAACCATAAAATATGTTAATTTGTAATATTTCTTATCTAATAAATTTTTTTAGGAGAATTAAAAATGATTTAAATTTCCTAAGTTGGCCAATCACATTAAACTATGTGATTAATTACATTATACCTCTTCTCTTAAAAAAAAAATACATTATACCTCTTATGAGATTAATTTTTAAGGAAAAAATTTGTAATTTAAGTTTATCTTTAAATTTTAACAATTAGTAAACTATAGTTTTTCGCCAAACTTATAAAAATGATTGGAATCTATCTTATAATTCTACATTTATGATTAATAAAATATTAATAATAAAATATAATATATATGTGAAATTGAAACACTAAAAGCGTCCCTGTCAAGAAGGCCCTGATACATCATTACTCCTTATAGGCCCATCAACGACTAGTTGGGAACACAAGCACGTGCACATGGATATATAATAAATATATATGCATAACTCATAGCTAAACTTGCCCTGTATTCTTTCTGTCACGTCATGGCGACAAATGATGATAGATGCCTTCTTGGTGACGTGGCTTACGATGTGTAGAGAAGCTTAGCATCTCATTAACAATCACTGGTTAGCTTATTCACGTGTTTTTTTCAACGTAGCTTGAGCCTAAACAAAAGTATGTTTAATCAATGTGCCCACACCATCCAAATGGCAATAGCAGCGCCATTGTGCGTAAAAGCTAAAGCCTTTTAGGAGGCAGGATTATGGTGGAAATTGACTTAAATTAGAAGGCAGCATCATCAAGTATAGATAACGTCTATGAAGTGCAAACAAATTGAAAATTTGGCTATCAATAATTCAACAATAGCATGGCCATAGATTCCAAGCTGTATTCTATAAGGATTAGCAACTATGGTCATTTGTTATTTTTCAAAAAAAAAACTATGGTCATTTGTTGTATAATATTTAACATGTTATATTTTGACTTTTCATCTATATTCCATACATATATTGAAGACGCATTAAACGGAGTTTGTTGTAAAACATTTTTGGTTTATTATCAATATCTATATCAAGGGTTTTAATTAATATGATTTAGTTTTATTTTGCCAATGTTGTTTATTTAATACTTAGGAAGTAGGATAAAAATTAATATTTAGTGTTTCTATCTTGCTAAATCATATTTAGTTTTAATCCTAGTTTGGATTCCGATTTGAATAATATTTGGAATTTGAAATTTTGATGATTTAGAAGAATCACAATTAATATTTTTATTTAGCCTATTTAATTACTTTTGTATGGCATTAGGGAATTTTTCATTTTCTTTCTTTCTAAATTGGCTTGAGTTACTACTGCATATCTCAAAAAATTTGAATATAGGGTTTTGATTAAATCTTTCTTGTTTGATAGAAGGATTTAAAGACAACTGATCTTATACAGTATGCAAATTGTTATTATCATAATTGCTCTGATACATAATATTTTCTTACATCTTTTAGATTCACATTCTCACTTCCAATTTTTATTTTTAAAGCGAAAACTGTAAATATAATTTATTTATAGGAAATTTTAATTTCATAATAAGGAGGGTTTTTATACGATAATTTTCTCCTGTTGTAGTTTCCTATATCTTTGCTTTATTATTATTGTTAATAGCTCTAAAGGGGTATTCTATGTTATTTTCTTAGGCATATATTTCAAATCTGTCAAAGAATAAAATATTCTTCGTGCAATTGTTTTTACTTTACTTATAACTCATTATTCTTGTTTTTGGTTAAAGAGGAAAATGTTGAAGATGTTGAGGGAAATTGTTCTTCATTATTTCTGTAAATAAGTTGTGGACTATTTTTTATTTTAATCCACTTCCTGAAGACTAGAGGATGGAATATCAAATGTTGCGTGCCTAAATAAATCTTCACTTCGGACTTTTTTTTATATATGGAGTTCTAGAGACTCTTCCTAACTTAAAAGTAGAGGTTGAGGCATTATCATCAAATCTAGGACTTGTTTATGTTCTATTAAATGATAACCTTAGTCTACCGTCATTGTATTGCTATATTTCTTTAATTTTTCTATTAGGGCTTAAATGCGCAGGTGGAGTTGAATCTGTTGTATCTTAAATACCTGTTCCTTAGGAAGAGTTATATCTTTCTATTTCATTGATTTGGAGACTACAAAGTTGAATTTTGTAAAATTAGTTTGTAAAAATACGATTATGCTTTTTTGACTATATATTAAGGCTTTGGAGGCAAAAGTTGTATTTATAACTTTTTAACATATTTTATATGTTAATGCTAGGTGGATTGATACAATGTTCATTTTGTAATTACAAGTCTTTATTTGCAATACTAAAGCATTTAAAATATCTTTATATCTAAGAGATATTGTTAGGTTTGGATAACAATCAAAGGAAATGAGGAAATGGGGTCGGTGCAACTAGACTCTATTGAACTTAGGAGTGAATCATGAAAGTCATTGAACCTAGCATCTATCAATACCATTAATATTGAAGTGTTTAATCCTTACTTAGTGAGGGGCTTTACTTCTACTTGGACTAATCCTATATCAATGTATTTGAAAATTTTCTCTTTATGTTTGTTTATTGAGTTCTGAGTTAATCGGTCGACAGTTTTAAAGGGCTTTAATAGAGGAATATCACGTTCCTCTATTTTAATAGTATAGTCCATTTTTATGAAATAAATTAAAATTTGATTATTGATAAACTTTTTCCAAATTTTGGGATTGTCCAATTATCAATAGACTTTTTAAAGTTTTCATTTATTATTTCATTAACGTTAATGATTCTTTCATGAGTACTAGAGGTAGATCCAATAAAGATAGATTTAGACCTCGTAAATAAATGTACCTGTTAAGAATATTAGTTTCTCCAGTTATGAGTGGACTAAACTAACAGACTTACATGCCACTCATTGGCTAAATAAATCCTTACTAAAGCTAGATCCATTCGATTGAATAAAAACTTAGAATAATTATATAAATAAAAATTAATGATTTATTAGAGAAAAAGTTGGTAGTGGATTAAACTAAAAACAATCCACAACTTATTTACAAAAATAATGAACAACAAGCTCCCCTAACATCTTCAATATTTTTCTCTATAACTAAAAACATGAATAATAAGTTATATGTGATAGAAAAAGTGTCAGAAGTAAACAAAAAAATTTTGATGGATGGTAGAGCTTATATGCTACAAGCTGAGCATATATAGTAAGAAAAATAATTGTAAATAATAATGAGGTTTTAAAATAAATAATTCACTTTATTTTTCAAATACTTTACTTTAGGCTTTGAAGAAGAAGAGAGGAAGGCTTTGATATAAAGCTTTACAAGAGAAGAAATGAAATGAAAAGCCTTAAATTATCTTTGATAATTAGGGAAATGCATTAATATTCAAACAAGCTTTACTATAAGTAAATCCTTAAGGCCCACTTAATATTTCTAATTTGGTTTTATAGTAACTTAGTTGGTGTTTAACTATTGTTGTTATTCTTTTAAGTAAATCAATCCTATCTAAAGTTTATACTTATATTATTTCAAGTTAAGGATGTGTTAATAATTCTGTTAATTCGTTGTCTTTTTGTTTTAAAACAATTAATCTATTTTCTATAGAAATCTTAAATATAACATATTAAATTCAAATAGTATAAAGACATGAATAAAACATTAGTAGCAATAACAAACCAAATTAATAAAAATTAAAGTAAAAATAGAATATTATAGCTTGATAGATGGCAACTTTGATAGGTGGCAGAACCAACTACCATCCTTGATAACAAATATTAAAGCAAAAACTAAAGTAAATATAAATGCATGATGGGTGGCAAAACAAGTCCACTACAAGTTGAGCATAAATAGAAAGAAAAATAATTGCAATTAATAATAAGGCTTTAAAATAAATAGCTCTCTTTGTTTTTTAAATATGATAAAGCATTAATTCAAGGGCTTTAGGCTATGAAGAAGAAACTAGGAAGACTTTGATACAAAGCTTCCTAAGAGAAGCTCTAGCTTTAGGTTTTAATACAAGGCTTTATTATGGGTTTAGAACAAGGCCTTATTATGGGTTTAGACCAATAAGGGAATTGGAAGGCTTTAGACTTTGGTTAATAAGCGAGAGAGGTAGGTTGTAATTTTTACGTTGAAACTTATAAATCTTTTAAAAGTTGAGCTTGTAAAATATCTTTTTGTTTTCGATTATTTAAAACTTGATATTTTGAGTTTTTTAGATTTCTTAGTATTTCATCCTTGTTAATGATTTAATGATTTTTTATTAGTAATAGAGGTAGATACATTAAAGACAGATTAAGATCTCATAAAAAAATCTAATTCTTAAAAAATATTAGTTTCTTCAGTCACTGAGCCCCCCAAAAGGTCTTGTGAAGGTTAGCATACCAAATCACTTATACAACCACCACATTCCATTTGCACAACTCTGATGCAATGGTACTGTGGTCCCATTTCCAAATTGCATGACTGGGATTCGAGCTCCCAACATGGGATGACCGGGCCAAAACCTGGTGGCTCTGATACCATTGAGTCGCCCAAAAGGCCTTGTGAAGCGTTAGCATACCAAATCA
This sequence comes from Erythroxylum urbanii, assembly GCA_027568935.1. Classification (NCBI taxonomy): domain Eukaryota; kingdom Viridiplantae; phylum Streptophyta; class Magnoliopsida; order Malpighiales; family Erythroxylaceae; genus Erythroxylum; species Erythroxylum urbanii. The sequence goes on along the minus strand of JAOQML010000007.1, from coordinate 17,589,065 downwards.
CTTAGACATTAGCTCATCTGTAAGGATTTGTCTCTCCAAAAGAATTTGTCTCTAATACTAACGGGGAAGCATGAATAGATGAAAAATTAGAAAAAAATCTGAGTTATATTTGATAATTAAGGAAATGTATTAATATTCAAATAAGCTTTAGTCTAAGTAAATACTTAATATTTTTAATTTTGTGTTATAGAATTGTAGTTGGCATCTAAGTGTTTTTTTATTCCCTTAAGTAGATCAATCCTATCTAAAGTTTATAGTTCTATTATTTGAGGATGAGGATGTGTTAATAATTATATTAATTCATTGTGTTTTTACTTAAAAATAATTAATTCTTTTTCAATAGTTTTTGCTATTTTCTTTAGAAATGTAAATATAACATATTAAATTCAAATAGTATAAAGACATGAATAAAGCATTAAACCAATAACAAACGAAAATAAAACAAAAATAAACTAAATTCATAAACATAATTTGGCATATCAAACATTAATTGGCAGTAGTTAAAGTATCCAAGATAAAATTTTATAAACTAAATAAAAAATATGACAAGTAGTAGAACTAGTCCATTATAAGCTAAGCATAAACAAAAAAGAAAATAATTGTAAATAATAATAAGGCTTTAAAATAAATAATTGTCTTTGATTTTCAAATAGGATGAAGCATTAATACAAGGGTTTAGGCTTTAAAAAAGAAACGAGGAGGCCTTCATACAAGGCTTCAAATCTCATGTTTTGAAAATCCCGACGCCCCCTGTTCCACTAACATCTAACCAATGTTGCGAATACTGTACCGGACTTGGTACTGGATTGAGGTCTGGAACGGTACTGTACCGGTATCGGTCAATACCGGATACCGTTTCGGGCAATTTTTTATATTTATGAAATAGTCCCTGAAATTTTAAAAATTTGCAAAATAGTCCACTGATA
>JAOQML010000007.1:17558254-17586816 GCA_027568935.1 Erythroxylum urbanii | reverse complement strand
ATAATTATTTTTAAATGTATATTAAAAAATTTAATGATATATAATATTAAATAATAAATTATATATATTAAATAAGTTTTTTAAAAATCAAAATATGAAATTGCCTCAAGTTTATAAAACTATATTTTTCATTCTTCTGTACAAAATATTTTTTAACTTAAAAAATATTATTTATCAAAGGCGCTCATTCTTAAAGGATTTGCAGTAGAATGTGTTTAGATCATTTGTTCCGATTACCATGTTCCACGTAGAACCCTAAGCCTTTCCTTCCAATGAAGGTAAATTTTATGCTCGGTGAATAGTATTTTTGCATGAATAGTGATTTTTGGGGACCCAATCTTGAAAAGAATTGAAAATATTCATAATAAGTAATAGAGTCTAATGGAACTGAAACGGATTGAAAATGATTCCGATTGGATGGATTTTGGGAATTTAGGAAGTTTAGGACTTAAAATGCCCTTATTGGAAAATAATGGATATTGATGTTTTTAACCCTATTCGAATATTTTTTAAAGCATCCAATTAATACGTATTGACCTTAATAAGAATATTTCATGGTCAATTTGATGATAAGCCCGTTGCAGAATATTTTTCGATTGTAATTCAGTTAGTCGGTGAATTAAATTCATTAAAGGACAATTTGTCTTTTTGAATAATGACTAGGGGCAAACTAATCTTTTTACATGCTGAATAGTGGATTGATGATTCATGATGGAAGATGACATGTGTCATGTGTCATGTGTTAAAGGAGTAAAGTTAAGACAATTGTTTCATTCTTTTTTGCATAACCGTGAGAGTGAAAGTGAGTTACCTATGAGTGAAAAACAAAAGAAGAAAAGAAGAGAGCCAAAGGTGGGTTTCATCCAAGCTTGAGAGAAGAAGGGTGTAGCTGATTTTCCATGGTTTGGAGCATGATTTGATGAAAGCTTGCAATTTTCCAAAAGATTGAAAGAAAGTGGTAAGTTTTCCTAACAATTTTTAGTGAAATTCTGTATTATGATTCTTGGTTTCCTTGAACAGTCCTAGTGTTTTAGCTATAACTTAGTCTAACAAACTCTAAATTCGGTGATTCTAACTGTAAATGAAACCTAAGACATAGTACTAAAAATATATAGAAGAGACATAGACCTAATTCTAGCTTAATGATATTGGAAATTCAGATTGATTATGGTAACCTGATATTGTCCCTGTGTTGAAGCAGCTTATGATATTTGGTACATTTTTCATAATTTAGAGGTTTAAATGGCATGATTTTTGATCATACGGAAACTAGAGACATAGAGGAACAAATGTCTAGAAGACTTCAAAACCTAATTTGAATATAGAAGAGACATAGACCTAATTCTAACTGAATGATATTGAAATTGAGATTGATTATGGTAACCAGATATTGTCCCTGTATTGAAGTAGCTTGTGATATTTGGTACATTTTTCATAATTTAACAGTTTAAATGGCATGATTTTTAATGATATGGAAACTAGAGACATAGAGGAACAAATGTCTAGAAGACTTCAAAACCTAATTTGAAAGTTTGATATGTGAAAATTAAGGAACAAGTGGAGGCATGGATTCTGGACATAGGTCGTAACCATGATTCTTTATGCATGATTGTGATATGGTGAATTAAATTAGGTAAGATTGTGTGATGAAGAAATTAGTAAGTTAGAATAGGTAAAATATGGTGTTAAGTAAAATTACAAGTTTTATTTGGAAACGAAAACTAATAGGTTAGCTTAGAAATACGATTAGCATATATATTAAGAGATTAAATACTAATCTCGAATTTGGTTAAACCAAAATATAATTTTAATGTCTTATTTCCAAATTTGGAAATAAATGACTAAGAAAAATGTGTTTTGTGTAGATAAAGGAAAGACACCAAATGCGTGAGTGTACTTGGCAATAAGTTTGCAAAATGGTGAGTGTATTTTAATTGTGTCATTTGAATAACTTCTTTGCAAAAGAATTGATGGAATGTGATTTAAAATTATGCATTCAATTTTTTGATTATGAAATTGAAAGAAGTTTAAAATTTTGAACGTACATGGGCCAAAGGCAGTTTCACGATTGTGACAGGCTCCAGACATCTCCATTTGTTTTTTGTTTCGAAATTGTATAAATTACTTTACAAAATGGTTTAACTTTTATGACACAAGTTAAAGTACTTAGAAAAATGATTTCATTTTTAGCCTATGCTACATTGTTAGGCTCATTACATGATATTATGCCGGTCAGAGTATTCCAAACGTGCATGACAGTATCTAGGGGGCGTCAGTTACTAATAGTGGGTGGTATTATGTCTATTAATAGTCCAGTCTGGTGAGTCACCCTCTACACATATGGAGTATATAAAGTTCTAGCCAAAATTGTTACAGGTAAGTGATGCAAAACTAGCTCTATAACTACCAGTCTATAGTGGTTAACCTATTACAGGGAATCGATGTAGAACCAGCTCTCTAACTAGTACTTAATCAATCACGGGTAAGTGATGCAGAACCAGCTCTGTGTCCTTATGCCTAAGGGTACTATAGTGTAAAAAACTTTATGGTAGGCTATATCGTATAAGAAGTTAATGACAATAAATAATGTCGCCACTATTTGCTTTAAAAGTAAAATAAAAAATTTTGGTTTCAAGAGGCTTATATGTTTTATATTAGTATTGTCTTATACTATACGAAATGAATTTCTTTTAGGGAGATGTCAATGATTAAAAATGATTTGTAAAGAATTTTATTTACATTCACTGAGCTCGTTTAGCGCTTTATTTTTGTTTTTAAATAAAACCTCTCAGGTACACGGTCAAGGGCTTCAATAGTAGGACTCCACCTTGCTTGTAGTTAACTTCGTCACATATTACTATGTAGGCATTTTTACCTTGTATATATTTTTGAGACTATTGCATATCCTTGAACATGTTTTGGAACGTACATTTTTGTAAAGAATAGATGTGTATAAAGGTTTTTAAATGAAATGTATGATTTTATTATAGCTTTTCAAAGTTTATTGATGTAACTATTTAAGGTTGCATGTGAGTGGATTTGAAGTCCATAATTTGTAGTTGAGAAAATTGATGTGATAATAGAAGTGCTTTGAACTTTTACGGGGACTTTGAAATTTTTAGGATGTCAAAATATAGCCATTGTGCTACCGAAATTTTTAATAAATTGAAAAACAAAACTCCACTATTTACATTTCTTATTGTTGAGTTGAAGCTTTTCCTTAACAAGGGCAATAGGCTTAGCTTTATGGGAACTTTCCAGCAGATTCAGATATCAACTGAAGGGTCCTCGTGGAGTGCCGGGCAGGTCGCCTAGTCATTATAAGATAGGGGCTTGTCAGTGTTGGTATTAGAGCCCATTTTTTTAAAAAAAAGTTTCCTCCTTTTTTGTTTAAATTTTTTTACGTTGTTTTAAAAGTGAGGTGGCCAATATAATGTTGTGATTTACATGCATATGGTTTCATCAACTAAATTTTTTTTACACATTTGCATTTTTATTGAATAAATAGCATGATGCATAGACGAGGTTATGGACATCCTATGAGAGCCATTCCAACGACTCCTACACTTGAGGCACCTCTAGCACGAGAGGGTGAACACATGCCAGATTCAGTGAGTGCCTCTATGAACCAGCCACATGGTGAATAGTTAGGGCGAGCGGAACAAGTTAGGTGCTTTTTAGTGCAGAACAGATAGCTCAAATACTCGTCATGGCAATGCGGCAGCCACGTGAAAATGTGGAAGCCTTTGGATGTTCTATTTAGTGTGTTTGTAAATTAGGCACAAAGACTTTTAACAGAAGTGGAGATCTCAAGAGTGCGCTTATATGGTTAGATTGAGTTATGAAGATATACAGAGTTGTGGGATGCATAAATGAGCAGAGAGTTGTGTTTTCCACCTTTCTTCTCGAGAATTTGGTGGAAGGCCATTAAAAGATGACATTCGATTAGGATATCATGGGCAAATTTTCAAAAAGAGTTCACAGACAAATTCTATGCACAAAGTTATAAAGATGCAAGGGTAGAGGAATTCTTCTGTCTAGAGTAGGGTTTGATGTCAGTGACAGATTATGAGAAGAAGTTTTTAGAACTTGTTAGAAATGTTTTATTTATTATTGATAGTGAGGAACAGAAGTACAAGAGGTTTGCTGCAGGTTTGAGTCCTAAATTACGGATCCTTTTATCTTTGGCTTCACAAACACTCTACGGGGAATTAGTTGAAGCTGTAATAAAAGTGGAGAGAAATACAATAGCAATTACTCAAAGTGCAAGATTAGAACAGAAGTGCAGTGCATCAGCTAGTTCATCTCAGGGTCTAACAAAGAAAAATAAATTAAGATTGTCTGGTGGCAGGAGGTTTAACAGAGGAGGATCATCCAGCTAGGGATCCTTTGGGTCACCCATTAGGCCCAAAGACTCCCGCGACACTAGGACCCTAGTGCCAGAATATGTTACTTACAGTATAAGGCATTTGGGTAAGTGCCAGATGAATATGACGGGTTACTTCCACTGTGGTTAGGAAGGCCACTTTATCAAAGATTGTCCACAGTTAGTTGCCACAGAGAGGTTAGTAGTTGGATCTTTGGCACCACCACAAGTTAGAGGGGGTTATAAATAGGGTGGCCGAGGTTCTCAGAGCGGAGGGTCGACTTTTGCTAAAACTAGTAGAGGTTCAGGGAGTAAGGGAGTAGCCCCTACAAGACAGGTAGGTAGATCCCACATACAGGCTCGAGTTTCTGCAATCACTCAATAGGAAACTGATGCCGCACCAGATGTAGTCACCGGTATCATTTATATCTTTAAGCAAGATGCTTATCCTTTAGTAGATTCTGGTGCTACACATTCTTTCATGTTTATGGGTTTTTCTACAAAATTGAAAGTTGAACCTCAGTTATTAGATGTTAGGATAGTAGTTTCCATCCCAGTTGGAAACTCACTTTTTGCTAAAAGAGTGTTTATAAATAGTAAAATACTGATCGAGGGTAAATAGTTTCCAGTAATCCTAGTTATATTAGATAACTGAGATTTTGATTTTATTCTTGGAATGGATTGGTTGTCCACATATCGTGTAGTAGTGGATTGTTTTAAAAAGGAGGTAAGGCTGAGTGGATTAGGGAAATCCGAGATAACATTTCACGGGATATGGAAAGTTCTTCCCATCAATTTAGTTACTGCTATAGGAGCTAGTAAGATGCTTTGTAAAGGATGCCAAGGATATCTAGCTTACATGATTGCACCGAGTAATGATGAGGTTCAATTAGGAGAAATTCTGGTGGTTAGAGAGTTCCCTGACGTGTTTCTAGAGGATCTTCCCAGATTACCTCCAAATAGGGTAATAGAATTTGAGATATATTTAACTCCAAAAACTCAATCGATTTTAATTGCTCCTTACATAATGGTTGTAGTAGAGTTAAAGCAAATAGAGAATTTAGCCCAGTTTACAAAAAGCCTTAGGTATACGCTTGAAGTTTAGCACTGCCGTTCACCCCCAAATAGATAGACAATCAGAAAGGACTATCCAAACACTTGAGGATATGCTTAGGTCTTGTGTTATAAAGTTTAGAGGGAGTTGGGATACACACCTACCATTAATAGAGTTTGCCTACAATAACAGTTATCAAGTCAACATTGGTATGACCCTTTATGAGGCATTTTATGGAAGAAAGTGCAGAACTCCAGTATGTTGGGATGAGGTAGGTGAAAGGAAATTGATAGGTCCAAAGCTTGTATAAATGACAACAGATAAAATTCAAGTTATTCGAGATAGATTAAAGATAGCTCAAGATAGGCAGAAAAGCTGCGCAAATAATCATCGTAAGGATCTTGAGTTTGAAATTGGAGATAGAGTATTTCTCAAAATTTCCCCTTGGAAAGGTGTATTTAGGTTTGGGAAACACGGTAAGCTAAGTCCATCTTACATTGAACCGTATGAAATCACAGAAAGAGTTGGGTCAGTGGCATATTGATTGAAACTACCAGATGAGCTTGCGAGGATTCATAATGTCTTCATGTATCTATGCTTCACAAGTATCTGTAATCACAAAACAATTGGTGAAACTAAAGGAAGATTTGACTATCAAAGAGGAACCAATACAGATCCTCAACCGCAGAGAATAGGTCCTATTTATTAGGATCATTCCTTTGGTTAAAGTACTATAAAGGAATCATGTAGTAGAAGAAGCTACATGGGAGCCTGAACAACAGATGCGTACATTGTATCCCCAACTTTTTAAAACATGTATGCCTAGTTAAATTTGGAGGATTACATTTATAGGAGGGGAGATTGTAAAACTCCAAACCTTTCCTTTTAATGAAGGTAAATTTTATGTTTATTGAATAGTTTTTTTTCACATGAATAGTGATTTTTAGGGACCCGACCCTAAAAGGAATTGAAAATATTCATTCATAATAAGTATTAGAGTCTAATAATAATGAAACGGATTGAAAATAATTCCGATTGGATGGATTTCAGGAATTCAAGAAGTTTAGGACTTAAAATGCCCTTTTTGGAAAATAATGGATATTGATGCTTTTAACCCCATTCGAATTTTTTTAAGGCATCCAGTCAATACATGTAGTATTTCATGGTTAATTTGATGATAAGCCCGTTGTAGAATATTTTCTTATTGTAATTCGGTTAGTCGGTGAATTAAATTCATCAAGGGACAATGTGGTCTTTTTGCATAATGATTAGGGGCAAATTAGTCTTTTTACATGCTAAATAGTGGATTGATGATTCATGATGGAAGATGACATGTGTTATGTGTTAAAGGAGTAAACTTAAGACAATTGCTTCTTTTTGTCATAATTGTGAGAGTGAAAGTGAGTTACTTGTAAGTGAAAAACAAAAGAAGAAAAGGAGAGAGCCAAAGGTAGGTTTTGACCAAGCTTAAGAAAAGAAGGGTACAACTGATTTTCCATGGTTTGTAGCATGGTTTGAAGAAAGCTTGCAATTTTCCAAAAGATTGAAAGAAAGTGGTAAGTTTTCCTACCTATGTTTAGTGAAATTCTGTATTATGATTTCTGTTTCCTTGAACAATCCTAGTGTTTTGGTCATAACTTAGTCTACAGAACTCCAAATTGGGTGATTCCAACTGTAAATAAAACCTAAGACATAATAAACTTCTCTAGAAGAGACCTAGACCTAATTCTAACTGAATGATATTGAAAATTGAGATTGATTATGGTAACTGATACTGTCCTTATATTGAAGCAGCTTACGATATTTGGTACATTTTGCATAGTTTAGAAGTTTAAATGGCATTAGTTTTTATAATATGGAACTAGAGACATAGGGTAACAAATGTCTAAAAGACTTCAAAACTTAATTTGAAGGTTTGATATATGAAAATTAAGGAACAAATAGAGGCATAGATTTTGGACATGGGTCATAACCATGATTCTTTATGCATGATTGTGATATGATGAAATAAATTGGGTGAGATTGTATTATGAAGAAATTAGTAAGTTAGAATAGGTGTGTTTAAGTGAATTTTGAAGGTTTATTTGGAAATGGAGACCAATAGGTCAGCTTATGGAAGTAAGCTGAAATACGATTAGTGTACGTGTTACGTCGTTAAATACTATTCTCGAATTTGGTTAAACCGAAATATAGTTTTAATGTCTTATTTCAAAGTTTGGAAATAATTGACTAAGAAAAATGTGTTTTGTCTAGACAAAGGAAAGGCACTAAATGTGTGAGTGTGCTTGGCAATAAGTTTGCAAAATGGTCAGTGTATTTTAATTGTATCATTTGAATAGCTTCTTTACTAAAGAATTGATGACATGTGATTTAAAATTATGCATTCAGTTGTTTGATTATGAAAATGAAATAAGTTTAAAATTGTGAACGTATATAGGCCAAAGGTAGTTTAACGATCATGAAAGGCTCCACACATATCCCAATTATTTTTGATTTCGAAATTATATAAATTACTTTACAAAATGGTTTAGGCTTTATGACATAAGTTAAAGTACTTAGAAGTATGATTTCATTTTTAGCCTATGGTACACTATTAGGCTCATTACATGATATTATACCAGTCAAAGTATTCCAAACATGCATGGCAGTATCCAGGGGGCATCAGTGCCTAAGAGTGGGTGGAATTGTGTCTGTCAATAGTCTAGTCTAGTGAGTCGCCCTTTACACGTACAGAGTATATAAGGTGCTAGCCAAAATTGTTATAGGTAAGCGATGCAGAACCAGCTCTGTAAATACCAGCCTATAGTGGTTAACCTATTACGGGTAAACGATGTAGAACCAGCTCCACAATTAGTGGTTAACTAGTCACAGGTAAGCGATGTAGAACTAGCCCCGACTTTATGCCTAAGGGTACCATAGTGCAAAGAACTTTGTGGTAGGCTATATCGTATAAGAAGTTCATGATAGTAAATAATGAGGCCACCATTTGCTTTAAAAGTAAAATTGAGAAATTTGGTTTCAAGAGGCTTATCTGTTTTATATTAGTATTGTCTTATAATAGGTGAAATGAATTTCTTTTAGGGAGGTGTCAATGATTACAAATGATTTGCAAAGAATTTTATTTACACTCATTGAACTTGTTTAGCTCACACTCTATTTCTTGTTTTTAAATAAAACCTCCCAAGTGCATGCTCAGGGGCTTCAGTAGCAAAGACTCCACCTCGCGAGTAGTCTACTTCATCACCTACTGCTGTGTAAGCATCTTTACCTTATACATATTTTTGAGAACTATTGCATATCTTTAAACATGTTTTGGAATGTCCATTTGTGTAAAAAATGGATATGTATAAAGGTTTTTTAATAAAATGCATGATTTTGTTGTAGCTTTTAAAATTTTATTGATGTAACTATTTTAGGTTACGTGTGAGTGGATTTGAAGTCCACATTTTGTAGTTAAGAAAATTGATGTGAGAACAAAAGTGTTTTGAGCTTCTATAAAGACTTTGAAATTTTTAGGATGTCAAAATATAGTCGTTGTGCTACCGAAATTTTTAATCAATTAAAAAAAACTCCACTGTTTACATTTCTTATTGTTGAGTTGAAGCTTTTCCTTAACAAGAGAAATAGGCTTATCTTCACGAGAACTTTCTAGCTGATTCGGATATCGATTGGAATGTCGAGCAGGTCGCCTAGTCATTGCAAGATAGGGGCTTGACATTTCAACTCTATTCTCGCCTTAAAATGACATCATTTTATGTCTATTTACGCATAAGACAACGTCATTTTAGGGTGAAAATAAGGTTAGAACAGGGTATTCGGGACATAAGATCTTATGCCTAATAAAATTTAGAGGAGAATACTCCAAATTGTAAGACTTGAGTAAGAATCTGCAACTTTAATTAAAAATGCAAGCAACAAAGTTTGCAGTCATTTTTCACGTGTTGGAGTATAATATTTTTTAACTCTTCAGATAACTATAAAAATTTTTTAATTATTAACTTAATCATCGATAAATCTACATTCCTTTTATTAAAGAGTTGAGATATCTGAATTGTCACCCCACACAACTAAGGTTGCTTTCAGTCCAAAATTCACCTCAATTACTCACTCTCCATCTAGCTCCCCTTCCAATCACACTTTAAACTGTGAAAATGCTTCACCATCTGTATTTCAGTTTCCTTCCTAACTTCGACTTTAAAAACATGGAATTTACATAATATTTAGCCTTGAACACCCTTGCCACTAAAGAATAAGGCTAGTTGATGAATCTTTACTCACGTTTTCTTAATAATGCTATATTAAACTTATAAATTCCTATGAAACCCATCCCACCTCATTTCTTCCTTTGACATATTTTGTCCCATTTCATCCAATTGATTGCTTTACCAACTATCAAATTAGAGAACCACCAACATGAATTTATCATTTTTTCTATTGCCACTTACAGCTTGATAGGTAGTAAACATATACTGGACACATAATTTGACATTACTTGGGTGACCATTTTGAGTAATATCTCTTTGGCCCCATGTGTGAGACATTTTTTGTTCTATCCATGTAGTCGTTTCCATACCTTGTCCCAAACATATGCAAATATTTCATTAGCTATCTTATACCCGTGTAATAGACCTTGCCTGTCTTTGTACTTGATTAGTGGTGATAAATCCTTGGCATATAATAAGAAAAGATACATAGATAGGAGATCTCGTTACTGCAACCCCATCTTCGAAATAATATGGTACAATTATCATAGGACATGTTGTTGGAAAATCAGGCTGGGATCTGTTACCATGTGTAGTAGAATAATTACGATTTTTTTTTGATTTTTCGAAAACTAAGATCACTTTAATTCTATAAAATGATTAACACATAAATTATAATAAAGTGTGAATCTTAGTTCATACCTTATTTCGAAGCTTGATCCTTTTCTTGTTGTATCCCTCAAACTATTTGTGAAACTAGTTCATTTTAACCACCTTAGCCTTACTAGTGTCTGGCTTCTAATAGTATCCACAGATCAAGTTAAGAGATCTCTATAAATCTTATAGAGAGGGTTAAGCAAGGAGTGTTAGTTTTATCAGACCTTAAGCATATTTATAATAAGTTTTGGACATTTTAGTAATTTAATTGAAATTAAATTATAATTTCAATTTAACTTTAATTAGAATTACAAACAATTCTAACTGAATACCAATAATGCCTAAATAAGATTCAATATCTCATATTGATTATTATTTATTAAATATATCATATTTAATTATAAAGTTTCTTAAACTTTATAATCAAGTCAAACTTGATTAAAATATCTTTGCTCTTTTTAGCACGTTCTTTATATGAGAGCTCATTAGGTTCCCAAATATATTTGCAATTGATACAAATTATAACCCTAAATCCTATTTAGGATTAGATAAATTTAGTTCCTTTAATTTATCTTTAAATCTCTCATTGAACAATTTAGATCCATTGATCAAAATTGACATCTAGTAACACATCATGACCACCCAAATATTTAGGAATGTCAAAGTGGTTTTGACTAACCTTTCTGTGCATAATTATTCTATATAATTAAATCCTTTCATCATACAATGTTTCAATTAGACATAGAGCATGAAATTAATGTCCACTCTATTTTGAGTCAAATCATATTAGTTCTTTACTGTTAGCTATTGATTCAATTAATAATATTTGTAAACTATTTACAAAATGTCATTATACCTTTGCCAATAATTTCCTAAATCAATACTAATCAATAGCAACAAAACATTCCTCCTAATTACTTTAAGGTGATGAATCATATCTTGATACTCAACTACCTCTATACAGTTCATGCTACATCCAATGACTACGGAATGAGTTATCCATAATTAGAATATGTCATAAGTAGTATAAAAACATAACAATTTCTTTACAATATAACTTTGGATATCTCAAGTCAAATAATCACTTATACAATCATCGCAATGAAAATTTCCATAGACATACAAGTAATGTTCCAAATGGATTTCTCATATATAGTCAATTTAGTGAACTTGTTCTCTAATAAGCACCCACAAGTTCGTTTAAGTAGATCCATACTTTAACTTATGAGATTAACTAGTTTCGTCATAAGTGAAAACATAACGTGTGCTAGTCTTTTTAGACTCTATTAATGTCTAGTCTTAACAAAACAATAACTAGGAACAATTTAGAGATAATACATAAATGCAATATAAATCTTATAATTATAATCTCATTATAATTTTGTTTGTAATGCTTAATTATCCTATGGAATTTATTATATAAATCTAAATATGTACATGATAAATAATTCCTTTAAATTATTTTGTCACTTAAATATAACCAATTGATTGGCTATAGGGCATAATCCAACACAGATAATATTCCACAGTTAATTCATCCTTAGCAAACTTCAATGTAGCTATAAGATCTCTCAGAATCCCCATTCAACTCTATCATAAACCTTACTCATATCCATTTTAAGTGCTACAAATTCTTTAATTTTCTCCACCGTTATTAGACTATTATTAGTCATTTCTTTTATAGTCACATAGACATTTGGTTCCTAAGAAATTATTGATGGGAGAAGTTGTTTCATACTTTCAGTTTATTTGTCATTAGATTTAACACCTACTTATTAAGGACATTACAAAGTGATGTAGGATTGAAATTTTGTGTTACTTCTATCTTCTCACTTTTAGGAATTAATATCATTGTTATATAGTTGAGCTTTTCTAAAAACGATCCATTGTGAATGATAGTAAGGCATTTCTTTGTTATATCTTTACTAATATTTCTCAATAGTATTTGTAAAAGGTTGGATTCATACCTTCCAACTATAAGGATTTGTCAAGATTCATGGTGAATAAATCATCTTTTTCTTACATTTCAATTAAGTCCTCCATCAAACTCCTAGTTTAGACTATTACCAAATTTAAATATTACTCATAATATCTAGATATTATTCACCTTAAAAGAATTTAGATATTTCATAAAATATTTAAATAAAGATAAACAATTTATGGTGAAAATATTATAATTTATAGTAATTATAACAAATTGATTGTCACGGTTAAAATTAGTTTGATTAACCTATAAATACCTATCGATATTTTTATTTCATGCATCAAGAAACAAATTCAAGCATGCAATATTTGAACTTGTGAGAATTCAATCTTATAGGTTTAAATTATAAATTATTATTTGTAACTTATAGTTTGTGAGTGTTTGTATTGTAACTTCTTTTTTTACTTATAATAATATTTGTGTGACCTATTTCTTCCAATCTTAATTAAACTGTGACCTTATTCTATCTTTCTAATAATTTCAATAAGTGGTATCAGAGCCCAATTAAGGTGTGTATCTCTTTAATCATTGCACTAACTGCTTTATGATTGCAATTATAAGTGAAACCTCCATATCAGAAAATAAGGTAGAAAATATTCACTCTTTAAAGGTACTAAGTACTATTAACATATATAATTATTGTTTATTGATTGCAAGTTTCCAATATGAAAAGACTTAATAATTAACCTTGATATTTCACAAGCACACGGGTCGTTCGTGTAGTACCTAAGGTGTCGATCCCACAAGGAGGGTTAATCTAACCCTAAAATCTAAGGCTTAACTCAATTTTCAATAATTCAAAAAGAACAAAACTAAACAAGAAAATATTTCAATCACACAAGTAATTCCAATAATCAAATTCGAAAATAATAACAAGATAGCAGTTGCAACACCTAATCACAAAACAACCTAAAACTGCCAATTCAGAGAAAGGAGATTTTTATCCAACTTTAATGAAAACCTAATTAATTATGAATTTATTGAATTACCGGTTCTAGACAGTCCTAGGGTTGATTACTCTCTCTCAAGTTATAATCATTAACCTTAATTTATAAACCCCAATTAGATTATGGGAATTGTAACCTCTCGATCCAGAATTTATCAAAAACCTATATTAGATCTGAAATTGTCCAATAAACTATCGAAAACCTATGCAAGATCTCCTGTTACACAAATTTACCAATTTGATTCAATTCTTAATCTATTAAATTACCTAACTCTCGTTAGCCCAATTTAATGATTTTTCACTCAGTTCACCCTCTCAATTTGTTACCGAATTATGTAAGTGCAGAATTGAAATCACAAGAAATTCAATAAAAAATGCAATCAATCAAATTTCATTAATATCAAAGACAAAATATCTTGAAGGTAAGTTTAGACAATTCCTCAACATTCAACGAATCTATCATCTATGGCTATCTCAAATTCTATGCAATCATAAAGAATGAAATAAAACTAGAAATAGACTTAGAATGGATGGTGGAGGCAACAACGACGGGAAACTTCTTGTTCTGGGAAGTACTTCGCGTAAGCTTCTTCCTCATTCTCTCTTCCTTCATTTCTTTCTCAATCTCTCAATAAAACTATCTAGGGTTTCGGGATGGTGGCTAATGCAAAAGCTTCCTCTATGTATTCTTCTTGTTCTTTAAATATGTTGGGGGTCAAAACAGTCTAAAAAACTCCTTGAAACTTGACTTTTTCTTTTATTTGCGCGTCTGCTCGATGCAAGATCGTGGCTAACATCAAACCTTTCTGTCACGATCATGGCAATCAAGCCACAAACGTGGGCTGTGGCAGAGTCTTCTAATCACTATTGTGGCCCATATGTTGCGATCGTGGGCTGGCTCCCATGTTTCTGTCACAATGATGGCCTATTGTGCCAGGATCATGGCCCATGGTTTTGGCCTAAAAGTCTTCGAAACTTCTCTGCCCTTCCTTGTTGACCCTGAAACACCAACAGACACATTAAGGTACCTTACAAATATAATATTAAAGCTCAAAGACTTGCACTAACCCATAAAAACACTTAAACACGTAAACTGACGCATTTCTAACCTAAACACATACTAAACACTCAAATTAACACTTAATACATAACAAATTAAACCCTAAAACATGATTAAATCACACCTATCAACATCCCCACACTAAAATGTTTGCTTGTCCTCAAGCAAACAAAAAAAACATAACACACAGACACAACACACAATGCAGTAATGAGGCAATGGCTTCAACTTTATTAAATAAATTTAATCTTAAACACAATCATTCAAGTTATATCAAATCATTAACATGCAAAAATATATGTCTAGGAGTTTTGAACTAAATATACAAATTAATCGAGATCTAAGTGATAATTTATTTACCTTTTTCAATTGCACCCACACATTAATAATTCTTTAGTCCTTCAGACTCTGTAACTTTTCCTAAGTGCATTTTCATGAAAAGTCAAGCTTATTACAAGTCCGGTAGGTTTTTATTGAGAACACACATTTTTTTATTGAACATTAACTTAATCTTTTTAGACGGAGGCAAACATTGGTAATGAATGTTGATCTGGTTACTTGACTAAGTCATGTTTTTATTAAGCTGCTTGGTTGAAACGTCATTATAGCTTTTTGATATGGAGGCACACATTTGTGATGCATGTCGATCCGATTACTCAGCTATATCACGTTCTCAACTAGTTACTAGCTCCATTCATAACCCAAAGGTCAACGGAATAGTTTTTATTTAACAAACTTTTTTTCATTGCCTACTTTTTTGTTTTAACTACTTGTTTCCATGAAAAATACTAGTAAAGCTACTTAAGTTGAAAGACCTCAAATTATAAATGAACGTGGTAATTTAGAGGGTGCTAAACTTACACTAAGTCCTAATTAAGTTGTATATTTATCTAAAGACCCTAATTCACTAATTTTTTTGTGAGTTAATGATTCTTCACAACCTAATAGACTATGTTCAAAATTAAATTAATTTCAATCCATCTAAGTCATTTACACATTCAAAAAATTCACAAAATGCAACCTAACAGCTATCATACCATATGTGCAAAATCACATACAAAGAAAAACACATAACCCTCCCTACACTTGAACAACATATTGTCCTCAATGTGAGAAGAGAACAAATAAGCACATAAAACAAAAGAAAAGAAACATAAATTAAAGTAAACAGAAAATAAATATAAATATAAATATAAATAAAGATGAAGACTAATTTTAAAAAGAAAAATGGGTTAGACAAAATCTCATGGAGATGGAGGTGGTGATGGTGTCGGGTGTGATAGTTGAATGCCCCGAGACTCAAAATATTGATGGATCTGATAGATATCCCAGCTCTAGGGTCGTTGTGCTTGGGCCATCTCCTTCATCATTCTGGTGTGCTCTGCAAGTGTATCAGTAACTATCTTGTTGTTTGTGGAGATTGCCTCCATAACTTTCTTCTAGCCTTAATCTTTTGTTTCTTCTTCCTCTTCGGACTCTTCACTAGTTGAGTCCTCTTCTACCTGCTAAGGTGGTGCTGAACTCGAACTCGCCTGACTGGCCTTATTCTTAACATTTATCTTCTGGTTAATATTTTGAAGTTCCATGTTGTTAGACTTAAGGATTTCAGCCCGCCACAAATGGTGATGATTTAGGAAGTCAGGGAGATGAACAATTAACTCACTACAATCTACGCCATAATATTCAGCAATGATAGACACTAGGTACCCTATACATAAATTGTTGCTTCTCTTACGCAGAGTCACAACAATAGCATTGAGCACATACGTGGATGTGCATATTAGAATAATGTGGTCTATGCACCACATCATAAAGAGTTCCTTTATAGAACACTTGTTCGTTTCTGATTTATCAAAAACCAGCTGACACGTGAATTTGTGCAGTAAAAAGTGCTCTTCGGACCTTATTATATTGTTGTGAGCATTCCTGACATGAAATTGTTCTATTCCAGTGAGTTCATTCCAATATAGAGAAGGATAAAAATCATCATGTTGATCGAAAATGGAGGATTTAGGGAAACCACACATATCTCACATGATTTCTATATTCAGTATATAAGCTCTGCCTCTCAACCTAAACCATATTTCCTTTGGTTCCTAGGTTATAGGACAGTGAAGTGAAAAATTCCAAAGTGAGCTCTTGGTAGATAGGAAATTGTAAACGTATAAATTTGGCCCACTGAATTATTTAAGCTAAGTTCTCTACCTTATCACGCAATTCTAACCTATCGAGCATTTCAAAATCAAAATATTTAGGAACTACTATTTGTCTAGCATTTAAGGATTGGAAATGAATACCTTCCTCCTCTGTATAGATCGGGAAGGGTGCTCTGAAGTCTGCTGCTTAGTTTTTTCTCCCTCGTCTCGAAACTTGATTTTGTCCCGACAATTGCTCCCGTCTGGCTGATTGTTTAATGCGCAACATATTTTCTTATGACTAGAGTTTGGAAGAAATTTAGAAGTTTGAAATTTTTGTAGAGAGATGTGAGAGCGTTTGTAAGTTTCAAATTTAGAGAGATAAAGTAAAAGTGTAAGTGGATAAAAAATTGAAGTTAGAAATGAATATAAAGGTGATGGAAGGTAAAATGGTAAAGCTTTCTTTAAAATTTGCGTGTTTCCCTTTCTGCCTAGTCGCTGGCTACAATTATGGCCTAGCAGTTTTCTACCAATTCTTCATTTTTTCTTCTTTTGTTCTTTTCACAATTTTTTCGAAATCACTTCTCAATTGCTTTGTGATCCTTTCACCTTCTATCGAAGTACTTAATTGATCATCCAATTTCTATCGAAATCCTATTTCTTCCTAATTTTATTTGAAGACAAACAACCTAACTATATAATTCAAATTTTCTAACAAAGAAAACAATCAACAGAAATAAAACATGGATTGCCTCCCATGCAGCGCTTCTTTTAACATTGATAGCTCAACGCTTTATCCTTGAAAACTCAGCTAGGATCAATTATAAGCTGTTGCTTCCACCTTTTTTGTTCAACATTGGTTTTGTAGCCTATAAGTAAGCTATAAATTGCAAAATGAACAAAAGGACAATATTGATAAGGTTGAGAAAACCAATTAATTTCATCAATTTCCTTCTCATTAACAAACTGTCAATAAAATAGGAAATAATGAAACTCCCTAAATCTTCCATCGAATCCAACAATTTGTCCTGTACGAAGGTGATTAAGGAAGAATTGCTCTCCTTCTTCCTTAATCACCTTCGTTTCCTCTACTTCTTCTATTTTCCGAACAGAGACTTCCATACTTTTTTTAAACTCGATGTCTGTTGTCATCTGTTCTTTGTCCTCTTGTTCTTTAGAAGATTCGAACACATCAATTATCCTGAATGAGCTACTAACCTTCAGATTCTTAATTACATCATTCATGTTGAATATCATTTGATCATCATCAATCCAAAAGATAGAGCTCTTTTCTTGAACATCTCTCCTAGATTTTTTGATGTTGACATATGATATAGCAAGAACTGGTGAATAATAGGGATGGTTGACATTATTTTCTTCATCCTCTTCTTTGATTTCTTGGTCTTCTCTAAGGTCAGGTTTAGCTTGATTTCTCACTGGTTCTTCTACCTCTACCCCATTCCTAAGTGTGATAGACTGACATGGCTTTATTGAATTTATGTTTATGCTGTGCAGACAGTTTTCCACACTTTGCTTACAAAATTCCCTAGAAAGCTTACATATTCGAACCTCTAGATTGTAAATAGAAGAGGCATGATCTTCTGCTACTTGTTTAAACTTCTCTTCCATTCTCTTCTGGTTCTCTTCCATATCCGTAAGCTTAACCATGATTTTGTCCAGCTTGGAATCCCATGAACTAGATTCATTATGTTGAAATTCAAATAGGTCTTGATGTCTCATGTGAGTACTTGCATTATTAGACTAATAGAAATCTGGGTGGTTCTGCCACTCCAAATTGTACGAGTTCATATAAGGATGGTGATTTCCCTAACCAAATTGGGTCTCATTAAACTCTGCAAGCGTCCCTTGCTCCTTATAATATACATCCTCCATGATCATTCTTTTTATCTCTTCTTAACATTCAACTCTTCAAATGTCTTATTCTTATTCTAAGATGTCTTATTATTGTGGTTCGATTCTGCTATTGCATAATTTGATAATAAACTAAGAGGATGAATCAAATGAAAAACAATTAAATTGGACTAACGAGAGTTAGGTGATTTAATAGAAACTATAATTAAATCAGATCGATAATTTGTATGGAGAGAGATCTTGTATATGTTTCCGATATTTTATTAGAGAACTTCATAAATAATTAGGTTTTTGGATAGATTGTGAATTGAGATATTGCAACCTCTATAATCTGATTAAGGTTTATGATTTAGGGTTAATGGTTATAACTTAAAAGAGAGTGATCAACCTTAGGATAGTCTAGAGCCAACATTCCAATAATTCATAATTAGTTAGGTTAGCATTAAAGATAGGTAAAATTTCCTTTCTCTCAATTAGTAATTTCCTTCAATTGATTATTGGGTGTGTTGTAAATTGCTTAATAATTAGTATTTTCGTGCTTGATTCTTAATTTGATTGATTGAATTAAATTCTCATATTAGTTTCTTTGCATCTTGAATTTCTGTTATTTATTTCTAGCCTTAGATTTTAGGATTAGATTAGTTCCTTCCTTGTGGGATCGACACCTTTGGTACTATTCTAACGAACTGTGTGCTTGTAGATTATTGAGGGTTAATAATTAAAACTTACACATAACAAAACCCCAATCAAGTTTTTGGCGTTATTGTCGAGGAGGCATAGATTAGTTTAATTCTTGTAGTCTAAGGCTTTTTCACCATCTTTTGTGAAAATAAAAAGTGTAGAAAGTTTGAGCGAAAAATAAAAAATACATTGATTTGGACATCACAAAGTAGCGATGAAGAATCCATAAAATTAAAGTTCAAGAAGAAATAAAAGAACAAATATAGAGGATATATATTATAGGGAGCAAAGGACTCTTACAGATTTCAATGAGCCCCAATTTAGTTGAGAAAATCATCATCCTTATATAAACAGTACACTTTAGGGTGGCAGAACCACCTAAATTTTTATTAGTCTAACAATGTAAGTACTCACATGGGACATCAAGACTTACTAGGATTTCAATAAGATGAGTCCAATTCATAGGATTCTAAATTAGACAAAATCATGGATAAGCTAACAAGCATGGAAAAGACACAGAAGAGACTGGAAGAGCAAATTGATCAAGTAACAGAAAATGATGCCTCTTCTATTCACAACCTAGAGATTTAAGTGAGACAACTTTCCTATGAATTTTGTAAAAGAAGTGTGGAAGACTCTCTGAGCAATATAGAATTGCATTAATGAGAGCAATATGAGGCTATCACATTTCAGAATGGGGAAGAGCTAGAAAAATTAATGGAACACTAAGCTGAACCCCATCTTGTAGAAAACCAAGAGACGAGGAAAGACGATGAAGAAAGAAATGCCAACCCTCCCTATTATCTACCAGTTCTTGATATACCATGCTTGAACATCGAAAAAACTTAGGTAGATGTCCATAAAAATACCCTTAGCACTTAAATTAGCGATGACCAACTGACATTCAACATGAATGATGTATTAAAGAATCTGGAGGGGGGTGAATCCTTCAGAAAAACTGTCCTGCTCAAATCTTTGAAGGAACGAGAGGACAAAGAATAGATGACAACTGACATTATGTTTGAACAAGCTATGGAAGTCTCTATTCAAGAAGCTAAATAAGAAGAGGAGATGAGGGCAAATGCAGAAGAATCAAGAAGAGTACAACTTACCCTTTTACTGGGCAAACTACTAGATTCTATGAAAGATTTAGGAAGTTTTGTTATTTCCTATTTTGTTGACAGTTCGCTAGAAAAAAGGATATTAATGAGCTTAATTGGCTTTCATAATTTTATCAACATTGTCCTTTTGATCATTTTGCAATTTGTAGCTTACTTACATACTATAAAACTGATGATGAATGAAAAGGATGCAAGCAAGTCACTCATAATTGACCCTGGTTAAGATTCCAATGATACAAGTTCAAGCTAATGACTATAAATTAGCATGTTTAGGTTAGATTTAAGTTGCAATTAAGGTTGTTTCATTTCCATAAATAAATATCAATGATTCGGAATGCGTTGCCCTACTAACTCTCTTACTCTCTCTGAATCAATTACAAGATAAGAAAGCCAGCTTAGCATCAAGCTCATTTAGTCTTCACCTCTGACACATCACCACCTCAGTCACCCTAATGAGTTCGTGTTCTAGCCCTTCTCTTTTCATTTTTGTTAGTATTTTCTTCTTATATTTTCATATATTGTGTTTTATTTCCCTGGTGTGTTTGTGACATTGAGGACAATGTATTGTTCAAGTGTGGGGAGGGTTGTGTATTTTTACCTTGAGTTTGAATTTTGCATATTGTATGATAGTTTGTTTAGGTTGCATGATGTGAATTGTGTGAATGCGTCAATGGCTAGGACTTAACGGGATAGATTTAGCCTTAAACATAGTCTTTTAGGTTGCGAAGATTTATTAGCTTATGAAATTAGTGACTTAAGTTACTTAGAGCTAAATATGCTGGCTAATTAGGATACCATGTTAGTCGATTTAACCTAGGAATTTTCCATACTCATTTATAATTTTAGGCTAATTAAATAAGTGGCATTGTTAGTACATTTTCATAAGAATGATTAGCTAAAGCAATAAGGTAGGCAAAATTTTGTGTTAAAAAAAGGTTGTATAATTTTAACTAAAATAATTATTCCGCTGGCCTTTGGGTTATGAATAGAGTTAGTAGCCAGTTGAGAATGTGATGTAGCTGAGTAATCAGATCAACATGCATCACAAATGTGTGCCTTCGTGTGAAAAGACTATAATGACATTCCAACCAAGCATCTTAATAACAACATGACTTAGTTGAGTAATCAGATCGACATTCATCACAAATGTTTGCCTCCACGTAAAAAAACTAGGTTTATGTCCTTAAAGAAAAATCAACAAAATGAATGTTTTCAAATAAAAAACCTACCAAACTTGTTAGTAGCTTAATTTATCATGAAAACCTACTGAGGAATAACTACACCTTTGTTTTGAATGAATGATTATCAATGTGTGTGTGCAAGAGATAAAGGTGAACAGACTCGACATTAAAATTTTGATTAGTTTCTATATTTAGTACGAGGTGCTTAGACGCGGATTCTGCTTGCTAATAAGTTAGAAAGACTTGAAGGATTATGTTTATAGTTAAGTTTGTTTGGCTAAATTGAAGCCATTGTCTCATTATTGCATTGAGTGCTTTGTGATTTTGTGTTGTGTGTGTTTTGTTTGCTTGAGAACAAGCAAACATTGAAGTGTGGGGATGTTGATAACTGTAAATTGCATCATGTTTTATGGCATACTTTAATATGTGTTTAGTCGTTAATTTAATCATTTAGTATGTGTTTAGGCTAGAATTGTGTTAGTTTGTTAAGTATTTATGTTTTAAGTGTTTTAAAGGTTATTACAAGCTTTTAAGCTTAAATGTTATGTTTTTTAGGTACTTTGATGTGTTTGCTAGTGTTTTAGGGTTAACGTCAAAAAACAGAGAAGTTTTGGAGACATTCAGGCCGAAATAATGGCCCAAGCCACGATCATGACAGAAGCTCCAGGTTGGCCCACGATCGAGGCCTGCATGCCACAATCATGACAGAAGGCTCAGATGTGAACCACGATCATGGCTTGCATCAGACAGACTTGCAAACACTCACGAACGTCAAGTCTTGAGAGATTTTTCGGACCTTTCGGACCTTTAAAAACCCTAGAGTTACCCAAAACATAAAGAAGTATAAAAAGAAGAAGGAAGAGAGAAGAGGAGAAGAAGCTGACTCGAAGTGCTTCCTGGATCAGGAGGTTTCCAAACTTTGCTACCTCCTGTCATCCATTTTAGATTGTATTTCCTATTTGTTTCAGTTTTATTATTATATATAATTGAATTGAACAGTTGATGATTGGATCTAGAATGTCGAGGATGTTCTAAACTCATATTCAAAATTTTAGTCTTGAATTAATGAGAATCTAATTGTTTATGCGTTTATTGGATATTGTTGTGGTTTGATTCTACTATTGCATAATTCCATAATAAAATGAGAGGGTGAATCGAATAAAAAATGATTAAATTGAGCTAACAAGAGTTAGGTGATTTAATAAAACTAGAATTAAATCAGATCGATAATTTGTGCAAAGAGAGATCTATATAGGTTTTCGATAGTTTATTAGAGAACTTCAAAACTAATTAGGGTTTTGGATAGGTTATGAATTGAAAGATTGCAACCTCTATAATCCAATTAAGG
This sequence comes from Erythroxylum urbanii, assembly GCA_027568935.1. Classification (NCBI taxonomy): domain Eukaryota; kingdom Viridiplantae; phylum Streptophyta; class Magnoliopsida; order Malpighiales; family Erythroxylaceae; genus Erythroxylum; species Erythroxylum urbanii. Next base: position 17,564,209 of record JAOQML010000007.1, on the reverse strand, counting down.
TTTATAATTTAGGGTTAATCAACCCTAAGATAGTCTAGAACCAACAATCCAATAATTCATAATTAGTTAGGTTAGCCTTAAGAACATGTAAAATTTCCTTTCTCTGAATTGGTAATTTCCTTTGCTTGATTCTTGGGTGTGTTGCAAATTGCTTAATAATTAGTATTTTCTTTTCTGATTCTTAATTTGATTGATTGAATTAAATTCTTATATTAGCTTCATTGCATCTTGAATTTCTGTTATTTATTTCTGGCCTTAGATTTTAGGATTAGATTAGTTCCCTCCTTATGGGATCGACACCTTTGGTACTATGCTAACGAACTGTGCGCTTGCTGATTATTGAAGGTTAATAATTAAAACTTACACCCAACCAAATCCTAATCAACCAACCTAATCATTAAATGATAGAATTTACCTTTGAGCTTGAGTGGTATCTTTTTGTCATATAAAACTTATAATGCACTTCTCGACTTAAGCTAGCCTGATCTGAAGCAGTGAACTATGTTTTCATCGATCTCTCCATTGCTTTGGACGATAGATACTAGATACTTAAAACATTGTTTCTTTGGTATAACTTTTGAACTAATCTTTACCTCCATATTGACAGCCACTTTATGGCCTGAGAAATTATACTCCAAATACTGAATCTTAGTCCCGCTCAATTTAAAGCCCTTCGATTTTAATGTATCTATCTGAAACTTCTAGCTTGACATTGATACCCTCTTTTGTCTCATCTATTAAAATAATGTCATTAACAAATAACATACATCAAGGCATATCCCTTGGATATTCTTGGTGAGCTCATTCATCATTATTGCAAACAAAAGGCACTTAATAGGGAGCCGTAGTGTATCCCAATATTGATAGAAAAATACTCTATATTTCCTCCTATCGTCCTTCATACAATCTTTACACCTTCATACTTATGTATGATAACTTGTATATAGGTCTTAGGAACTCTCTTAACTTCTAAATACCTCCATATAACTTCCCTAGCTAACCTGTCATAAGCCTTCTCTAAATCAATAAAAACTACGTATAGGTTATACTGTCATTTTCTGTAATATTTTATTAATCTTTTAAGGAGATGTAAAGCTTATGTCATGGACCTTCTTGGCATGAAACCAATATGGTTCTCCGAGATAGATGCATCCTTTCTCACTCTCTTATTAATCACCTTCTCACATAACTTCATAGTATGACTAAGTAATTTGATGCCTCTATAGTTGTTACAGCCTTGGATGTCCCATTTGTTCTTATATAAAGGAATTAGCATATTAACTCTCCACTCATCTGACATTTTGGGAGACTTAATGATCACATTAAAAAACTTGAATTAATCTCCCTTAAATATTTTTAATATCTTCCCTTGTGTTTTATGGGCAATGAGTAAAGTTATGATATATCTTGAACCTGCTAATATTACCTAAAGAGATGTTATCCTTTATGCTTTCATTAACCGGGCAATAAAAGTATCTGTATCATCTTCTCTTAATGTCATTTTTAGCCATGAGTACCCATCTTGCTTTATCTTTTATATTCTGTTCTCTAACTCTTGATAACTTAAATATATCATTTTCTTCATCTTTATTTTTCAATCATTGGTATAATTTATTATAGGCTCTGCTTTTAAATTATGAGACTATCTTCTTTGCCTTTTTCTTTGTTAGTTTATAACTTTCTCTATTAACTATCCTCTCTACCTACGTGGAGCTATCTAATAGAGTTTTATAGGTAACTTTCTTGATCTTAACATTTTCTTGTACTTTTTCATTCCACCACTAAGACTCTATCTTACTATCCCTAAACCCTTTAGAAACACCTAAGATCTCTTTAGTTGCATTCCTTAAAAGAGTTATACGACGCATTTGTTTGATGTTGATCCATATAAGCCTGATATAAATGTAAGCAATATGACAATGATAAAGTAGTATGATGGTTCATTAATTTTTTTAAGTGAGATATTGTTAGAAGGATCCAAATATTACTCATAATATATATTTCACATTAGAAAATTTAGATATTATTCACAAAATATCTAGATAAAGATAAATACTTTTAGCACAAAAATAAATATTAGAATATGTAATAATTATAAAAAATTAAATGTATGGTTATAATTAATTTGATTCACTTATAAATACATATTCATCTTCGGGATAACAAATTCTATAGTGGCAATCCTCTTAGAAATTTTTATTTTTGTGTCAAACCTTTTATAATTTTCAATTAATTGACTAACCTTCCAAAACTCTTATAGTTTACTCCAAAATGTTGGCTTTGTTAAATTTTTATTGAGGTAGCTAATTGAGCCATTTTTATTTGGAAATCCAGGAACCTACATAAAATGTTTTTAAACATATAGATTCCCATGTGGATTGACCTGTGACCCATAAACTTGACCCAAGCCTATGACCCATTTTTCTCAAAATAACCCACCTTCCCAAAGTTAAACTCCAAATTTCCTTTGTGAAAATAATTTCTCTCATTTGAAACTTGCATTTCTTATGTTTCTTTGCATCCCTCACTGTCATTCCTTACCTTCTTCATCTGAAACTTGCTCTTTCCTCGTTAGGTGTGCTTTTTTACTCTTTGTTGGCTATTTCTTTTTATATTCAATGTTTTGTATTTTTTGCTACTTTTGCGCTTTTATTATACATTTGTGTATATGTACACGGAGATGGATTGTTGGGATAGGAAATTAACTGTAATTTATAATGGGAATGTTATCTATAGGGAAGATGTTGAATATACAGGTAGGGATGTTAAAATCTGAGGCATTGAAATTGATAGATTTTATTATTGTGACCTTGAGAGGATGCTTATGGAAGATGTTAAAGGACCTAAATCAAATAAGTTTACCTATAAGGTGCTAGCTAATAATCTAAAAAATGCATTGAATGGGTGAGAAAAAGTGATACTTATATGATAAAGATATGTAAGCTTATTGTAGAACATAAGCTGATAGATATCTGTGTTGATTATAGATCTAATTGCCACATTTGGAACAAAATGGTAAGGTCATTACTAGGATTTTAGGTTATGTTATTGATGCTAAGGAAGAAGTTGTAAATGATGATGTAAATGTTAAGCAAGAATTTGTAAGTGTAAGTGACAGTGAAGTTAATCTAATTAAGCAATAAGAGAATGTATTTGTTAATGTAAATGTTCGAGAGGATTTTGATTTTGGTTTTGGATGATAGAGTTGGAATTATCTAAGAATTTAGATATTTCATTTAAAAGGGGATAATAGAAGAAAACTAATTAAGAGTAATGTCTATAACATATAATAGAAAAAAAGGGAAAGCTAGAAAAAAGCAGTTGATGATGGAGATGATAATAATAGGATTGATGTCTAAGATGAAATTATGACTGAAAAAGGGAAAGATACAGAAAAAAATTGTAGTTGATGATGGAGATAATAATGATGGGAATGATGTATAAGATGAAATTATGATAGATTACTTTGAGTTATATGAAAATTGCAATTTCAAATAAGAAAGTGAAATATGGATGAGGGGTTAAAATATAATCAAAACTTCATAGATTAAACCCTCATGAAAATGATTGAGATTGAGATTAGTATGTTATTTGACGATTCTATCCTATTCTAAGCCAAATGTATGAGTCGATAGTACAAATGGTACATTTCAACTAGCTCAATGAAAGATTCAAATAGTTTTGAAGTAAGTATTTACATTTTTTTGCTTATTTGCAATTTATGCATCATTGGTGTTATAGATTAACTACTCATATATATGTATGCAAGTAAGAATTTTTGTAGTAAAAGCACACATGCAATCTTGTTTTTCACAAAAAGTATAGGTAAAAAGTGACTTGCTGAGAATTACGTGAATGACCTGTCGAGACTCATTTCATTGAAACTAATAAATTTAAGGAATTTTATTAGCAAAGCTTTGAGATTCGATGTTATTTATTATGCTTTTTATCAAACTAAAAAGTTAGTGATAGAGGAAATGTAAGGAGGTCTAAAAGTAGAACATATCAAAATGTGGGATTATGATGAAGAACTTTTAAGGTTAAATTCTAGTGGTAGAGTTAAATTGGTTTTTAAAAGGACATCACTTGGAGATGATTTGCAATAATCATTTGACATAATTCTTATAAATATAGTAAAATGTCTTTTATGAATGTTTTAAATATTACTATAACAGCTTTTTAGTTAGTTGTATAAGGTTTATACAAGAACGGGTCTTTAGTTGGTTATATAAGGTTGATAGGACTAGATGGTTGCATTTTTTAAAGAGATTCTAAAAGTGAGTTATTGACAACAGTAGGAAAAGATGGAATAATCAAATGTTTCTTGTGGCATAGGCTTTGGTTCATATTGAAACAACAGATACTTAGAACTAGCCTTTAAATTTATTGAACAAAGACTTGGATTTAAAAGATAAAGGATGATCGGAAATGATTTCTAATCAATAAAAAAGTTTATGTTGAACTTTAAATGCTTTAGTAATAGATACTTCTTCATGTTGCTTTCTTACTAATTTTTTTTAATTGAATGTTACATAAGGTCTTATAGAGGCATTTGGTAGGCAACTCCCAAAGGTTGAAGTAACATTTTGTGCAAAACACATATATGTCAATTCGAGAAAGAGGGATCACAAGGGATTAAAATTAGAAAGATTATTATCAATATTGCAAGTCACCTAATAAGCCTAATTTTTTATTTAAAGAAGTTAGAAAAGGAGTTAAAAGATGTTTATATGGGTTCACCAAGAACTATAAAGGAAAAATGGTCAAAATAATAATTCAACACTTTATTTAAGTGGGATATTATGAATAATATTCTTTGCAAAGCAAATTTTAAAAGTATTATTAAAGCTTGAACAAAAACATTATCATAATATTTGAGAAAAATAAAATGCTTATGAAATAGAGATTGGTCAAAAGTAGAAACATGATAAGAAAATGGAGAAAAGACATTAATCCAATAATAAAGAATGTATTGACAGTTAATAAGGAGTTAAGCATTGATTATAAATCTAAGAGTAATATTGTTAGAGGATTTAAAGTGATAAATAAAAGAGTTCAGTGTCTTGTGAACTTAGGACATGACATATAGTTGTAGAAGAAGGGATGTGTCAAGAATCTCATATTCATATGTCATTACTGACATCAAGTATAACAATGAAGAATCTAAAAAATATGTATCACACTAGTTTATAATGGTTAAGTATCTACAAGCTTATCAATATAAGATGGAGCCAATTTAAGTTGATAAATTTCTGGCCTAAAATCATACATGAATCGCAATTACCACCTCTATTTCAAAAAAAAAACCAAGTAGAAAAGAGAATTAGGATAATTCTACCAAAGAAAACAAGATGTCAAGTAGAGGAATGAAAATGATGTTGGAGTTATGTGAATATAGTGCTCTAGAAAGCAAGTGTATTTACTTATAACTTAATTTTCTTCCAGTTACTTTTGTTATAAAAATATTTATTATTAATAAAACAAAAGAGTTTGGTTTTTATGAGCATTATCTATATAGTCACAAGGTACCAAGATTCTTTTGTAAGTAATATACATATACATAGAGATGTATGGGAAACACGTATATTATTATAATCTAAATTAATTAATTCACAGTTGAATAATCAAGTTGGTCACTTGATTATGGTTTAGACTGTAGTGCTGCGATTTATCTCCATATAAGTAAAGGAATTTACTTCAAGGGAATAATGAGTTTCATATCATGATAATAGTTGACTATCGATAATGGCACTATTAAATGAATCTGGAATCACGTATGTTTTAATGAATAAAATAGGCCGTTACTTTAATCTTAAAACATACATTTTAGCATTTGCTTATTATGGGCCACAATTTTGATGAGTGGTGAACTCATATATGTTTCATTATAATTCTTGATATGATCGGAATGGATTTTTACAGAGTATTAATCCAGTGTCTGCATGTTGGAATTAT